>CM076975.1:10987959-11250459 GCA_039105355.1 Benthosema pterotum | reverse complement strand
GTTTCGTGCCCTTGCAGGCATAAAGCATTCTGACTGACGCGCATTAGGTAACCTGAGGTGTTGTGCCGCTGGCTCCTCTCCAAAGGAGTACACACAGACGGAGATCTCTCTTCATGTTGGCTATAGTTCAGATGCTTTGTGATTTAAATGAACACCGGTGGTGGTGGAGAAAAGTAGCAGCAGAGAAAGCAAAAGCCATCCATACTGCAGTGAAATGTCTAGAATACAACATGTAGCCTAATTGAGTGATTAAAGGTAATAGAGGCAACCTTTAGGCAAATAAAAAGTATATAGCTATATTTTTCCATCTACAATGCTTACTTTCATGCTGCAGCTGTTTCCCTGCAGACAGACACTTGCTTCGCCCTGCAGACGGTTCAGAACTTTGTTGTCAACAAATCATGAAAACGAAACATTTGTCGTACTCAGGAAAGGCGGTGCTAATTAGTGAGGGGGAGGGGGTTGTGTGGGATGGGGCAGTGGTTTAGCCAATCACAGCACTGCAGTCTCCAGCAGATTCATAATGGGCCACTAGGGTGGAGGTGAGGTGGAGTTAGATTCTGTTTTTTAAACAAATCTGTTTACAAACAGTGTTTGTACACACTAAAGTTGCCTCTAAAAGTAGCCTACTGTCATCAAAATACACTCAAAGTGCTGAAAGAAGAGGGATACCTCATGCAGAATGTACCCATTTCAAGTTTTCAAATGTATGGAGATCTTTTGAAAACAGTCAAGCATACGTGAAATCGACTATTTTCAAAAGGCCGACAGGTATATTGGGACCGGAGTGGTATCTGTTAAAATGATCCAAATCTACATTAACTTAAAAGTAAGAAAGTAAAAGTATGGACTGGTACACAATGTGTACCATGTGTATTGAAGTCAAGATGTAGAGCAGTAAAGAAGCCTGGGGTCCAGTCTGATTTGGTGTGTTCTGTGCATCTGAGATGTCACTTTGCAAATCAGTCTGGCCAGGAGCCTATCCCCACATGTAGGCGGGGCATATGAAGGTTGAAATGCAGCCGAGGATTCTGATTGGTCTGTGGTTTGTTTGAGGAGAAAAAAAAACACTACTTCACGTTTGTTTGAACACCATCCACTCAGAAACATGTGGCTACGTAACAGGTGACATCAGGGCAATGAAAGTCAAACATGGCTCTGGCCAGACTGATTTGCGAAGTCACATTTCAGACGTGTGAAACGCACCTAAACAGGCTGGAACCCAGGCTAGAAAAGAAGTAAAAGTACTGAAAAAAGGAAACACTCTGCCGACAGTAAAAACACTCAGTCCACACACACAGAGATGCTCTGCACACCCAGTGCTCACAGAACCGCTGCCTTCATTATTATACCAACGTCCTCGCAGGCATTTTTTTTCCAGCCAAGCACTAACGCTAAAGTCAATAGTTTCTCATGGTGACGGAGACTATGCTGTGCGCACCACCACCACCGCCGCCTCACAAGAAGCTCTCAAACACCCTCACGCGTCGACAGCACCATCGCCAGCGATAGCGTGTACGTCGTTTTTAGTAGTATTTAAGCAGTAAGCCTAATGAGTGCTGGGAGTTGGCGCGCTTGTTATCTCTCTGTCATTAGCCTGGTGTTTAACAGAGGTAGCAGCATCAGACAGGGAGGTAAACACTGTAATGGGCTGTGCATAGTGCTGCTGGAGAACATAATGATGATCAGTGTGGCTGGGGTTGGTTTAGCAGTGGGATTTTTAGCAGTTGTAAAATGTTACTTTGTAGGCCTAATTTGTTTACCACACTTCCACATTTGTCATAGCGAAACCACATAGGCGCGCAGTCTTAATGTACTGGTTCGCCGCAGGTTCTTCTGACGGCTACTGAATGTTTGCTACCAGTGGAGTAATGGTGATTTATTTTAGTTTCTTTCTCTTATTCTTTTGGTTGTATGGCATTTTAAAGACCACGTGCACGGTACACACACGCGCACAGGCACCTGCATGTGAGAGACTAAGCACAGAACAACTGATAGCCTAGTCAAGTGTAAGAGAGTTTTAGACACACTAACACAAAAGCAGACTTAAACTAAATTCCTTGCAGTAGCGATGAGAACAGCACATGAAACAGTACTGCAGCCATACTGCTGCGTTTCTACTATTGTCATGTCATTCAGATACACAGTTAAACCCGTTATATAAAAATAGCCATTTGATTTTGGGTACTTTTGACACCTTGTGAATCTAGGTAACCATCCTCTGGATGATTCGGGCACTCGGCGCGTCTTGAATATATAGGGGACACGTTCTAGCGTGTAGACAGTAGAGCATGCAAGCATGCATCGTACTGTTCCATATACCTGCACACACATGTCAATGTTTCTTTAGGTTTGGTTTTGTGGTACCACACCATGCTACCCTGAGCAATGAGCATGCACCACAAGCTTGCTACCTACACTGCTGTTATAGTGTTAGTATATTGACCCCATTATATGTTTGTTTTTCGAGCTACAGTCAACAGACATCTCACCTGCTGCAGTTAGCAAGTGAACTTGAAGCTAGCTGAAAATTGCTTTGTTCATTGATTTATTGGTTCATTGATTGATTGATTGATTGATTGAGTGGTCTGATACTTTATTAGACCGAAATATGAACGGCAACAGATTACAGTCAAACACTTCTAAAAGTCAAACACGTCGAAAAGAATAGCACCAAAACAAATACTTGAGGTGCTGTTTCCATCCGGGTTTGCTATGCAGCTTGACTTTAATGTGGTGAAAACAATATGCCCCCCCCCCCCCACACACACACACACACACACAACTGAGATCACACAATGGCCTTCCTTGCAGCTCTAGACAAAGTAATCTACGAAAACGTGTCAATATATCATGTTCTACTACTTTGGCCATTTGAGCTTTCAGACTTGCATGCTCACAAACATGTGGCCTGCTATTTTCTTTTTTTTTCCCTTTTTATGATATTCAGATGGGCAGCAGGGCAGGGGGGGTCTGCAGAAATATTAATCTGCGCGTCCTTGACGTGAAGATGTTTGAGAGGAAACCACGTCTCATCTAGACAACTCAACGGTTGGAAATGCTGGTAAAGATCTATGGGTGCTGTCATGAACGTATAAGCGCATCCATCGCTCTTATCTGACCAGGCAATGCTGGCCAGTGGCCAGCGTTTGAATCGGTGAACTCTGGTTCACCCTTGGCAGTCCCTAGCCAATCTCCTGGCTTGACTTTGCTATATCCGGCAAGTAGATATACCAGAGATATCCAACCACAGATAATAACACACTGTAGCACCTAGCAGCCCCATACATACACCATTTTACAGGTGGCGATGATGACGTGCCGTCGAGCCATATCATGCAGGCCTTTAGCAAAGAGAGTACAGTCTATGGCCGTGGGAGGAATAATTGTCTCGCCATTTGTAGACTGATTGGAGACATGGAGAACGAAAAATGAGCAGGAGTTATATTTGCTGCCATTGCTCTGGCTCTACAAAGGCGACAGCTAGGCCCTGTTTCCTTTGTTCTGCTCCTCTCTCTCTCTCTCTCCCCTCCAGCCTCCTCCTCGCGTCTCCCTGTTCTTGTTCCAGTTAGAGGCAGAGAGAGAGAGAGAGAGAGACCGAGGGAGTGAGGGAAAAGGGGGGGTGGACCAGACTGCAAAGAGAATGGTTAAACTATGTCATTAAGGGCATGCAGCAGGAGCAGCAGCGCTAGCATGGGATCCAGCCTGATTCATTACGTGTGACGGAATCCCCCCCCTTCCCTCCCCAACGAAACACATGTACGCTCCACTGACAACTCCCCGCATTAATAAAGATAAGTTCATCTGAGAAAAAGACAAGATCGTATGAATTATGAATTGAATAATATAGGAGGAGTGAAGCCCTAAGTTATTCATTCTTGTGTCAACAGCAGCAAGGAAGTTATCACTGCTGGACATGTTTGGTCGAGAAGCAGACCTACATAAACGGGAATAAAAGATGTAACAGCTACTGAGTTACAAGATCTGCACACAGTCTCTGAATATTACAGTCTAGCTAGCCATGAACATAAAATGGCCATATAAGAACTATATAGTGTTTATCTACTGTAAGTGTAAGTGAATATACAGTCTCACAACCTCACAAAAGACTTGCTAGCTCTCTGAGCGTTGCCTGTTAGAAGCCAGTCCAGGACGGTACGCTACAGTATGTACAGTCTATCAATCTATCAACAATAAACTGCATGTTGACTATATCAACAATGAGACTATTATATGTGTACGTCCTATCAACAGTTTATATGACGATAATACAGTGCACTATGGTCTGGCAAAAGATATTCACCGTGCAGTGCACCTGGGTAAATAGTATGAGAATTGATCAGCATTCATTCTTAAAACGTGCCTATCAATTAAGTTTTGCAATGGACTCCCTTAACCCTTAGTACAGAGGTTTTCAACAGTGGTCCCTGAGAGGATTCCAAGTGGACCGCAGGCTAAATGATAGAAAATTGGTTAACTCTTTGAGAGCGTAAACATTCCATTTGGTTTCATGTTTACACTCTCAAGAGTTAAAGCATCCATCATGTGAATTAGCCCAGGTCTACACAACTAGAGAATGTAGAAGATTAATCGTCATTTTGATCTGTATGTTTGACTGTTTCGTTTCCCAAATCCAGCATGGTATTGTGGACAATACCAAAATAAACCTTTAGTTTTGGGTTCTGTGGGGCTAAAACGTCATCAAATGGTGGTCTGTGGCTCAAATGCTGAATAAATAGTGGGCCCTGGTATCAAAAAGATTGAAAACCACTGCCTCAGTGTCCATGCAGTCCATGCAGCGGTCAGCTCAGCAGTCAAAGGGTAGAACAGGTCAGTAACAGACAGTTTGGTTGTGGAGGCTGATTGCTACTGACAAGAAGGGTCTGTCGCCGTGGCTGGCTGAATGTCCTCATCATCACCAGCTGATCAAAGAGAGAGGCATTCTCCATGATAGCGCTTATGGGTTCCCCCTTGAGCCTCCCTCATCTGCATTACCTCCAGAGTGGCCTGTTCTATTCCACTCCAGCAGGTGGAGAGAAGATATCTTACAGTCAAAAGCAGGACCAGATCTAGGCATGGGTACAGGTGAGGGGGGGCATTGCCTCCCTAAATGCCCTGACTGCCCCACCAAACATGATGCCATGCAAACAACCCAAATTTCAAATATATTTCAAATGAAAGTGCTTATATTAAAAATGATTTGACACACTACGCTAAATACAATTGTCGCACCACTAACCCAACACCATTTCATCATTCAAAAAAAGAAAAGAAAAAAAAAACCGAGTCAGACTCAGATCGCTTTATGCAACTGATCTTATTATCAATGCTTACTTGTCAAATATTCTGTAAGTCCTGTACATGATATAAATCTTGTGGGTCACAGAACTAAAGAAAAATATAAATTAGAAGATAGATTTGGTGTTAAGATAGATGTAATAACCATGCCAGAATAAATAGTTATCTATTCAGTGTGGAGGTTTGAGTTGAATTTAAATGAAAATGGTATGAGGGGCTGCCCCTCATACCATTTTTGTTTGCCTCCCTGGGAAAGGCTATATCCATGGTGTGATCCATGGCTTCTCCTTGACTGCATGTTGAAAAATGTGCAAGCACTGTGACTGACTTGTAGGGAATGGTATTTTGCGAGTGCATTTCATGAAAGTAACAATAAATTCGGATTCTGAAGTGTCCTTGAACAAGACACTGAACTTAAGCCCTGTAGTCTGATTAATGGCGAGGAGGTTGGGGTGTCTTGCATGGCTTCCTCACTGTCTGTGTGAAACACATTATAAAGTACTTTGGCTAAAGGTGCTATATCTCAAGGCCGTTTAGATTAAATTAGATTTAGCATTTTTGTAATTGCATCTGTCATTGAAAGTGGTTCATACATACCGGCAGCGTCATTCTGTCTCAAACTAACGAGTCCCCAATGGTCTTATTGAAAAATCACTGCTGTGTTTGCCCTACAATAGCAACATCGTGGTTCACATGAATCCCCATGTTTGTTAAGACGATTCTTTACACAGGAAATGTCTTTGGAACTACAGATTGCATCATTTATAGTATATTAAATGTATTTGTTAGTGGTAATGTTTCAAAGGTCCTGTAAAACTGCTTGTGTGACTCTACCTGAGGAGCTTGGATAGTTCCCTCCTTGGTACCTGATTTATTTTTGGCTGTGTCTGCTCCTGTAGTTTTCTGTGGAGCTGCATTATTCTCTATCATGGGTTGGAGGGGCTAAATGACTCCCATAGCACCTGATAAAATTTTCCCTGAAAGCCAGGATCATGAAATTACACGTTTGCTACTGATATACGCTATATGGTGTAGACAGTTCAGATTGCCACCAGGTTTTAGACTGCATGTGTACAAATTCTCAAACATAAATTCTTTGAGAAGCCATTCCGGAGCTGGAAGTTCAATTCAGACACATTTTCCCTACAAGACATGATTAATACATTCAAACCAGGAAAGTGTCAGTGTCATATTTGTGTAATTGATATTAATAGTGCTTAGAAAAACAACTTATATTTGTAAAATCTGCCCCAGGTCTAATTGTGCATTAAGGCTGAAAAGCTGAAATGTGGTACACGGTGTTGAACAATAGTGTATGAATGCCATTGTCTTGTTCTTTAACTGTTATGGTTAGAAGAAGCACGGCACAACCAACCCGAAGGCATTCATCATGTTTCATGGTTTTAGCGATACATAATGCAGTGCAATGACATACCCTACCAGTGACACAGCATAATGCAAGATGTACTAAAGCTGCTGCTGTGCCTGGTGTATTTGTCGCTCTTTATCTAGTTTGTCAGCTGCTCCCCACCGAATTTATGAAAATCCTAGGATTTCTCTGCATTCGTTCTTGCCACTGCCTTTCCCAAGACAGGAGATCTTTTGATTTTTAAACGTATTTTAATCCAGAATGAATACTATTTTATTTACCGTTTTCTAGTATCTATCGTTAGCCTCCAGTGGTTCTCGCCGTGTTTAGTCATCAAATATCCAAAATGTCCTCATGCACACACGCCATATAAAGCATTTTCGGAGACACAGATCGACATAAAAGGACAAATTTTAAAGCTTAATAAAACATTAATATGAGGTTTCTCTATGCATATTAGAGTGGCAGATCGTGGCTGTGAATGAACCCGGCATAACAATGGACATGACAATGGCTGGTATTCTTGATCGCTGTGATGTAACCAGGTATGGTGTAAGTCTTCTCATTGGCTGCATGGCAGTAAATCACGTCTTGGGCCGTGCTCATTGGCTGCATGGCAGCAAATCACATCTGAGGCCTTGTGTGTTGGGTGAAAGCATGTACCACCAGACCTGTCCTGGGCTTACCAAATAATTACATAATTACATAATAATTACATAAAACCTGCAATTCAAAAAGTCCAGAAATCACCTGACCCCCAATTAAAGATGTTACTGTACTCCCCTGCTTTGCTCATCACGAGTTGAAGCTCTTGATGGCTGGTTTTATTTATTATGGGTAATTATTTGGTAAGCCCAGGCCCAGGTCTGCTTTCGGCCTACACACAAGGCCCCGGTATCTGATTTGCTGCCATGCAGCCAATGAGAAGACTTACACCATACCTGGGTACACCAGAGCCATCGAGAATACCATACCAGCCAATGTCTACGATGTCTATTTCTCTGCTACAGGCCTCGCATTGCCGCCTACGGTAACGGGAGGGAACGTGTTAAAATATACTTTGCGCTTTTTGAAGAACCCAAGGTTAATTGAAGGAAAAAGACCCCTGGTCGTCTACGTTGTATATAATGACAAGCCACGGGTAAGTGAGAACTATAGTGGCGATATGAGACGAGCCTTTGTCAGCAGAACTTCTCTTTGGGAAAACAAAAAAAGAGAGATGGTGCTGCTGTAGCATTGCGGAGGTGACCTCCATCACTTCTGGACAGGGGCGGATCTAGGCATGGGCATGGGGGGGCAATGCCCCCCCTAAATGCCCAGACTGCCCCTCCAAAGACGATGGCATGCAAAACAACCTGAGATATTTCAAATGAAAGTGCTTCCATTTAAATTGATTTGAGACACTAGTAACTACTACTACTGCTATAACTACAGCTGTGGCACCACTAAGCCAACTCCGTTTCATCATTGAAAACAGAATACTCTCTGAGCCATACCTTTAGCTTTATGCATGCATGTCTGTGTAACAACTGATGTTACTATTGATGCTTTACTTGACTAATAAAAGTCCTGTAACTGAAAGCGGTGAAGCCGCCCCCCCATACCATTTTCTCCTGCCCCCTCCAATTGGGAAACGTACATCCGCCCCTGACTTCTGGACCTAGATGTGTGTGACTGATTGCAGTTTGAGATTGGGTTACAACACCGAGGGACGGTGCAGTGCTGCTCAATGGAAGGTCATGAAGAGGATGATGGCAAATAAATGAGCTTGGTGGGCAAAGTACAGTACGGTATAGGTCCTACTGGAAAATAAATGAGCTTGGAGGGCAAAGGATGCAGTATAGTAGAGAAATGTAACTCTCCACATGCGCTACCGGCTAATCTGGTTTCATTCCCCATGGTGCGCGACTGTGCGTGTGTGTGCGTGTGCGAATTAATTGCTTAGGTCTCCAACCATTCTTACATCGGTGCTGCTGTCACTCTTGGTGTGTTGTGATTTATGCCTTTGCTGTTCGTAATGACCTTTTCTATGCATCCATCTGCTCCAACGTTGTTGTTGTTTATAGCTCATTGACCTTGACTCCCCCAGATTACATTATTACCAATTCATTCCCCCAATAACAACATCTCTAGCTAGTTGCTAGATGTTACTCACTTTTTCATGGCGAGTCGACAAATCAAACCTAAAATAATTTATTTCTGTCTGACAATCTGGCAGTAATTTAAAAAAAGAAGTCATGGGGGGTTTACATTTTGTTTGGATATCATATGCCTACAACAGTGAGATTCCTATTTTGAGTTTGTATAGGCAACTTTTCACCAAAAATCTCAATGTATATACAGTAGCTATATTGCCTTTTTCCCCCTCTACGTTGCTTCTACTTTCATGCACTTGCTTTGCCCTGCAGATGGTCCAGAACTCTATTGTTGTCAACAAATCACGTTTAGATCAAGAACAAGTGCAGACGGGCTATTTCCACAAGATTGTCATCTAACTTTGGTAAACCTACGGTATATTATCAGTGTCCATGTGGTTAAAGCCTAATTTATGCCTCACCATCAGTGGCGTTTCTAAGCAATTTGGAGCCTCAAGCAAGATTTTCCCTGGAGCCCCGGGAAAATCTTGTGTGACGTCATAGCTATGACTATGACAGGCCCCCCTATGGCGCCACAGGCATGCAATGCCTAGTCTGCCTAATGGCAAGAAAGCCCCTACTCACCACATGAAAGTGTCACTCGTCGAAAGCAACACAATTTCAAGTTTCGTTACCTTGAACTGGCCTTGAACTTGCTGCCATTTTTACTCTTCTTTTGCCTGTTCTTCTAACCGCACTCATCCTTTTCCTTTTCCTTCTCCTCTGTAATTTCACAGATTTTACGTTGTCATCCCTCACTAGCATTGCCATGAGAATGGCCAACGGGCTGCAATCCCACCAATTCAATTTCTTGTACCAGCCCGAAAGTGCTCAGAACCTGAAGAGGTCAGTGTAGAAAATCTTGTATTTAAATCCCCCCTCCTCTCCCCCAAATGTGTTTAACATCATCTGCCCTCCTATCTAGGTGGCGTCACATTTCAATGGCTTTTGAAGTTTGAAACCAAATCTTTTTGTAAATCTTTTTATCGTGTATAATATGAATGGCATTTGATTTATATTCATTTGAAAGAAATTTCCAATGCTCTACCTTCAGCATGAGCGGGGAGCATGTGGCTCAGGAAGTAGAGCACGCCGTCCAATGATCTAGCGGTCGGTGGTTCGAATCCCAGCTCGAAGTGTCCTTGGCCAAGACACTGAACCCCAAAATGCTCGGTCGGTACCTTGCAGGGCTTCCGTGATTGAATGTAATGTAAAGCGCCTTAGATAAAAGGTGCAATATAAATGCACCCTTTAGCACCCTTTAGCTTTACCATATGAACAAGTGTCTCTGTTAACAACACAACCGAGTTTTCAATTCAAATTAAGAACAACATGCTCAAGGAATATAACCAAGGAACTAATGTCAAGAATGAGACTCTATTGGCTCATTATGAACCTGCTGGAGACTGCTGCACAGCGATTGGCTAAAATGCCACCTCACCCCCCACAACCACCTCTCCAACACACTAGCACTGCCTTGTCATGAGGCGGACGTCAATTATTTGTTGACAACAATGAAGTTGCGGATCGTCTGCAGAGCAAAGCAAGTGTCTGTCTGCAGGGAAACAGCAGCAGCATCAAAGTAGAAGCAATGTAAAGGGGAAAAGGGCCAACAAAAATATAGCTATACCGTAATATACAGTTTGATTTTTGGCTAAACATACCTTTAAGAAATCCTATAGAACTCTTCCCATTGACTCCATGGATTGATTGTAGCCTACTGAATGCCATTCGAGGCATGCCATAGGCCAGTGGTTTTCATAAAATGTAGAAGAATTGTTATTTTGACAGACGTTCTGCCAGTTATCTCTCCTAAATTGTGAACTGCTTCAGGCTCACAATATGGACGCACCTTGTGCCGTGTGTTGTGAGCTTGTAGATCAGTGGTTTTCAACCAGTGGTCCAGGGACCACTAGTGGTCCTTGAGAGAGTTCCAGGTGCTCCCCAGGCTAAATGAAAGTTGGTTAAGCAGATGTAAATCTGGACCCTTGCGGGTACAATTGGTTTCATGTTTACACTCTCAAGAGTTAAAATATTCATCAGCTGAATTAGCCAAAGTCTACACAACTAGAGAATGTAGAAGATTAATGGTCATTTTGATTGGAAAACCACTGTTGTAGATCATCTATTTTCTGGATTAAGCCAGTCGGGGGGTTTTAAGTGAGTTCCATTTAAGAGGAGGTTGCTCACGTTGCACTGTGGTTTCCCTCTCCTCCTGCTCTCCTTCTTGCTCCAGCCGGCCAAAAATACCCATAACCTTCACTCCAGTCCCTCTATACTCCCACAGTTCTCACGTCCTTTGTAATTCCATCCATCATCCCTTTGTCTTAACTATACGAGTGTGTCTCAGCTGCCTCCGCTGCCTGATTAGCTATAACGTCCTTCCACGGTGTGTGTGTGTGTGTGTGTGTGCGTGTGCGCATGCACGTGTGTGTGGCCGCGCTACCTGAAAGTGTATGTGATGGAGACAGGCCTCCAAAGGCAGCAAGGTCGTCATGAACTTGAGTGTCTTTTTCTTTTTTTTGCAGCTCGGTTGTTTTATGTACTGTACGTAATCAAATGGCCGCTTTACTTAGCGGATAACATTAGCCATGCACGGTGGGTGCACTTGAATTGTATCTGCGTTTAAACAGAGTCTTTGCTATTCATGAGGAGCCAAGTGTTTTTTTGTGAAAGACATTAAGGCTACAAAGGACAAACAATGTTAAAAATACAATTAAAAACTTTTGAATAACGATGAAGACATTGCATAATGCTCCCTGAGTAGCTCTGTAGTCTGTCGGTGGAGTATACGCCACAAGGCTCTGGCATCAATCCCGGGAACTCCCATCTCAGTGTATGAATAGCACGGCTGGATCGTGCGGTAAGTATGGGAGATGATGTAGGATTTGCGATCCAGCGTAGCAACACAGGGGTCTAACGCACTGAAATGGGTCATAGGCAATCTCATTCTCGCCCGCTACCGACAATAAGTAGTCCAGCCTAAGTCACTTAAAGGACAACTTTGTTTGTTTACTTTTTTCCAACCAATGTTTATTTTAGTTGCTGTTAGAGAAAGTAAACAATGTTTTTGTTTTGCTTCTTCTTTCGGTTGTTTTAGGGATTTTAGCGTTTTTTGACAGGTGGCGGGGGCATTCAAACATGGAGCTAAATATTATAATTTATTTTTATTTTTTTACAAAATATAAAAGTGAAGTCTTTTTTATTACCTAGACACCAGGAAATTACATCTGGCCATGAAAGATCACATGAGGGCTGCCTCTTCCACAGGGGGGAAACCACGACATGTGTCAGAGGCTCAATAGTAGATCTTTGTCACATTCTGTAGATCCAGTGATCTTTTGTGGCTAGTTGTAATTCCAGAAGGAGGCTATGGATTATGGCTATTCCCCCGTCAGCTGACACTGGCTGTAGTTGCACTTGCTCTCTCTCTGTAATTTCCTGGGGTCTATAGATATAAAAAAGATAAATTGTTATAATATTCTGTAAAAAATAAAATAGAATTTAGCCCCATGTTTGAATGCCCCTGCCCCCTTGTCAAAAACAGCAAAAATACCCAAAAACTAAAGAAAGCGGCGAATGAAAACAAGGCTGCGTTCGGTAATCCAAACCCAGAGTGCGAAGAGTTTTAAGGGTGAAAAGGTGACGACACTGAGTGTATTCAGCGCGCCGTATTCATGAACGACCACGCACTCACCAACCCCATCTCCGGTGGGTATAGGGTTTCTCAGTGCGTGCACTAACCGCACTCGGTGCATCATGCATGGTATTTTCGAACAACCCCAAACTGAACATAATGCACTTAATAAACAAACGGACAACAACAGAGCACAACGGGGCACACCAGTGCGTTTAGGGCCACGCTTCCGAACGAGCCCCAAGTTGTCATTGAATGTTCACACAGAGTTTGAGGAAGTTCTACCACAGAAGCAAACTTTAATAATAATCCGCCAAACAAATGCCAGGATGACTTATGACTGATATCGGGACAGTGTGTGTGTTTTTTTTTTTTTTGGTGTTGTTGTTTTTCATGGCTGTCTCGCCACATCCCATCGTTCACTTGTCATCTTCCCCATTTGGCCGTATCGAATTTGACACATCGTCTTTATTTATCTATCCGATTTTTTTCCTATTCCTCCATATTGCTTCAGGGCCGCCTCCTCCTCCACTCAAGTCCTTCCTGTCTTAAGTGACCTTTCCCTAATTCCTTCGTCTCCTCCAAGCCTCTCCCCTCCTCTCTCACGCAGCTGTTCCTCCTCTATTAATACACCGATGTTTATCTTTCGTGCCAGTCTTCCCTCTGTCTGTCCTCCCGTTTGACTTTGAACCAGTTAATTCGCGTTCGCTCACACAACTGTATGCCTTTAAACAGCTTAGCACCACGCGGCAAAAAAAGAAGCTCACTGTATGCTTCTCAAATAACTGACTACAGTAGTTGGATTTTTTTTTGTTAACCGTAACCTTAATTAAACCATAGGCAATGAAATTTGCTTTCATTGTGTCACAGGTGCTGACTTCACTGGACTGACTGAATTCGTGACTCCATCATCAGTAATGAAGTTGTAAAACACAACACATTTTGGGTGATCTAAAGCAGCACATGCGCGGCCAGCGGGAGATGATGATGCTAGCTGATGCCAACACATAAATGTGTATAGTTTACTTTATTTAGCCTGGGGGAGATGACGCTAGCTGATGCCACAACACACAAAGTCTGTCTCTTCCTCACACATCACTATCTATCCTGTCTCACTCATACTATAAAGGCATAAATGTCTGACCGATTGACTTCAAATGTTACGCACGTGTATAACCTGGGTTGTGCTGTGCCAAGCGACAGTTTTTGTTGAGAATAAGGCCTGATTTACATTGTACACTGCAAGCCAAATCCAGCCTGAATCAGGCCTGAGCCTGGAATATGATTTGTTTAAATGAGTCATCATGTGACCTGTTAGACCAATCAGATTTCTATCTTGAAGTGACACAGATCTGATTCAGGCTAGCTGCCAGTCAGTGTAAGTTCTGAACAACCAATCCAGACATCTCCGTATGCGACTGTATGTCTGCCTTAAAGGGGAATTCTACTCATTTTCAACATTTTACTATGTCAATAATATCATGACAAATATAAAAAGTTCCCCCTTTCTGTATTTCCCAGAAATGGAGGTCTGAGAAGATCATTAACATGGTGAAACACAACTTAATGACATTATCAAGTTGTGTTTCGCCATGTTAATGATATTGGGTGCAAATCCCAATTGCTGTGGTGTAGCCAGGTATGGTGTAAGTCCTCTCGTTGGCTGCATGGCAGCAAATCAGGTTTGGGGCCGTGCTCATTGGCTGCATGGCAGCGAATAAGGTCTGGGGCCTTGAGGTAGGCCCGAAAGCCTATAACACCAGGCCTGGGCCTGGGCCTACCAAATAATTATCCATAATAATTAAAACCAGTCATGAAGAGCTTCAACTCATGATGAACAAAGCCGGGGAGTACAGTAATTTTTAATTGGGGGGGGGGGGGGGGGGGGTCAGGTGATTTGTGGACCTTTTGACTTGCAGGTTTTAATTATTCTGGGTAATTATTTGGTAGGCTCAGGCCCAGGGCTGGTGGTATAGGCTTTCGGCCTACCCCAAGGCCCCAGACCTGATTTGCTGCCATGCAGCCAATGAGAAGACTTACACCATACCTGCTACACCACAGCGATTGAGAACTGCACCCTTTGTCTTTTAGGGCCTTTTTTCCTGAAAATCTTGAAAATGGTTGGAATTCCCCTTTAATATGTCATCATAGTAGACCGGCCTCATGTCCTATAAGTACTCTGACAATGGGTCCAATTAGTACAACGATTAACGCTCAACTGGAAGCCGGAGGTCATTGTTCCCAATGGCCATTGTCTTAGTTTCAATTAGAAAAAAAGTGCTCCTTGCTCATAGCAGGTTTGCAAGTCTCCTCCAGGACAGGCTGCCTACCCAGGGCCTGTAAAGGTCCGCCAGATAGGCTAATATAATGTCATGAATCATAATCTGAGGAAGCCAGGGAGGAAATCTCTTATTATAAAGGGCTTTCCACACAATTTCCCCACTAGTGCCACTAGTGCCGACAGACAAAGATCGCGTAGCAAGAAAAAAAAGTTAATTGGAATTGAGGTCTAAAATCATACATAGGCGTGTGTTCTAAACGAGCATGTGCGGAACAAACAACAACACTGGATGCTTGCTTCATCGCACAGCGTTTTCTAAACACAAAACACTGGTCCTGTCGATTAAGAACTAGAAGGTGCGATTTATTACTCCCCATCTGTAAAGCCCTTAGGAGTGATGGGCCAAAATGTGAAGTGGAAGTGTAAAAAAAATGCGCACACCAAGTCTCACACCGAGACAATTCCCGTTAAATGTCAGTTGCACTGCATGGGGCCCTAGTGAGTTTAACAAAGCGTCAGATAAGAAACCCACATGTACCGTCTTCACGCAATCCCCTCATAATTAGATTTGAACACTGAACCGCTTCATTCACAAGTGGGGCCGATGGAGACGAGCCGCCCGGTGACATTGACGCATAAGGGCAGGGCGGGTGCACTGTTAAGAGCAGCAGGTGTTGGCGTTTGCCGTGAGCACATGCTGCTGCCGCCGCCGCTGCTGTAGAGAGGCTGCACTGGAACAGGCGGGGGTAAGATAGAGAAGTGGGAGTGTGGACAGTTTCCTCAGCAGGTGGTTGGCAGCGGCCTGGCAGACTGCGTGTGGGTGGTGAAGAAGAAGAAGAAGTCTCGGGATAGTTAGTCGAGAAGGGGTGACGCGCGCTGTCTCCCCAGCCACCCTCTTCATCATCATCGCCCCTGCGTCGAGCGGCCCCGGGGGCTCCATCGCGGAGGGCAGCAGCTGACAGCAGCGAAAAACATCTGCTGCAGCTTCTGCTCAGAACATAGACGTATTATTGGAGCTTAGCCCTGGCGCTCCCTTTCCCACCCAGCAGCCTGTGGTGACGATGAGGGTGCGGAAAAGCCTTGGGACAGTGAGCCATAGGAGTTGTGAGTTTGCGAGTTGGTTGTCATACGATGTTGTGAGTGCCATCGGCTGCTGCGGAACGTCTTTGGTTGAGCTCTCCGACGTTCTGAAGGAGCTGGATGTTCAGTCATGCATGGACACCGCATTGGTGAAGGGAAAAAAAGCAATTGTGCTTTGAATGCCTTCCCGCTAACCTTGAAGCAATTATAGGCAATGTTTTAGCCAAAGATTTAAATGTATACACTATATATTGTACATTCTACTTTGATGCTGTAGCTGTTTGCCTGCAGACGGTCCAGAACGTTATTGTTGTCAACAAATAATTGATGCCAGGCTCATGACAAGGAGGAGTGTGTGTCGGTGTGTTTGTGTGTGTGTGGGTGGGGTCCATAAAGTGAGTCCATAGAGTGCAGGAGGTAAGGTGGAGTTGGATTAAAATCTGTTTACAAACACAGGCTGTGTACACATATGGAGCAAAACGAACAATAGTTTGAATGGTGATTAATCACGATTAAATTAACTTTGAAGCGGTGATTAGTCTAAAATATTTAATCATTCAACAGCCGTGGTCTATGGTATAAACACCTGTCACCCCTGTCTTTTCATAATCACATAAGCAATGCCAAAACAATTATTGTCATCAGGGTTGCATTGTTATAACTATGCAAACTTCATAAGAACACAACACACAAGAGCACATCATGATTGGTAGAGTATTGTGTTGAGGAGAGAGATGACAGCGTGGATTAAATAATCGACTGGCGCTTCCCAGCTGGCTTTGGTGTTTGCAATGCATTTTGATCTTTACAACCAGCAGCTGTGACCTGGTCTATAAAGCCTGACTCCCCTAGTTAACGAAGGCATTATATCGTAGATCGACCTATATAAGCCATACTACCGAATTAGTTCAAATTCAGTTTCAGAGTTTAACCCATTGTGTCCTGTCTAGATTTCTAGTTTCTGAATAACGATTTTTCAAAAACAGCAGATCTACAAGCTCATAGCGCGCCACCGAGTGGCGCGCTATGAGCTTGTAGATCTGCTGTTTTTCAATAGTTAAAACATAATGCTTAGGACACCAAACGCGTTCAGTACACTAAAGGGTTAAGAGTTTAGCCTTTTTTGTGATGATTTGGAAGACCTGACCATATTCATGTTGCACCACATCTAAGGGACATATTTAGTAATGGCACAGTAAATTATCATATTGTATCTTAATACTAGACTTGAGCATATAGTGTTGCAATAACAACAATTGTTTTGCTAGTTACTGTTTCAACCATCATTTAATAAAATGACAAAAAACATTTAGATGGTGTTTTCATCCCTTGAAATGTAGGAGTTCAGAGTTTGGGACAGCCACTTCCTAATAGAAACCGGCATATTATAAAGTATATGTTTTTATATGTTACACTTAAATGAATGTATTGTGGTTAAATATTTCTACACATGTAATGTCTGACTACTTAATTGTTTTATATATATATATATATATACACACACACACACACACACACACACACACACACACACACACACACACACACACACACACACACACACACACACACACACACACACACACACAGTATATATTTCAAGGTGGGAGCGCAATTTGAACTAATTCGTCTGAATGGCCCATATAAGTTAGTTTGGAACATCATCTGAATTCAAGTCACTGGGCAGTTTAACCACCCTAAACCTCAGATGCTTCATCTCCCAAGTCCTGACACGTCGTCACATCTCATTATTAATGCTCCTCTCGTAGATGGAGGCGCACTTTGACGTTGCACACGGGGCAGAGCCATTTCCTCGTTTTTCCAACTTGCTGCATCTGTCATTTCAATAGGAACGTGTCAGGTGAAGCTGTCTGCACTTAGCTCTAATGGAGAATGGCGATTGGTCTAATCGATGTAATGCCTAACACATACCCATTTATCATACTGTATATGCAGTCTATCGCCTCAGGTCAGCTATGATCAGGCATCTAAGTGGACCAGCTATAGCACCCCCTCAATTTGTTTCAAAGGAGAAACAGACGTAGGCAAGACATATGTGAGAACTGGCATATAAGAAGAGAGACACTTGTATTTTTGCTAACCAAAAGGAATGCAGCTAGAGGGGCATCACTCCAAACGGGTCTCAGCCAGAAGATGGTATGCCCAGAAAACCAGATCTTTCAAGGCTCACATCAACCAGACCTCAACCTGCTATTGATAGATGACCGTCTCTAAGCTTTTGGAAGAGTGCTGTGGGCCTGGAAGAGTGATATCTTCATATCCAGCAAAAAAAAACTTTTCTAAAGCCACTGATGAACCAGGAACCAATAAGATATTTCACACAAGCAACGAAGGACTCCGTACATCAGTAAAAGATGTTGTTTAACTAACCATAAACAACTTCAAGGTGTGATATTAAGGCCGGTTCCAGCTGACGAACATCAGGCATTGGCGTAGAAATACGCCTGGTATAGCATACATTACTTCGTTGTTGATCTGTGTGGAAACCACATATGTCCAAAAAATGGATGTTTTTGGGATGAAAATAAAAAAGGAATCGCACAAGTCTATAGTCTATACAAACTCAAAAACGTGCCACGTTTGGGTTTGTAGACCGACTATTTTCACGGCATTGTATGCAACTTAGCGGAGCGTACGCTTGTGGAGATGAGAGGTTTTTTCATGACGCGTGCTCTTCTTGTCACCACTGACGCAACATTAAGTGCAGTTTCAGGATTTCATTTCACAGTGAGCTCTCCAGTGGCTGGGTGTCATCAGCCATATAGCCACTGGCAAACACACTGTATGTATCTCATAAATCAAAGGACACTAACATCTCAATGGGCTGTCACGTGTGTGTGTTTGTGTGTGTGTGTGTGTGTGTGTGTGTGTGTGTGTGTGTGTGTGTGTGTGTGTGTGTGTGTGTGTGTGTGTGTGTGTGTGTGTCATCCGTTCTCTTCTCTGCCCCTGTGTGCTGATTCATCGCCCCGAGTGCTCACAGAGGGGTTCTGCGTTGCATTTCTTTGATCCCTCTGTGCCGTTACGTTTGTTACAGTAATATGTGATCGATTTAACTCCAGGATATTCCTCACAGACTAACCTCTACGCCACTCTGTGCCATTTCGTTTTTTGAAAAAGAAACAGCAGGGTTTTTAAGAGGTTTTAGAATGTTTTTAACGACAATGATACAGCTAAAACACTGCTGCCAGGTTGAAAGCAGTTCAAGTAATCATTCTCTCTCTCTCTCTTCCTTCTCTGCTTGTGTGTGTCTATATCTATTCTGCAGTAAAGGACGAGTGTCTTCCATCATGAATCCTGTGTACAGTCCAGTCCAGCCAGGGACTCCTTATGGCAACCCGAAGAACATCACGTACACAGGTGAGCCGTACTGAAAACAAACCACGCACGGTGACCAAGAAGGTGGCGCACCCGTTTTCCTGCTACTTGTTTTATTGCCTATAGTGCAAATGAACAAACCAAAAACACGACGATGTAAACACATAGTGTCACATGCTTCCGGTCCAAAACTGCAGCAAAATTCCAAGCGAAACAGGGAATGAGCGTGCCACATTCTAGAAACCATAAGAGTAGGAGCCTATGTGAGGTGGCTTGATGTACAAGTAAAGTACACACCCCTCCGAACATGACTGTACCTAGTATGTTGCATGGGCTAACACCCTTCCAATACTCTTAACACATTCACTCACTCCACCCGTGCCTTAGTCCCATCTCTGAGCTAGGAGGTGAGCATTAGATGTGAGTCTAAAAGGAGAATTTCAGATTAGAAAGCTTTCTTACCCAGGGGTTGACACTAAGGTCTCCGAGGCACTTGCCCATCGGGCAAGTGCAAGTCAGGTTCTACTTGCCCTCAGGTCATGGTCACTTGCCCCCCAAAAATATATTGTAAAAACTCTCTTGAGAGTGTAAAAATGAAACCAAATGGACTCTTGCGGGTCCATTTGGTTTCATTTTTACACTGTCAAGAGTTAAAATTCATCATCTTAATTAGCCCAGGTCTACACAACTAGAGAATGTAGAAGATTAATGGACATTTTGATGTGTATGTTAATTTGCCTGTTTTGTTTCCCAAATCCAGCCTGGAATTGTGGATAGCTAGAAAGCAGGGAAAGACACAGAGGCAGAGTGCAATGACTGCCTTCAAGACAAATTTATCTTGTGTTGTGTTATAGTGCACTATGTTACACACTTGCCCGATCGGGCACCAGGTAGCAGTCTTCACTTGCCCCACCATTTTTTTTTACTTGCCCCGGGCAAGCGGGCACGTGTTAGTGTCAAGCCCTGTTACCTTTATTTGTAGTTATACAACCTCACCAAAGAGTATACTTTGTCCAAAAAGTCACCTATTGGCTATTTCCCCTACCATAAGAACTCACTGAATTGGACTGAATTGCACATTTGGATGTTGTTTCTGTACTCTCCATAATGTATTTATGAATATCCCAAGCGGCAGACTTGACTACTTTTTTCGATGGAAATGTCCCCCATTGCCCTTCAATTACCATTCAATTCATTGAGGGAAATAAGGTTTGTGTTGCACAAAACAACACCTGGACCTCTTTGTTGGGTATTTTAACAACTACAAATAAAGGTAAAAAAGCCTTCTAGGCTGAAATTCTCCATAAAGAATCAAGCAGGCTGGTGTTATTCCAATTCTCACATTCTTGCCTGTAGCCCCTCTTTGCCCGCTTTGCTCGTATCTGGCACAAACGTATTTTTCTCTAATAATATGAGCTGTTTGGCATGCATTCTCTCACCGCTTGCACAACAAACAGCGACTACAGTATGTGATCAAACGATTATCTAATGTGTTGCTCCAAACCTGATCGCTGATACTTATGTAAAATTTACTTCCATATCTCTGCAGTTTAGTGGGATACTTCGACTCTCATAAGCACTCGTCGTGCAAGCACTAGGCCCATGTTTACGTTTTAATGATATGAGCATTTCTGTCTGCTTTAGATCATCTCTTTCAAGTCTGTCACACATGACATGGCTTTTAGACACACTCCCATCTCCCAGATAGCACGGTTGTGGTTTCCATCCCACGGCCAGAGGAGACAGCACCGGCCAATAACAAAACAGATCTGGCTGTCACACTTCCGGGGCTGGTGGACATGAAACAGGCCGAACTGGTTGTACACTCAGCTGTTTCTCCCTCAAAGCGGATGCGAGAATTTACTCTCTCTCCAGCTCCTCCAAAAGCAATTTACCATTTGGGATGAATAGGAAAAAAATGTTTTCCAGATCATGCTGGATGACAGAATGAGCATGAATTGGAGTATATAGGAGCTTTAGTGGCATGGCTTGGCAGATAATCTAACCACAAGGGCATGTACAGTGTTAACACATTAAACGTTACTGGGATTTTGGAAGTTAGTTGTGCCAGCGCAGACGCAGACAGCACTCTTATCCGGCCGACGTAGGAGGAAAAAAAGCATAATGAAGAATCTTTGTTTTTACCTTGGTTGACATCTGTCTCTTTAACAGTGTTAATATTCTAAACAAGAGGCTTGTTGCAGTCAGAAAAGGACACCCTGGCGAGAGCTCCCTAGGTTAGGAAATATGAAGTGAACAGCGAAGTGAAAGGCATGCATATTGGAGAAAGATAGGCAAAACAATAAAATAAAAAAGGACTGACATCTGATTGATATCAATGAAATGAAATAGGACATCCCCACATCTTTTGGACTCCTCTGCTTCCACCCATAACTCGGGGTAAAGGCAACCATTTGTAATGTCTTGTGTTCATCGTGTTATTCTTAAAGTTTGCACTTTTAGATTAGTTTCTTGTCTTTGCAGGAGATAGCCCACATCTATATTACATTGTGTCAAGTGCCTGTGTACAAGCGCCATTGCACAACATGTCACCAAGCATGGCAGCATACAGTATTGTGTGATAGAGTACAAATGAAGCATTTCACTATTAAGCATTTTGCTGACAGTCGGTACTTTCGGGGAGTCTTTTTCTCCCCCCCACCCAAACTTTCGTCTGCCCGCTCACGCTTGAAATTACTTAAATTCTGTTACCTGCATCAATTCGTTCTGTCACCTGCTTGGATTCCTTGTAGTTGCAGCAGGTCCATCTCCCCTCTTGTCAGCGACATGGCTGAGTTGGAAATGGAATTTAAATCTGCTTTGATTCTGGTTTAAAACGAAAAACAAATGCAGGATGGAGAGCGGATTAATGTACATTTATTTTCGTAAAGGCCCAAATCTATACTACCACTAGCGGTAATAGGAATTCTCTGCCCTAATAAAAGTCGGCCTTAATTATAGACATGCAGAGTTACGACGACACAAACTCTGTCCCTTTCATGGGATCATCATTCCAAAGGTGGCTCTTTTAGTACAGCATAAACACCATGCCTTGATGATCATAAATCCCTTTATTTTAGATTGTTTGGTAGTAGCCTAGACATTACAGAGACTTTAGTTGTCACTGTGCACTTTAGTTTACTTTAAAACACATGGTGCAGTGCACACATAAATAGCTCTTATTTGTGCCGCCCTCGTTGAAAACAACATATTTCAAACTCAAGTTTGTCCCTCTTTAAGGCTGCAACAGCAACCTCGAGTGCTCAGTTTTCTGACTCTTCAATGTCACAACATGACGATACTGGTATTCCCACTAGCAGAGGCACACAGATTTTTTCTTTCCGATACCAACTCCGATGCTGATAGATTGCATATCAATCGATACCAAGTATAATGTGTAATTAAGCTAATCTGGGTGCAGGGTTCCTTGAGGGGTTCCAAATTGACCTTTACATGTCTGTAAGCCTGAGAATGCAGACACGGAACTAAACTATATCCTTGCTCAAAAGGGGGCCTTGGACACCCTTTGTGGGGTATAACACTGGCTATAGACAGAGGCAAGGAGCACACAAAGCATCTATTTGCATATTTTCCCTGTACACATGTTGCATAGTCCCAAGACCGTAAAGTGCATGGCTCCGATAATGCACTGAGTTAATACGAAGGCGCCTTTGATAGGATGCAAAGAAGAAAAGACACAAAAAAAGCCCTCAGCAACCAGCAGTCAATTACTGTATGTGCTATTCGGCGGTCGGTCGGGGGCGCGGGTGCATCTCTCTGCTTGAAGAGAGACATGAGGACGCATGATTACACGCCGCTTGAATGTGTAAATGTCTCGCTGAGTGCAGGGCCAGCTTCCCTGACATTCCCTCTAAGTGATTCATCACGGACGCCAGGGGCGGATGTAACATTTCCCAATTGGTGGGCAGTCGAAAATGGTATGGGGGCAGCTTCATCGCCCGTGGCGCGAAGCGACACGGGCGATGAAGTCGCGCCCATACCATTTTCGGTTACAGGACTTTATTGGACAAGTAAAGCATCAATAATAACATCAGTTGTTGTTTGTTGAAGTTGCAACAGACACGCAGCATGCATAAATCTAAAGGTCTGACTCAGAGAGTTTTCAGTTTTCAATGATGAAATGCTGTTGGTTTAGTGGTGACACAATTGTAGTTAGTTATTATCAGTAGTACTGTAGTGTTTCAAGTCATTT
This sequence comes from Benthosema pterotum, assembly GCA_039105355.1. Classification (NCBI taxonomy): domain Eukaryota; kingdom Metazoa; phylum Chordata; class Actinopteri; order Myctophiformes; family Myctophidae; genus Benthosema; species Benthosema pterotum. Next base: position 11,227,110 of record CM076975.1, on the reverse strand, counting down.
TAAATATAAGCACTTTAATTTGAAATATCTTGGGTTGTTTTGCATGCCATCGTGTTTGGTGGGGCAGATTGGGGAGTTAGGCTGGGCATTGCCCCCCCCATGCCCATGCCTAAATCCACCCCTGACTGACGCACACGTTTGCGCCGCTACCAGTGCGATAACGGCTCGGCTCCTCTTTGGAACGGTGCCCGCGCAGCGCAGCGCGCCCCGGCCCCGCTCATCTTATTCTGTCTGCCCACAAGAACATAACTTTCTGCGTGGCGGAGGATCAAAAAACGTCGAGGGAGAGCTGGGAGAGAGATCTCGTGTTTGTGTCTGCTCAGTATTATCTTACATGGCGTAATGGGTGGGAAAGGGCCTCGCGTATGAGATTATTATCGACTGTCTGGTGGGACGCAACTGCATTTCTGCAGTACTTGTGCCCTTATGAGCGTTTTTTTCTTTTTCTTATCCGATTGTGTACATTCATCATGCCGATTGCTTAACCTCGACCTAACCTTTACCCAACTGGATTTCTATTAATATCCTTTAGTTCTTTACTTTAGATAAGGCCATTCATTCTCTGGCTGGAATCAAAACTGAAATGTTCGACCACACACACGCGTGCGCGTGCGCACACGCCGCGCGCGTGCGCGCGTGCGCACACACACACACACACACACACACACACACACACACACACACACACACACACACACACACACACACACACACTTATATCATCCGTTTTTCTCACTCCGGCTGTGCCTGTCATTGGCAGTCAGGCTACAATCACACTTTTGTTCCATAAATATGCATCTAATTAGTGGGCTGACTGTGTATTTTTTTGGGTATGGGAAACTTGCCACTCACACACATGCGTGTGCGCGCACACACACACACACACACACACACACACACACACACACACACACACACGGACAGAAAAGGTTATTGTGTTAGTTGTCATAATTTGTTAGTTCTGAGTTGTCTTCATTGGAGGCTTACAGATCTATAAATAATTACTTGAAATGGGAAATGCAGGGGGAATTATTTCCGAGGCCTGGTCATTAAAGGGATGGAGTGGCTGCGACTGTGATTCTCTCTACAATATAAGCGGAGGAAAACAAATTAAGATCATTCAGGGAAGGGGCACCTGGAACTTGCTTGAGGGGCGAATATGTTGAGTAAAATGCCATAAAACGTCATCTCATAGTAAAAGCTATTTTTTTCATAATCCTTTTGCTCAAAGGTATTTCCTGTATCATTCTTTAAAGGTGTGGTGAACCGCAAATGGAGGGAATTTTACTTTGAAGTTTCAACCTGAAACTCTGATCTGAAGAGCGAAGGACAGCTGTATACTGAGCTGTATAGTACATGTGACTCATGGATGTTTGTTTACAAACATCACTCAGCTCTGCTCTTCAGATATATATTCTGATAACATGATGAGTTTTCAGGAAGTCATTACAAATCAATTCAAGTTTTCTTTTTTTTAATACACAAAAGTGAAGATTTTTTTGTAGCATGCATTGTTGGACATGGCCATATAATGACCAAATATGTTGTCTAAAACTATTTTTCAATTGTTCACTGGGGCTTTTAACCAAAAGTAACTTACTGGATGTTATCACTCACAACGGTCGTTCAAATGGTGAAATCATTTGGTGAAAACGGACGTCTGAAGTCCCCTGAGCTTCCCCCATGGGAAGCTTTGAACATCAATAGGAGCATTTGGTAATGATCGAGTCAGGAGTACCAGGACCAAGACAAAATTCTCTAATAACGAGCAATTAAGAGTTATTCCCATCAGATGAGCATTTAGTCCATTATCATCTGATCTAAATGGTAGCCGCACAATAATACTATTGGAAAAAGGGATTACAGAACCAGAAAATAACTTATCTAGTGCAAAGAGGAGTATGTCCTACAGGTCTTATACTGTATGTCCCCCTGGTTGTCTGGGGCACATCATGTGATGCTGGGTAATTAAACGTGTGTGTTGGGGTGGCTTGGGGGGACGTGACATAATGATGGTATAAACCTGAGTGACGTGGGTGGGGATCAATCTTTGTTCAGGGATTGGCAAGGTCTATTCCTCCTGTCTGCTGATTGTGCTGAATTGGTATTTTTCGACAGTCCTGGCCTCAGACTCCGAGAGGCTTCACCTGACAATGTCAACAACATTGGCGCTGAGGAAGAATGATTAGGTGGAAACGCATCCGTTGCTCTGTCTGGGGGGCGAGGAGGAGGCACATAAATATATTAATGTGAAAGGATACGCGTTGACTGGAATGGGACCATCCTTCTTCTCAGAACACCAAAACGATACGAACTATAAAGCGCATGAAAAAACGAGCGCAAAACGGTTGTGACGTGTTTCTGAGGTATTGAGGGCCTGATCAAAGCGTGATGTAGCCTCGTATGCTCCGCCAGCGTTGCGAGCGAAGGATGAAAATAGAATACGTGTTTTATCCTCGTGCCCGTCCTGACATACTGTACACTTTGATTGGTTGAGATCTACACGCTACTATCTATTGGTGCATTTGATTGGTTCAGGCTATGTGTCGCTGTCGGGACAGTTTGCATCCCCGTCGGGAGCGCTCGTTTCTTGACTGTGTCGATGAGTTGTGAGCAATCAATGTGTATGTTGAATGGCTTATTACCAGACCTCATATTTTTAATAATGCTTGCGCACTTGTAGCGGCACTTGTGTTTCTAATAGGGTGGTTACTATTACATAGTTTTCAAATGTTCAAAATTTGATTGAGAGCAGAAAAAATAGTCTAATAATAATAATAAATAATAAAAACTTTTTATTGTCTGTGATTTATGATATTGTGCTATTGTGATACTACAAAGAGTTTAGAAAAATACATAAATATCCGATCGATATCAGCAGATACTCAAAATCAAAAGATCGGATTCGGATGAGAGAAAAAAAAAAACAGGATCGGGACGTCCCTAGTTTTTTTTAAATCATGTATTATTTGAAGAGATGGATTCATTAATTCATGTGAAATGTCCCTAGTTTTTTTTTTTTGTTTGTTTTTACAGATTTTAACCTCGACACAACCTTACAGTTTAAAGAAAAAAAAGAAATAATGGCCAATAGCTGGTGATACAATCTCCTCTGTGTGTTCGCTTGTCGCTTACTCATCAAACGTATTTCCAGTCTCTTTTCAATTGTCATCTCTTCCCGTTCGGCCTTTCTTCTCCCCTTCGCCCCTCCGGCACTTCTTCTGTCTCCTCTTATCTCTCCCCGGAGCTATAGGAGATAAGAGAGAAGGAAAAAAAAGAAATGAAATGATGTCACAAGGACTGCATTCTTGCAGAGCACGTACAGACCGCCGTGCAATCGCCATCACACAGCAACGCCAGAAAGAGAGAGAGAGAGAGAGAGGGAGAGAGAGAGAGGGAGACTGTCCTGCATTCAGCGTTTAGTCATCCGACCTTAAACGAACCCTGGTTTGGCACACGCAGGCGGTTTATATGCAGGACACGCACACGAATGCATGCGCCTGGGCGCGCACGCCAACAGACAAACACACGCACACATACACAACACACACACAGAGTCTCTGTCTCTCTCTCCTGCTCTCCAAACTGGAATGTGTCCCCGGAGTAATGTTTCCCGTTTCATCCAGTGATTAGTGCTGTCTTGTACTGTACAGCTCTCCCTCTCTCTCTCTCTCCACATCGCCGTTTCCTTCTCCTAAAACACATTCCTTTGCCTTGGCTCGCGCTCCTCTATTATTCATGCGGCAGCAATTGCAGGTTGAAACGGATGAATCCGTCTTATACTGAAGCCTGTCCTGCATTATGAGTAATCCATTGAGCTGCCGCCGGTGTAGCTACGGGGGTGTCTGGGATATAGCCGGCGGAATAAGTTTGGCAGCGCAAGGCAAGCGAGTAGGAGGAGGATTCAAACACACACACACGCACACGCACACGCACACACACACACACACACACACAGCGCCAAAAGAGTGAGAGTGATCTGTGGCAGTGATGCACCCTTTGCCTAGCCACTCCAAAACACAGACGTATGGCTTATGGAAATGACACGCACGTAGCCCATGCACGCATGTCTCTATCAGGCAGTATAGCAGCAGTCACACGGTGCAGTAGTAGCTTCTATGATGCTGCTATGTACTGTATTCTGTTGGCAGGACACACACCCGTGTGAGTGTAGTCTAGTGTATTGTAGTCTGTACTGTACCGTAAAGTGTTCTGAAACGTATTCAGAGTACTGTAGCCTATACTGTACTGTAATAGTTATACTGTAGTGCATGGTGCTCAACAGCGCCACTTGAAGGTATATGTCACCCAGTGGTATTGCAGCTACTCCTACTCCAGACAGACATACATACATATTAGGGACACACGTGCTCAGTCATTGGAGTGGCGTGCACCGCTCAAAAAATATAAAGGAAGATACCGGTACTTAACCATACTTAATTGATGCAAAGTGGGATGGCTAACAGATTCGAAGCCCTATCCTGGACATTGTTCTCTAGAAAAAGTTTCAACAACAACAGACAACAACATCGCCAATTCAAATGTTTCAGAGTTGACAGAAGATAACATGTGTTCATCGTGTCATTGTCATATATTGTTACAGCAATGTTGAAATTTGGTGGATCCCTGAGTTGTAGGCCTATCTCTAAAGAACGAACACTGTCCATCATCCTTAGCTGTTGTGCCTGTGCTCTGCCATCAAGGAACTTCAAGTAGCTTATAGTGATCACATTCACATCTCCTCCACAAGGCACCCCTGGCCCAGTGTGCCAGGTCTGTGTGTATAATAAGTGTCTGTCTGTGTGTGTCTATAGTTCAAATTGATCAACAATGCTATCATTTCTTGTTAAGGATTATAGATTATTACAACAGCCCGTTTTGAGGAACTAATCTGATTGGGTGAAACAGCTCATGGCCGTTCTTTAAACTAGCCCAAAGGAACCAAAACAAAGATTCCCACAGTGTTTTTGTTCCGTGAGTGCAGCTACTGTAGCAGACTCAGTGGCTAGTTAGTTTCTTGGGACAATTGCTGGTAGTATTAGTCCATAAATACACAATATAACAGTATAGTTGCAGAACAGGCACACTGCGTATCACATGTTTTGGAGGATTCAATCAAACATCTCATTGACATTGACACCAGTAAAGTAAATGTGTGTGTGGCTTTCCTCCTGAGACTATGCTGGCATGGCCTGCATACATGTGTAGCTGTGCATGTCTCATCCTACATGCCATTACTCTTCAGTGTCTTGTAAAATTGGCTGTCAACCTGTGTAGTCGCACTGACAGTGACACAGAGAGACAAGAGAGCTCACGTCCCTTCGTGAAGGACTCGCATAGTGAGTGTTTTGGCCAAGGGAAAAAACAGAAAATATTGCACGTCTTTGGTTGATTGGTGATGCAAACACCAGAAATCTGTGGATTACAGTAAAATGAGAATGAACGGTGTTTGTGTATGAGAGAGACAGAGAGCGTGCGAGAGAGAGAGAAAGAGTGTACAACTGGAAATTGCGTGGCACTGGCATGGTACTGCTGCCCCGTCGTTGCTATAGATAGACATGCCACTGCATACATCACTATTATAATTCCTGCATGCCTCCTGGAGGGATTCTGTCCTCTGCCGACTGCACCTGTCTAGTTGTGTGACGAAAGAGGTCTTAAAATCACACCATTTAGCACATAAGCGAACAAAACAAACATGGCAGGTGTTTGTTTTCAAAGACTATTCCGAATTCTGCCGCTGGCAGGTGCATTGCATTACAACTGGCAGGTGCATTGCATTACACATTATTATTCTATATTGGTGAGATTGGTAAACACATTCTTCCACCAACAGCACAATATTCCAAATAGGTAAGGTTACATCAATTCTACTTCCCCAAAATGAAAGATTTGATTTTGTTTGCTTGTGTGCTGCTGTACGCTGCTGTTCCCTCAGAATTGAATCACTTTGGTATGTCAGGTTTTCACAGTTCAACTTTAAACTGTAGCCACAAACCACCAGGAAAACACACACACACACACACACACACACACACACACACACACACACACACACACACACACACACACACACACACACACACACACACACACACACACACACACACACATAGACTTACGTACATGAACGGATGCAGGGCAAAGCTTGCTGGACAATGTTGTGGACATTGGCATACAGGCCTGTTAGTAGTGGGAGGAAGTGAAAGGGTTCCCATTTCTCCCTGCACCACTGTGGAGTCTCCTTGTGGAGCGGAGGGGAAGTGACCCTTGTAGCTTGTAGCACTCACTTTGAAGGGTGAACCTCAACCTATAAGCCAGGGGTTTTCAACCTTTTTGACTCCAGGGACCACCATTTATTCAGTATTTGAGCCACGGACCACCATTTGATGACATTTTACCCCCATGGACCCCAAAAATAAAGATTTCTTCTGTTTTTATCCACAATTCCAGGCTGGATTTCGGAAACATAACAGGCAAACATAGATCTCCAGTTGTGTAGACTTGGGCTAGTTCAGATGATGAATGTTTTAACTCTTGAGAGCGTAAACATGAAACCAAATGGACCCGCAAGGGTCCATTTGGTTTCATGTTTACGTTCTCAAGAGTTACATCTGGTTAAAAAACGTTCCAACATTTAGCCTGGGGACCACCTGGAACCTTTTCAAGGACCACTGGTGGTCCCTGGACCACCTGTTGAAAACCCCTGCTATAAGCAAATGATTTAGAGCTATGACCTATGATTTAGATATCTGTCATAATTATTGTTCTTCCGTGCTTTTAATTGCACCTGAGCTCTTCTGTCTTTGTATTTCTGCTTTGTGTCAGCATGTATTTCCTATGTTGTATCACTGCTTGGAATTGCTTTGCCTTGCCAAACACTTTGGTTGGCCTTTGGCTGTTTTAAAAGTACTAGAAATTAAATTTGATTTGGTATACTTTGTTGACGGGGGTAGTTCAGGGATCAGGTCAGGGCTCCCTCCTTTTCTTTCTCTTTACACCACAGCCTATCAAACTCTTGAGACTGAGGTCATATTTGAACATTTTGAAAACACCTTAGAACTTAGACTGCATCAGTCACTCACAGGTGTATCTTTGGAGCATCACAAAGTCACATGCAAATTCATCGTACTACCTTGATTTGATGTGACTACAGTCCATTATCAGGTATTTAATTCCTATTGTTGCCAGTTGCTCAGTCATCTGTGCTGTGAACAAAACAAAAACACTTCTGCCTAAAAGCCAGTGCTCTCATGCACACACTGCATTGCTGTTAAATACCTACAGGCTGTTAAATTGCCTTTTGTGTATGTAAATAGTAGCGTAACTAAATGTAATGTAAGCGTAACTAAATGTGAAAGTGAAATTCTGCTCTCTAGCGCACAACAATTTTAATAAAATTAAACAATAATCCTTTTTCACATCTTCAGAATGGCACAAGGAAAAGTCACTTAATAGAAATGCTTAATAATTCCACTCAGAAGTGGCTCGGGTCAATTTCAAAACACTCACACTTTAATGTGTGAATTTCACATGACTCATGCTGGCAGGTCATGAATAATACATGTTATGGTCTGGAGGAAGCCTCCAGCCATTTGAAATCTGCTCCTGTGACACAATTGGCCCCCGGAGCCGGACTTTAGAAGTGTCTGTGAAAAAATGGCCGAATCACAGACTCTCAACTTCATCGCTTTGAAGCGCAATGTGAAATTGTAGCTACAGTATGTCTGACCTGCTATTACATGGTCAGAATATGGCTGTCGGCTGGGTTCAAGTGGCTAATGGAATACTTCCCCTCTCTCCTATATTCAATCTCTACACCAGTGGTTTTCAACCAGTGGTCCGGGGACTATGAGTGGTCCTTGAGAGGGTTCCAGCTAGTCCCCAGGTAAATGATGGAAAGTTGGTTAACCAGATTTAACTCTTTGAGAGTGTAAAAATGAAACCAAATGGACCTGCAAGGGTTTCATTTCTACACTCTCAAGAGTTAAATAAATATTCATCATGTGAATTAGCCCAAGTCTATACACAACTAGAGATCTAGTTTTGCCTGTTATGTTTTCCGAAATCCAGCTGGAATTGTAGAACAAAAACAGAAAAAAAAAAAAAAAAAAATTGGGTTTTGGGGTCTGTGGGGCTAAAATGTCATCAAATGGTGGTCCATGCTGAATAAATAGTGGGCCCTAGTGTCAAAAAGGTTGAAAACCACTGCTCTACACACATACACATGAAAGTTTGCGAGCGTGATGTAGCTCTTCGCTAAGTCCCTCCCCATTCCGTCCTTGTCCAATAGGAGAGGAAAGCTTGACCTGAAGAGTTGCTAAACTATTTGGACAGCAGTGTTGGTCAATATTACTTAGGAAAGTAACTTCTTTACTTTACTCGGTACCCCTTAGACAAAGTAATATCATTACTTTACTTATTACTGGAATCGAAGAGTAATATATTACATATTACGTTATTACTTTCCCAAGTTCTCAACACCACCTTTGAAAAAATAGAGATGTACAACATAATCTGTTTAGCCAGCTCTTTTTAGAACTGAATCCAATTTATTGGAATAATAATAGTCTCCAATCCCACAAACTGCACCTGAAAACAAAGCCAATAAAATCTGTCTCTTTGACATTTTAAACTTTTTCACAATTGTTTTCAAAGACAGTTGAGGTCTTGTATTTAAAAATAGAATACAAAAAAAGCAGCAAGCGATTTGTAGTGTACATAACTGTGCGCAGGATGCTGCGTGTGGACTGAATCTACAATCTAGTGCACATCTCTGTTGTTACAGTACCTGTTGATAGCTTGTAAATCTGTTCTATTTTTGCATGCAACAACAAGCTCATTTTAAACAAGTAACTTGGCGTTACTTGCAAAGTAATGCATTACTTATTACCCATTTTTGCAGAGTAATCTCGTTACTTTACTTTTTGGAGCAAAAGTAATAATATTACAGTAATATGTAATCTAAAATTAGTTACTGCCCAACACTGTTGGACAGTGACTAAACTCCGCCCCAAAGGGAGGGGTTTTGAGAAGGGCTAGTTGGACACATCCAAGACGTACAGTACATCTCTCTCTCTCGCTCTCTCTCTCTGTCTCTCTGTCTCTCTCTCTCTCTCACCCTACATTTCTCTTACTACTGTTTTGTCTCCAGGTTATCCAGGGTATCCCTCTGCGGCTCCAACCTACACACCAGGTCTCTACCAGACTGGCTCCTCGGGGTACCCTCCAGGTACGAGCACACACACACACACACACACACACACACACACACACACACACACACACACACACACACACACACACACACACACACACACACACACACACACACACACACACACACACACACACACACAGAATTTACAGGTATAGAGCTGAGCAGTCCCACTCCTTTCATGACGTTGCGCACAGCCCAGAAGTAATTTCCTCCTTCGTATACCTCATAAACTTTTCCAAAATGATTTGTATTTAGACAATTATGCCACGGACAACAAAGCCAGCTTGGGTTGTGAGAAATCATGACAAAAACACAATATTGTCATGCAATATCAAATTAGTGAGAAGAAAATAAACATCAGCATTCACTTTTTGTTTCGTTTTACTTCTTACAAATTATTTGATAGTCCCAAAACATTGTGTGTATTGCTGACGATTTGTCACGACCTGAGTTGGATTTGTCCGCGGCATTGTTGTCTTTATATGAATCATTTTGGAAAGGTCTATGAGGGAAATTAATGGGGAATTCATCTCTGGGCCGTGGGTGTGGTATAGTAAGAAGAAAACAAAACATGTAAACAAAGTGTACGGAGAGTTTTCTTTGTCAGGGAAGGACTGACAAAGCACGTCTCTAACTAGAATCGGACACTTGGTTAACAGCTTCAGCGCCATTCACCGAGATGATGAGATTAAAGTACCCGTGATCCCGTGATCTGTTTTATTCCCAGAACCGCAAATAATTTCAAAAAGCATTTTAGAATTTGCAGCTAACAATCAATCTTTACTACCAACCACACACGCAATGCACCCGCTCTGCATTTGCATTATGGCTCATAATCTGCTCTGAATGCTAATTTTGAGGCTTTATTTAAGCCTCATCTGACTTAGAATTAGTACAAATATCTTCTCACGGGGGTCCCTGGCTAATTTTGGGGGGTCCTTTAAATGAAAACGTTTGGGAATCACTGCTGCAGCCATCGGGGGGGGGGGGGGGGGGTTACAGACTTGCACACACATGAACGAGTGTCACTCGGGGGGAAACCCGATCCAAACACTCAACACCAAGAGCGTCGTCCTTGTGTTGAAAGGCGCAGCGAGTCGCCCCTCAGGCTGGTTCTTTTTCACACAGACTGTACATACAGTAACAGAATGTTCTTTACAGTCGGACATTTACTTACTGCACTGCAGTACAGTTTTCAAGTACCATTACTTTACTTGAGTGAGGGGGTGGTAGTTTATACTTCTACCTCACTACATCTCAGAGGCAAATGTGCCTTTTTTTTTTTACCCTACTGCAGTTATTGTAAAAGCTTAGTTTATAGTTATTCATTTTATAGATTTTCGTCACCACTAAACCCCTTATCCCTTAACTTCTTTGCCTTTTTAAAAAAACATTTTCAATGGTTAACATGGTCAATTGGTCAGTATAGAAGCTCACAACGGCTTTTTCAAAATAGTAAAAAAAAAAAAAAGGAAATGAGGTTAGTGATAACGGGTTTGGCGCATTACGAAAATGGAGCCCTAAATCTACAAGCTCACCACCACTCCTAATGCGGCGGGGCTGTGAGTACACTGTAGGCCTGCTGCCTTCAGACAAGGATCGATTCATTTTGAAATTTCTGTAAAAGAAAATGTGCATGAGTACTTATACTTTAGCTAATGTAAGTGCATACTGCGCAAGTAAAACAATGAATTCATGGACTTCCATTTCGCAATTGAGTATTCCACATTCTGGTATGGTATTGCTTATGCTTTTGCGTGCGTGCGTGTGTGCATGTGTGCGTCCGTGTCTTCATGCTCTGTGATACTTGCATCTCTGTGAGGACCAGATGTCCTCACACAGATAGGAAGGATGTCCAGTATGTTCAGGCTTGTCCTCGCTTTGCAAGGTCTGGGTCTGGTTGAGGTGAGAGTCATGATTAAGGCTTAACATGACAGGCTACTGGTCTACACCCCTGTCCTAAAGTATAAAAGGAGTGCAAGCCCTGTGCGTGTGCGTGTGTGTGTGTGTGTGTGTGTGTGTGTGTGTGTGTGTGTGTGTGTGTGTGTGTGTGTGTGTGTGTGTGTGTGTGTGTGTGTGTGTGAGCTTCTAGAGCTTCTATGGCATTGTGCTTGTGTGATATCAGAAGCAGCTTTTAGTGTCGCATCTTAAAGATGGAGGGCCATGATCACAGGACATCTTTAACATCCTTGGCACAGATTCAGCAGGATATGAGTAGCAGTTTATGGAGGTAATGGTGGTTGTGAACATTGTTGACCACTGAGGGTAGAAGATCATAGTTGGGTAGGCCTACTCTAGTTGTTATGTCCAATTTCACTCCCAGTTAAATTTGTTGAAATGAAATAAAAACATAAAAAAGTAGGAATGCAATATATACAGAAAGAAAGACTTTTTATCATATCAATCGGACTACCTTTTATACACAACTGGTATATTCACTCATCATTCAGACAATTCCAATTGGTTTGTGCTTGCATTAGTACAAATGTTTGTATGCATATGTCCACGTCGCGTTAGACAACTTAGGTTGTCTGCTTCGGATGCTGCAGCTCTGGGCAGATTCATGGACACATGCATGGATGTTGGGTGCTCACTGACATCGCCGCGGAGAAAATGATTATGAGGATCAGCTTGCCCTCCCTCGCGTGTTAATCTATACACACGGAGCATATTGCGCGTATGAATGGCGGCGGTACTTCTTGAAACTGACAGCAGCTGGATACATGACAGTGCTGTTTGACGTTCACATTGCATCGAGACAGGGTGTGTTCTTTCTGGATGCACCGTATTTCTCATGTGTCATTCAGTCAACCCACTGGCAGGGACACCATGTCAAATGGACGTCGATTTCAGAAACAGGAGAGCTCAAAGAAACCGACAAGCATCCCGAGAAGACAAGGGTACAAACAACATGGACGGAAGACCTTCACTTCATTCCTCGAAATGGTCTGCAAAACGCCCAATGAGAGGACTGCACCATCGGTGGTGAAAATCAGACGAGCCTTCACTACCTCTATAAAGATGAAGTCCTTGGAAACAAAAACGACTGACTCAGCATTTATGAATCCCTCGACATTTCTAACACGAATATTGTGATAATCATAACGGAGAATCTTTTGTATTGTTTCTGTGTCGCGGTGCATTCTGTTTTGCAAACTGTTAATAAAATAATCAAATAATCAATAAAAAGGCAATAGCTGACTGTATATATTCATTTATCAGTCATAATTTGTTCAGCATTTTATGTACCTCAGAAAGGAGACAATGAGTGCAGACGCTTGTTGGCAAGACTGCCCTGCTGGAAAAAACAGCATGAATGACCAGCATAAACCAGCATACAGTATGTTGTGTTTTGTAGCTGGTGATGCTAGTTTACATCACCAGCTAAACTCATGCTGGTCTACCAGCATGGTCCACCAGCTAGACCAGCATAAACCACCAGCTAGACCAGCATAAACCACCAGCTAGACCAGCATAAACCACCATCTAGACCAGCATAAACCAGCAAAGACCAGCATGGAAATCATGCTGTTTTTTTTTTTTCTAGCAGGGTGAGATTCAGATTCGCGCCCCATCAGAGCTAGGTGCAATATTGATATTATTTATAATGGCCTTTACATTATGCTACCTATGGTACACAACCCGAACTGTGTTTATATCATGTTTAGAATGTAACAACTCCTAGACATTATCCCGACATTGTTTTATTACTATAATGTATTATCATTATGATATGCATCCTATTGCACAGCACTAGCTGCCGTGGATGTTCTGAGACTGACTGCTTCGTTGCATCTGTATCCTGGTGGCCTAATTTATGCTTTTGACGAAAAAAGGTGTCACAGGAACGCTTTCCATGATTCGCCACTGGCCTGCTGGCCACCTGCAGAAGCGCATATAAGGGTATATGTTAACACAGACTTGTCATAGAAGAGCAAGGGACAGTACTCTTTACGGTTTTGTCTGTACCGAATGTTCCAACAGAGAATATTGCTAAAGGGCTTTTAGGTATTCTGCGCCCTAGTCAGACTGGAATATATTGCAGACTGTTGCAGACTGCAGCTCTGTGTTTGGTTAAACTCTGGAGACAGAAATTGTGATGCTGGCGCTTGAACAGATATATATTTTTGTATGCATGGCTTGCACTGCACCATGTTTTTTTGTGGATGTTGTAAAGTTTTCTTGTTTTCTTTTTGTATTTTCTTTTTTTTTTGCTGCTGCTGCTGCCTGTCTGTCTGAGACTGAGACACATGGACCCTGTTTGCATGCACAAAATGAATAACTTCATTCCGAACAACTGTTTACATGGTTTACAAGTATTCCTATTCCTCAAGTGATTGCATGACCAAAGACTTCATTTGGAATGGGAATATACAAAATTGTGTATTTGTCTTTTTTAATCTGTATAATATTTCTGTGTGCGTTTAAAATGTCCCCAAAAAGCACTATGGTCTGTGGGCAAACTCCCAGTAGCATTCAAAATGAAGGGTTTACATGGAATATCCCATTCCAAATTAAGTGTTTACATCATGCCTGGAATGAATGCATTCATTCCAAATACATTTTGTGCAAGTATGCGGGGTCATATATGTGCATGCGGCCAACAGTGGCTGATATCTTCACCAGGAAGCAGAACCTTTGTCTCTCTGGCTGTCTAAGGTAGACAAAAAGAAAGAAAAGACAGACATATTTTTTGGAAGGCGCGGGCCGCAAGCAACATATTGTAGGCCCTAGCATATAGGGCAGTAGATGAAGTCATTCAAAGACCAGCTGAGGAACACAGGATTTAGAAGAATATACTGTACCACCCCCTGGCTTGCCAGCCATTTGGTCTGAAAGAACACATGGCACAAGGAGGAAGAAAATGCAAGAAAAAGAAGAAAAGTGCATCTCTAGCGAAGGTTACAACATGGTTTCCAGGAGTGGATCTAGGAGTTGTCACTCCACTTAGACAATACTATATATAAAAAAAAACTGAATAAAGGGTATAGCAAACCTTTCTCAGTTGTTCCCAACATGATTTTTAATGTAGAATCCAATTCTGCTTGATACATGTTTGTATCACGCATAGTTAATGAGATAATTAGCATAATTAATACAATATACAAATTATCTCAGTTATGCAAATCACAAAAATGTACATTGCAGAAAAAGATTCTACGGGACAATATACACAAGGATCAACTGAGAAAAGTTTGGTAAAGGCTTTATTTAGGTTTTAGTTTTATGCCTGTTTAACCTGATGTAGGGGCATAAGAAACGTACAGCCCGATTTACCCTGAGTTGTGTCGCTTTGAAAATAGCAGATCTACAAGCTGCAGCGTTCAGCTATTTTCTTTGCAAGATATCGCAAGGGCATAAACCAACCACTACCACAAGTCAAAAAATCAGGCGTAAACACTGTGCCTATTATGTGTCGACTGTGTGTGCTTGAGTGCCCGTTCGTGCATATCTGCACCGTGTAACGTATATCTTCCTATGTCTGTGCGTGTGTGTGTGTGCGGCGTGCGTTTGTTTATGTGCGTGCGTGCATACTTGTGTGTGTGTGTGGTGGGACAGTGCTGCTGGTGAAGCAGGGCTGGCCCCAGTCATCGATGGAGGTGTCGGGGGCCCAAGAGGGCTCCTATGACCTGGCCCTGGACGGTGGCACCGAGGGCCGACAGTACCAGGCCTCGGCCGCAACCTTCAGTAAATATCTACCTACTTATTAACATGCACACACACACACACACACACACACACACACACACACACACACACACACACACACACACACACACACACACACACACACACACACACACACACACACACACACACACTCATACACATACACACACACATGCACGCACACTCACACGTGCACACGCACACGTGCACAAATACATGCATTCTACAGTGGTTCCCAAAACCTTTTCATGTCAAGTATACCCCAAATTGACACTTGACACACTAATTATCCTGCAGAGTTACAGGCTCAAAAGGGTCCATTTGGTACCAGATAGCAAAATGCATTGATTCAACGTTGAATTTTGGTTATCTAACCAACATCCAACGTTGAATCAATGCATTTTGCTATCTGGGCTGCACCCTGGAAGTTCCTCAAGCACCCCTTGGGGTCTCTACCCGGACCCCACTTTGGGAACCATTGGTCTACTTGTTGCGCAGTTTGTTTTGGCAAAGTATATAGCAGTATAGAGCTGAGCAGTCCCGCCCCCTTGTGACATCGCCCTGGTTCCAGAAATGCATTCCCCATTCATTTTCCTCATAGACTTTTCGAAAATGATCTAAAGTCTATGAGGAAGATGAAAGGGGAATCCATTTCTGGAAAAAGGGCAACGTCATGAAAGGGGCTCAGCTCTAATGTACGCACATACGCGCATACAGGTATAGGCCTATGTGTGTGCATGCAGGCAGACACACACACACACACACACACACACACACACACACACACACACACACACACACACACACACACACACACACACACACACACACACACACACACGCACACGCGCACACATGCTTTTAATTCAAGAGCATTTCATACTCAACAACACATACAGCTAGAACAGACTCCCAAACTGTAGTGTGCATGTGCCAGCAAGAAGTGCATAAGGCATGCGTGCAGCTGACTTTTTTTTTTTTTTTTTTTTGCATATCCGCGCTTAAACAATCTGTTGCATCAACATAAAGCAAACTGCTCTGCCAGAATGGGCTGTTGTTTCGCAATAGCCTTATCAATATATCAATATGACTTGCTCGGTCTTGCAAAAATGCAAATCCACATGCAGAGAAACTGCTAGATCAGAGAAAGAGAGTAGAGAGAGAGAGTGCCTGCAGTTCAGTCGACTCACGGTCAATTCCCAAAGAGAATTAACTCTCTTAACCAACATTGTGAATTTACACTACTATGGGCATTTTAATTGAATGTCGAACACAAATCTTAAACTATCAGCGCTTATACTAATACATAATCAGGGACTAATGTGTTGGCCCGGTCATTTAGCCATAGATTCCCTCTCTAAGTATGAATACTTCTCCGGGTTTCCATGGCCCTGTTTGCACAGCCACCATGTTGTACCACTAACCGGGCTCCATCCTCCTCTCCATCTAGCAGCAGAACGTGCAGCCTGATAATCATGCAGTGTTTACAAACCGGCTGAGGGTGAAAAGCTGGCAGCAGGCCTTCTCGGAGAAAGGTTAGCAAAGGGTTCATGGGAAATATCAAGGGAATAAAGCATGAAGTTGCACAAAGGAGAAAAAAAGAGAGAAGAGTCTCTGGGTTATGTTTGGTGAGGGTCTTTTTTTTTCTGTAGCCGCAATAGGACTGGGATTGTTGGGGTCAGGCGAGCCGTGCTTGGTCTTGCTTTGTGCTGTGGCATACTAGCTACTACTACACGCTTGTGGATGCATTTGTCTTGCCCCCATACCATACCTGAGACAGACGGAGTAAAAAAAAACATGTTTGATGCATGCGATGTGAGGGAATTGATGAACAAGTCTGTGTTGTGTATATGCGCGTCATTGAGTGTCTGTGTGTGTGTGTGTGTGTGTATTTGCTGTGCGCTGCACTTTGTGACTTACTTAACTGCATAACCTCTGATCACAATATAGCTTTTCCACAGCTGGGCGCCGCTGTGGTTATGGTTGACGTCATGGCAGAGCAAACAGCTAATATTGCTTGAAATCACAGCTGGAGAATCTTGTCTTGCGCGATTATAGCTAATTTTGTTTAGGCTGTATTACTCGTCACTGACATTACCCGGAAATGTGGGAAAAAATAATAAAAATAAAAGATAAAGCTCTATGCGTTTCAAACATGAACAAATGCATTTATGCAGTTACACTTACACCTCACTCAACACCTCAACAATTTGCATATTTTG
The DNA here is from genome assembly GCA_039105355.1 of Benthosema pterotum. Taxonomy (NCBI): domain Eukaryota; kingdom Metazoa; phylum Chordata; class Actinopteri; order Myctophiformes; family Myctophidae; genus Benthosema; species Benthosema pterotum. Next base: position 11,209,998 of record CM076975.1, on the reverse strand, counting down.
TAGACAATTTAACCCAAACGCTTAATTTAAAGGCAGGGCAACAGATATGGGTACAAACAACCTTAGCGAATGCCTTCCATATTTCAAGAAGACAACAATATCCATTATACGGCATATGGAAATGTTCTCTGTAATAGCTGAGAAAGCAGCTTGTTGTGTATGAAGACTGAGTGGAAGCAGTTTACTTAATATAATACTGGTGTATTTATGTACCTTGTAAATGTCTCAGATTAAAAAATAATACACTTGCAACGGTAACTGCTGAGTATACTTTGCGAGTCTTTTGACTAATGAATGAGGAATAAAATGCATATGGATGAGTATAAGATGAGTGTTCTCGTAGAGCCTGAGATAATTTACCAGGGTGGGTTTCTTCCATGCCATCATAAAACATTTAGTTTACTGCAGGGGTTTTCAACCTTTTTGACACCAGGGACCACCAATTATTCAGCATTTGAGCCACGGACCACCAGATGGTGACATTTTAGCCCCAAAGACCTAAAACTAAAGAAGAACTAAAGAATTCTTTTGGTTTTGTTCACATTTCCAGGCTGGATTTTGCAAACAAAACAGTATAGACTTCTTAATTAAATAGTGCTAATTCAGATGATGAATATTTTAACTCTTGAGAGTGTGAAAATTACCCAACTTTCCATCATTTAGCCTGGGGACCACCTGGAACTCTCTCAAGGACCACTGGTGAAAACCCCTGGTTTACTGGATCATTTCGTTCTTGTGACACACAGATTTAGATTTGTTCAATCAACAACTTCCAAATTGTGTACCGCAAACGTACCGTTGCTGTTGGGTATGAAACAACTCATCTCCATATTCTATCTTTGTTTTGTTTAGTTTTTTGTAAATGTATGCCCCATCATACTAGACTAGCATTAAAGGATCAAAAGTAGATGATTTATCAAGCTTGTTGATCTGCTAATTTTTGCTATTTTTGGATTTGAACACTGAAAAACAACAGTTTTGGACATATGGGGTTTCCACTGGTCAGAATTTAGTCTGCAAATTCCAAATTAAAACAGCTTTTCCACATAATTACAGTTGTCTGTTGCCCTGGTCTTAAATGTTTCTGTGCAGAACCATGATAAGTACATGTGTGTGAAATGATATTTTGGTATTTAAGAGTAACATAAATGCCATTTAGTTCAAACTGCCGGGGGATTTCACTGACGGTCATGTGAAGTGCTTCACGTAGTGGATAGTGGTGTCTTTACAGGAAGTGGAGTTTCTCTAATTTAATTAAAACTTTTTTTTTTGCTCCCTCATAAAAAATATTACGGTATATCTTATCTCCAAAGTGAATTAACCCCCAGCCCTTCATGAGACAGTAACAAATGATCTGAAAATTGAATCTTGGTCTCTCTCTGTCTCTCTCTCTCTCTTTCTCTCTGTGTCTGTGTCTCTCTCTCCCTCTCCCTGTCTGCCCTGCAGGATACACAGCCGGGACTCCGTACAAGGTACCGCCCACCCAGTCGAACGGGGCTCCGCCTCCCTACTCCCCGTCCCCCTCGCCGTACCCCACGGCCATGTACCCCATCCGAGGCGTCTACCCGCAGCAGAACCTCTACGCGCAGGTATTAACCGACGACGGCGACAGCGGCGGCGAGTTCTCTGCTGCATGCAGGCTGCCGTCGCCGCGCCTCGGCAGGAATCCGCCGAGTATTAAACAATTACGCCTTTGCTATTCAGCGGAGACCTCATTTACTGACAGCAACATTGCCCTGTGACAGAAACGAAATGAATTCTCTGCTTCCTTTCACGCTCCGTCTCTCTCCGCCATCCCCTCCTTCTCCCTCTTCATCCTCTCTTCTCTCCTCTCTCCTCTCTCTCCCTCCATCCAGGGAGCTTACTACACACAGCCGGTGTACGCGCAGCCCCACGTCATCCACCACACCACGGTGGTGCAGCCCAACAGCATCCCCGCCACCCTCTACCCGACCTCCATGCCTCCCCGCTCCAACGCCATGGCCATGGGGATGGTGACCGGCACCACCATGGCCATGTCCGCCGGTATGTTACATACCATGCCATGTTGCATGTTTTTTGTTCTTTTTGTTCTTACAATTTAGGTGTTTTATAGGGCAGATGTTCTTAATCTGGGGCAATTTACAGTAAGCAAGAATGTCACAAACACAGTAATACATCAAATAACATCAAAACAGTCAATCAAGAATTTTTTCCCTTGGGAATTTTAGTTGCTGTTGAGCAGAAACTTCCTGCAGAATTTCTCCATATTTTCTATCTTTCTGTTTTCTTCAGAACACACAGGGAATCCCCAGACAACAGAAAACCTGCAATGAATTTTCTAGAAGAAAAACGAAAAATAAGAATAAATGAAAATGAACGCCATGTTGCACAGAGCAGATGTGTCAAATAACATGAAATATGCAAAGGAATGATTGGCCTATTGAACCGTTAGTTATGCTTTCTGTTTTTGACTGATGTACGGTAAACAGCAATGTAAACAGCACAAGGTACAGTCATTGGATAACATTAAGGTAAAGGTTCTGGGAATTTGTTTCCATTGGGGTCCTATTCAATTCGTCAACATTAAGTAGCAGAAATGAATGCTAACACAAAAGTAGTGAAAAACAGCTCATCTACCAGACCAGCTGTGAGCTTGAACATAGGCTCTTTTAAGGAACGTTTTTGGGCGTCTAAGGCTTCTGTATATGTATTTTGCAACATTTGTCATGCGTTATTTCCACGTGGGGGTGACTCTGTCCCTTCTCTCCCTGTGTTTGCGTCTCCCAGGCACCCTGCTGACCACACCACAGCACACTCAGCACATCGGAGCACCTCAGATGAGCGTACCCACATACCGGCCCCAGGGGACCCCTGGATATAGTTATGTGTCCCCTCACTGGTAGAGCCACCCATTGGGAACCCACTGGCAGAGCCAGTCTAATGTAAGCAGCAAAAATGTGTCCCTGCAAAATTGTCATGCCTCTGTATCGTTTTCCGCTGTTTTTCGCACTAAAAGGCGCACCGGATAATAAGGCACACCTTCAATGACTGGCCTATTTTACAACTGTTTTCATATGTGAAGAGTAGACGCTACTGCAGTCAACATAGAATAGAAGCTACTGCAGTCAAATGATCCATATATAAAGCACTCCAGATTATAAGGCACACTGCCGTTTTTAGAGAAAATTAGAGGCTTTTAAGTGTGCCTTATAGTCCGGGAAAAAAAACAAGTAATTCATCAGCAGAATTAGTGCTTCTGTCACTCAGTTGATTCTTCATTTCCATAATGAGTGAATTGGCTGAAATGATCTCTTTATTTTTTTAAACACAGTTCTTATATGAGGTGATCTACAATCCCCCTGTGGGGATTACAATGGAAAATTACATGAAAAAGTGGACTTAGCACCCTCTACCTATATAAAAGCAAAACTATCGGGCATAACAATTACACATAATGAATCAGTGAAATTGATTGTTTACTACATAAGGATGTGTTCTTAAATGTATTAAAATGCATTAGTTGATAGTAAATTTAACCATACATTAAAATTGAATGCTAGCAGACATAGAAGAACTTTTTGGCAGTTTGTTTGTGTAGCGTAGTGAGGTGTCGTTGAGGGGGTGAATTGCCCACTTGACCTCTAAAGGAATATTTTACATGCAGGTTGTGATGCTCCACTAGTGCACATGACTTGCTGCCGAGTGCTCGTATTTTGAAGTTTTGTGCTTAATTAATCTCAATTATTCCCATTTAAATATTTGACCTGAAAAGCATTTTTGGGTCAATTAAAACAGATTGGGGTATAGTCGTCTGATTGGCGATGGACTGCCCGTAGATCCGAAGTCCCAGAGATCCCATTAGACCAAACATGCGCTGGAAATACACCATAAGCATAATGGTTGGTCCCCTTGCGAGATATTATGTTGAGGGTGAGGGATAGGATTAGTAATTTCGGACGAATGGGAGGTCGAATCTGAGGCAGGTTACACCGATAGGCTTCTTTCCCATTGCGTGCACTGGTATGTTCGGTATGCCTGAAATTATTTGATCTCAATTAATGAGGCAAAGTCCCTGCCCGAGTCCAGTCGACATCTATGGCTAAGCAGAGATGTTGGATTATTAATTTTTCCGTCCGCCTTTCTTTGCTATAATCGAAATCCATTTAGGAGAGCCGGTGCTACACTTATGGACACTAAGTGTGTCCTAAACTGATCTTTCTTTCCTTTGGTTCTCTCTCTCTCTCTCTCTCTCTCTCTCTCTCTCTCTCTCTCTCTCTCTCTCTCTCTCTCTCTCTCTCTCTCTCTCTCTCTCTCTCTCTCAGATCCAGAGTCAAAACATCGCTCACAAATAAACGCAAGTCTTACATTGGTGGTGGACACAGGAGTCAAGAACGCACACTAAAGTGCAAGGGTCACTTTATGCATTCTTTGTCATTTGGAAAAGCTGCTTTCTCCCCCCTTTCTTCCTCCTACCCGATGTCTTTTCTTTCCCCACTCCCCCCCCCCTCCCCTCTCTTTATCTTTCAACCATTTTGTTTTATTATTTTTCTTTTGACACTCTTGACACACTGACCAACCGTGTAGTACATTTCGTGTATATTTTGGCTTTTAAAAATATGTTTGCGTGTTTGTATATATATATTTTTTCGGTTCTGGAGGCTGGCACAGATGTTTCAGCCAGTGACTTCAGCGGTGTGAATGTACATGAATTTGTATGCTGCCAAATTTTTATAATGTTATAATTTTATTTTTATTTTTTTAGTTTATTTTTTGGGTGTGGGTGGGACTGTGGGCGGGGCGAGGGAGGGTGGGAGGGGTTAATTTCGCATCAATTTCAGACAGGGTATCAGTTACTTTGCGGTCATCCATTAAGGGGGATTAAAAACACCTGTGCAGGTGGTCTACGCTTTTTTTTGTTTAATTTGCCTTTTCTGGGGGGGAACGGGATCGCATTCAAGCTCTGTTTAACACATTTGTCTTCCAGCTTGTAGCAGCAGCAGCATTCACTTGTGAGAACAGATCCACTTCAATATAAGTCTCTAAAGTGGAGAAGCTTCACGGGGATAATACCTTAACCGTATATTATTAAAACAAAAGAAGAAGAAGAAAAAAAAAACATGTAGAGGCAATTCCAGTATATTAGTGAAGACCACAGACAACTTTATACATTTAATAAGAGTATTATAAGACAAGTTACTATAGCTAATATATGCAAATGTATGAGTATGTCATCCTAGGTGTATACCGATGTGTTCGCAGGGGCAGGGGGTGTGTCGAGGATCATTTGTTGTTGCACGTTGCGCGAGCTCAACCGAAACAATTCAAAGCGATACGGACGGGCGGGAGAATCATTATTGTTTCAGTGCGGGGCGTTCACTTCTTCAACACGCACACACACATGCACGCACGCACACATACACACATATACACACAAAACAGAGCACTCAGTAAGCAAGCACTTACAATAAGCTCGCATATAGATTGGTTTGTTATTGGTTTGTCGGTGGCACAAGATAAGATCATTTGAGGTTTTTGTTATTAGCCAAATAATGCGTCCTTTCTCACTTACCGGCTTTGAGCTAACTAGATGTGGTGTGTGTGTGTGTGTGTGTGGTGTGTGCATGTGTGTGTGTGTGCGCTAAGGCGTATGTGCGTGCGGATACAACGGATGGATACAATTTTCATTTTGGAAACATTAACCCACAAAATTATCCGGTGCTTTGCAATCCTAATAGCGTAGGAAACGATAATTGATGTTAACTCCTTGAAAGACATATCGTATGTCTCCCGTGTTCAAATACAATGTTTAGGAAGCCTCTTAGGCAATAAAATACGGTCAGACATACGTTTACATAGAAATACACCCTGCGGCGACCTCATTATAACCAGGAGACGTTGATGGAATGATCGAAACAGATTCAGATTCGATTCCTTTGGGTCTTTGGGTTACATACTGTACGTACAGAGCGGCCAGACACTGTCTTTAGCAGCCAGTCATCCCAGCGGGTCGGTGTGTACAGTAGACCGCGCGACAGTATCCAACCTATATATTTTAGAGAGATTCCCTTTGGAAAGGCCCTGCAGGCTGCCACAGGATGCCATGGTTTCCTGGGTACACAATAGCAGGCAGGGTGGCAGGAAGTTACTCACGGCACACCAATGCAGTGTGGGTGGATTTGGGATAATAATTATGTCACTGGCTGGTTGGCTGACTGGCTGTCTGCCGCTCAGAGCCCCACTGACCTGTAGCGCCTCTAAGCAGGACTGACCCAGGGTCTAAGGTGACAGAAGGTGCACGATAGCTGCTGACAGCTTGCTTCACGCTTGAGATGTGCTCCTGTTCAGTGTCGCGCATCAAGAAGTAGCATCTCTACTAGCCATGCATCGCATGACGCTCGTACTTCACGAGCGTCATGGCGCCGGTTGATCAATTTTGAGGCAAATCGCCACAGCCTGGAACATTTACAACTATAACGTGTACATAAACATTCTGTTTTCAAATAGAAAGTACTCACACATGTTGGTACGGGTGTTAGACGCTTATTGCGACCGAAATTAGGATTGTAGCGTGCCGCGTTGTTTAATAAAAACGCATTTTTGCCGCCGATTTCTGTGTTTTGTCCCCTTAAATGACTTTCAAAAAGTGCTTTGGCTTTGAAAATCATTGCGTCTGACAACCGACAGGGCGGCGCCGAGGTGCAGTTTAAGGGGACAAAACACAGAAATCTCCGGCAAAAATGCTTTTTATTAAACAACGCGGCACGCTACAATCTTAATTTCGGTCGCAATAAGCGTCTAACACCCGTACCAACATGTGTGAGTCATAGACGTGCATACATAGACGTCAAGGGGGGTTTGAGCACCCCCTAGTGGCCCTCTCTGGACCAACATGCCCTTTTTAAAAGAGCAAAAAGATGCTGAAATGCTGTTTTCTATGCGTTTTTAATCCCCCAAAACTCAATTTTCCTCTGTGCACGCCAGTGGTGTGAGTACTTTATATTTGAAAACGGAATGTTTATGTACACGTTATTGTTGTAAATGTTCCAGACTGTGGCGATTTGCCTCAAAATGGATCAACCGGTTGATCATGACAGTCATTTTTCAGGGCTACATCTCTACAAGCTCACAGTGAGAGCTGTAGTGAATTCAGCTGTTTCTGGTACGCAACGTGACATGTCTACGTGCAACTCAGGCTTTAGTATTTCATTTTGGGTACAGGCAGTGAAATTTGCACACATAACATATAAAGGTAATATATTACGCTACTCAACAGGTACTCTTTAGACTTATTTTAATTCTGGCCACGCAATGCTGATATCAGATGTTCCACCCCAGGGATGTATAAGGCAAAAGTAATTCCACCACTGCAATTGAAAATTTGACAGTGCCCCCCTCTCCTGTGTGTGTGTGTGTGTGTGTGTGTGTGTGTGTGTGTGTGTGTGTGTGTGTGTGTGTGTGTGTGTGTGTGTGTGTGTGTGTGTGTGTGTGTGTGTGTGTGTGTGTGTGTGCCGTGTGCGTGCGCCAAGCGCTTGCACGCAAGTCTGTATGTGCATAATACGAGCATGTGCACGCATGCATGTGGTGTGTGTGCAAAAATCCCACGTGTTATGACCTCCAAAATGGTCAGGCTGGGTATGGATCACATAGTTTATAGTGCCAACTCCATTTTAGAACTGTAACTTATATATAGCCTACTGAAACCAGCACATACGCGCAGAGTATTAAAAAAAATCCTGGGCGTCTATTTAACGCTAGAAAGTGATCGAAATGATAGTGATCTTTTTTTGTCTCTAGGCCTAGCTGATGGGAGGGGATCTAGTATTCACGGGGAGCTGAAACTGGGAGGGATTCGGTGTGTTTCTCTCCATCCGCGTATGCACGTCATACGTCTGCCTCTGGCTAATAGTAAGAAGTATTGGGGTCCCCGCAGAATGCGGCATTTTTACATTCTAATTCAGTCAGAAAACCCAATTCTGGCAGCCAGATTGGTAGCATGGCTCGTTAGTCAGTAGAATCCCATGTATCGGTAGGCCACTCACAGGCAGGCGGGGTTCGGTAGAGCCAATCAGAGGCAGGCCGGGGGCGGGTCTATATGCACCTGTTTTGGCGTCTTGAATCACGCCATAGTACGCTCCCCTCCGAATCCAATTCCTCACTGTCTGTCATGTAAAAGGAAGCTGGCTGGAGACTGGCCATATTTTTTGCCAGTGCTTTAACACGTATTCCTGAACGTCTTTGTCTATTTTTTGCTACTTTTTTAAAACATTTTTTGTAGTAATTAGTTGTTTTTTCAAAATAGTAGAAAAAGTCAAAGACGTTTAGGCATAAGGTGTTAGACACTGGCAAAATAGGGCCATTGTATTTTGGAGGAGATGTAATTGTATGCTTACTCTACTCTACTGTACATCCTCCCCAAGACCAACCAGTCTGGATTGGTAATGACAGGGACTACACATGCAAAGCGTAGAGAGATGAAGAGATGAGAAAAACAACACAAAACAACAAGAGTTCATAAAAATCAAAGATTAAAACTAGAGTTATTGTGCTACATGTTGAGCTATAACAATGACTCCAGACATTGCCACTTAAAATCAAACCATTAGTATTTGTTTTGTTCCTTACAGAACTTGTAATGTCATGCAAGACCGAAAAATGCATAAGACTCGTCGCACAGAACCGGTGGGGTCTGTTTGAATGCTATGCTGATGATTTGTGGATGTTAAAAAGCCTTGTTACGATTCAAACTCACCTGTTTGTAATAATAATAATAGCCTTGTGTTTAAAAAGTGTAGGCTCCTGAATAACGATATTTTCTTCTCTGTGACATGTAATGCAAAGTGTTTTTTCTCAACCATAAGTGTTATTTATAGTTGTACCAATTCAGTTGACTGACTTGGGCCGAATTATTTTTTCATATGGATGGAGGGCACGTACGCGTCATGTTCAAACTGTGCTGTAGTTCCTTGCATCTGTGATTTCAAGGGGAGTGCGTCAGAATGAGCAGGTATGCCGAAAAGATTGGCACGTAGGCTGGGGTTAAGTCCAAATCACACCAAAGGGTCACCATGCAACTCTTTAGGTTGCGACGGCTGCAAGGAGTTAACTCTAACACCGTCTTGACCCTTTGGTGTGCTTAGAGCTTTAAATGCATGACACAGACGTGTTTGGGTTTGGACGGGGATATCTTGCAAGGCATCAGCAACCGGTATGCATTTCCCCCACTGTCTACTCTGTTCTTCTGCACACTCAACACACTACATTATTACATAACCGATGTTTATTTATCATCTAGGCTACACCAGTGGTTTGTGTCAACCTGTGGGTCGCAGACTGAAAACGTTGAGAACCACTGACCTAGTACTGCAATGACTGCAATGACCGAACAGGAGATGGCTTCAGCCTAATAACGCTGCCTGTAGTGTCGCCCGTCGAGAATATAGCAGATCTGCAAGTCATTTCGCTACAGAGCGGCTGTTTTCAAAGTATAAATTAGGCTAACGTTTATGCTCGGTCGTGCGTTGTGATGGAATACAGATTATGCTTATAATGCTCTGAAGCATGGATTTATATTCTGTGCTTGCGTCAGAGATAATGTATGTTATATGTTGTTCTAATGTATTGTTTTCAAGTTTCCTTTGGCCATTCAACCCTGATCAGTTTTAATTACCGTAAAATGGTTGTTGTTCAGAGGGAAAATATACAAATATAAGAAATGTCCCTTTTTCCCCCACACACATCGAGTAAAAAATTCACAATATTCTGTCACAATAAGGTGACAGAATATTCTCATAACAATGGGTCAGGACCCCACTAACGCAGATACTGAGATTTCATTTGAGATTATATTTTGTGTTTCTGAAGTGTACATTTTTTTTGTTTTAAGTATTGTACATGACTATCAGTTAGTGAAGCCGGTGACAGAAGTAAAGGCAAGTTTGTACCTGTATAATATTTACTGTACTATGTTGAAAATAAATAAAAAAAGATATTAAAATCTTTCCACAAAAGGCGTTGTGTTCCATTCTGTTTTACAGTGTCATGGGGCATTTTTAATTAGTGTTGTAATGATGTGAACATGCAATCTGTTGATTGTGGTGTAATTAATCTGTTTGTTCATAGCATGATTCTGTATTTGGGACAGATGATCCTTGCTAATAATTAGATGTGGGCAGCGGGTGGCTCCAGGGTAGAGTAGCTTGATGATAACAACAAGGCTGCCAGTTCAAACCGGGGCTTTCCTAGAGTTAGTGCCAATGTGTCCCTGAGCAAGACACACTAATTGTTCCCGATGTGCTGGTCGGTACCTTGCATGGCTTCCAACGCTATTGTTGTGTGAATGGTATCCACAATATAAATGCATCTTTTACTATTTATCCATCAGGTCAATTCAGATTCTGAGGCATTAAGCTTGCAATAGTGAGAATATGTTCTATACTTTACAGTCACTGTCCGATAACTATCATTAATAGCACATTGCGGTGCAACATGTTGTGAGTGTGAGCTTGTATGTAGGCCAACTATTTTCACTACTACTAGTACACCCCAGAGTGATATATGAATGGATGGAGCCTATACTAGCCTGGCTATAGTCTAGTCAATCTCTATCGCTCCCATTCAATTCAGCAGCGATGGGATGCAACGAGGATTCTGTGGGCCTCACTGTGGGAAGCTTACCCAGAGACAACAGAAGGAAAAAATCTCATTGGTTAATGAGATATAAGTGTTGTTGTAGCTCCACAGAGAATGTGGAGCTGTCTGAGAGAGAAGCAGTGCTATAAATACAGCAAATAAAATACAATATATTTGAGGAAAATAAATATGTATTATAAAACGTTCTGCCTCAGGCAAGTGCAGGGCCTGCAGGGGCAGGCCTTGCAGGCCCTCACTGACAGCCCACCACATGCCTATGCCTAGATACGGCCCTGCACTGCATTAATATACTGAAGCAGCTCTCTCATCCGTTATGGTTCTGGATAGTGTATATTGACTGGTGCATGTTCACCAGTCAAGCCAGGAGTCATGATTAATCCCAAAAGAACATTGTTTGAACATGCCTGCGTGGGCAATGTGAGCAGGGAGGAAGGTTATCAGGTCACTTTGCTCCAGGGGCGGATGTAACATTTCCCAACTGGGGGGGGGGGGGGAATGCTATGGGGGTGGCTTCATTGCCCGTGTCGCTGTTTTCGGTTAGCATTTTCGGTTACAGCACTTATATTACGCAGGTATAAGCATCAATAATAACAACAGTTGTTGAAATTGCAACAGGCACGCAGCATGCATAAAGCTAAAGGTCTGACTCAGAGAGTTTTCTGTTTTCAATGATGAAATGCTGTTGGTTTAGTGGTGCCACAGCTGTAGTTAGTTAGTAGCAGTAGTAGTGTTTCAAATAATTTTAAATACAAACACTTTAATTTGAAATATCTTAGGTTGTTTTGCATGCCATCATGTTTCGTGGGGCAGCCTGGGCATTTAGGGGGGCATTGCCCCCCCATGCCCATCCCTAGATCCACCCCTGATTTGCTCCGTTTGGATGTAATATATCATGTCACTCACAACATTATACAGTAGTATGCCATCATTTACATAATCCCAGGAGAGAAGAATAAGAAGACGAAGATGATGATGATGATGATGATGATGATGAAAATAACTCACTGAAAACCACATGCGATGCACACATACAGATGTGCAGGTCAGGGTTAATCCCAGACAATAATCCATGTGTGGGCAATACAGGCTGCTACATTGTTGAGCCTAGGGTTATTAATAGCATCTCATATGGTCTTCCTAAAGGACAGCTTCACCACTTTTACACCTATCTTCATATACTAGGTTCTCACTACTAATCACAATAATGATAAAATGGCTCAATTGTTTTCAATTGGGTCAATTTTTAAAGGAACACCTTTAAATATATATATATATATATATATATATATATATATATATATATATATATATATATATATATATATATATATATATATATATATATATATATATATATATATATATATATATATATATATATATATAGTTTTTATCATGATTATTACCCTAGTTAGGTTGAAAAGTGGTGAATCTTACTATGTCATTAATATTCCATAGATATGTTGTGAGGAAATATTCTCATCAAGATGTGATTCACCATGTTAGTGATTATTTTTAACACCTCCATTTCTAGAGAACAGAATGGGGGGGGGGGGGGTTCATTTCCTCACACACATATCTCTGAGGTATCGCATAAGAATGATATAGTGCGCTAAAATGTTGAAAGTGGATGGAATTCCCCTTTGAGGCCGAATTATAATAGCAGAATAGCCTATGTTTTTGTACCCATAATTTGCATTTCCTCAATACGGCCGCTGGAGGGATCTCGTTGATTTCTCTCTTCCCAGGGCTTTCCACATGATGAAGGCAGGGTTGCCATAATGTCTTCTTAAGTTCTTATTATAAGCGACTTCGGGTTTCTTCTTTTGTAAAGTTGCTTGGATTTGAAGGTGAAGGTATTTGTCCAATTAAAGGGCCCTGCATATAAATATATATACATTGTGCAGGAATTCCCGTACAATTTTGACATGTTTTTGCTGGGGAGCTCGGATAAAAGAGCTTTAGATGTCGCGGAATGCACCAGTGCTGCAAATTTCTAACATCCGTGGCATCTTAAGAGCACTTTTATATTTGACATATGAACGTTTATGTATACGTTTTCTCTGTAGATGTAGCTGCCGCGCAAAAACAGGCTAAAGTCGCTGCATGACTATGATATCATAATCTGACAGTCATGCAGTGTGTGTGCGTGCGCGCGCGTGCGTGCGTGTCAATACGTTGTAATAACAATAGGATAACATAACACAAGGATGTAGAAGGTCTAGGCTGCTGTATTTTAGTTATTATTTTAGTTAGTTCAGTTATTCTGTTGGTACTTGGAGATCTAGATATTTTATAGAAGATTACGTTGTAATAACAATAGGATAACAGTAGTAAATATGACGTAGAAGGTCTAGGCTGCTGTATTTTAGTTATTATTTTAGTTAGTTAGTTAATTTATTCTGGTGGTAGGCCTAGTTGGAGATCTCTAGATATTTTATAAAATGAAATCTAGATACTTGGTATAAAATCTAGATATCTAGATACATTTTATACTAGTATAAGATGTTGAAACCCCCTGATACCCCCTGAAACTGAAAAACAGTGACAAATAGTTAAAACACCGTCTATGATCCCCCACCACCCCAAGCAGTGGCGTTTCTAAGCAATTTGGAGGCCTAGGCGAGATTTTCCCTGGACCCGTAGGCCTAAGGGTCCAGGGGGGGCAGGGGGGGGGGCTCCAGGGAAAATCTCCTGTAAAATGGCGCCCCCAGGGGATATAAATTATGAACTATTTTTAAACTAAGTTGGTAATTTTTTAAACTAGACTGGTATCCTTTTAAAGCATGTCTGGTGCTGGTCGCCCTCCTCCCCTCATGGCGCCCGAGGCAACTGCCTAGTCTGCCTAAAGGCAAAAACGCCCCTGACCCCAAGCCCCCCCACAGCACCCCCCCCCCCTCCTCCTCCCACCGGAAACCCCGCTCTTTGCTTTGCTGAGTCCTGAATGGCTGCATGGTGGAGTTGGAGTCGGAGCTGCTTTATTTCTGCGCCCCGGGGCAGTACATACACACACACTACAGAGAGAGAGAGCGATCGCAGAGAGGACTGCACTGATGGGACGCTGCTGCTGTTACTGCTGCTGCTGCTGCTAAAAACCTCCTCCTCCTCCTCCTCCTCCTCCTCCTCCTCCTCCTCCTCCAACGGGATCGGCTGAGCTGAGCTCGTCATGGCCGCTTGATCCCAACAGGGTACAAATCAGCCCCGTCTGTCCCGTTATTATTATCACCATCGCCATTCACCCAACCATCTATTATTGGAGAAACCCTTCGCACGGCCAAAGTTGATCTCAGCTACCGCCACCACCACCAGTCCGGATTAAACTTTTCGTTTTTTGTTTGTTCGTTTGTTTTTTCGCCGATCTCCTTTTCTCCTCTTCCTTTCTTTTTGTTTTAGTTTTTTTTTTTTTTTTTTTTTTTTTTTTAGTTTTTTGTTCTTATGTGAAGACATTTAGAAATGCAACCCCCACCGAGGAAGGTAAGCTTGTCTGCTGTCTAGTCTTGTTGTCTGTTATTGTCTCGTTCTTTCTGGAGATAATATATATAACATGATCGCACGAAAAATGCCTGCTGCATTATTTAAAACGTGTTGGGGGAAAAAGTATTTTTTTCCTGTTGTTGCTGAGCAACTTGGTTAAAGTTGAATAGGGTTTTGCGCGGATGGTTATACATAATGTATAATGTATGTTTTCCCTTGCTTATTATTGCTGTTGATTTTGTGAGCCCTCCACGGTGCATTTTTCCTTCACTCGGATCGTAGCTCTAATTTGAAGTAAAAAGAACATTATTTTTTCCCCGAGTTCCATCATGTGTGCTACTAGTAGTACTCGGTGTGTTGGGACGGGAGGAGGGGGTAAAGTAAAGGAAACAGCAGTACTGTGTAATGTGATAAAAAAAAAAGTGTTTGCGTGGCTTCTTGCCTGCAAAGCAAAGGAGAGCGGTGGAGAAAAGTGCCTTTAATGCGTGCTAAGTGGATGGATCTAGAGATCTATTAAGTATTATCGGTGTCTGTCTGTGCGAAAATGTTTATATGGGATCAGATTTCAAAAACACGACTACTCCGCCGTCGCTCGCTGCCTGGCTGGCGCGTGATTATGAATCCCACCTCAGCTCCAGGAGAACCCGGCTGTGATTGGCCAGTAGTAGCCTAGTCTCCGTAATTGACAGTTCTCGGGCTTTTGCAGCTATGCCTAAAACAGTTCCCAAACTATTTAATGTTAAGGACCCCCGGCTCCATGGACCCCCAATTGAAAACGTATGCCATGAGAGAATATATTTACGCCGACTAGGAGTGATTCTCAGCACGTTTAATTGCAAGGACCCCCATGTTTGATACGCAAGTGTCTACAAACTCCCATTTAATGACATTTCTATCTCTGGGACCCCCAATTTGTATTGTAAAATCAATGTCAAAATCAATTTAACCACGAGAGTCTACAAATCGACCATCTCAAAGTTAATAGACCCAGCCATACATGGCAAGGCGGGTCTATCCCAGAACTGCGGTGGGATTCACAATTGCGCATCGCTGCTCGCTTGCCTGCTAGCTGTTGGCCGCTTGGACCTCAGTTTAAAGTTGCTTTGTTGAAGCCGAGCTGTAGGATATAGTCTTTTGCCTGTACGAACTTTATGCATTCATGTTAAACATCTTCCTATATTTGCAGCAGTTGCAGGATTTATTCATTTAAATTGTTGCGAATTAAAACTCCACAGACTCTCTCTCACTCACAAAAAATGCTGTTCCAGCTTGGGGAAACTACTGGACATACTGTGAAGTTAGACTAATTTAATGCCAGGCCTCCTCTGGTCATTTTATAGTGTGTTATGCAATTTTGTTTCATCTACAAATATGCGCGAAAATTGTGTGGAAAGATTGTTTGATCACAGCACAGTTCATGATGACTGTAGCCTACTATTGATATAATGCAAAGGTCTTACAAGTTGGTAAAAGAGACAATTTGGTGACTACAGTATATAGTTGAAGACTCTCAAAGAATTCTTATATGCTAGTCTTAAATATCAAGTCTCTTCTAGATATGTTGGAGATCAGATCTAGTTCTACAGTATATGGCAACCTTTGCCAAGTTTCGAAGCAAGATAGCAAGATACTGGTGACTTGTATGTACTGATTAGGGAATAACAGATTCCCTAATCAGTACAGTAGGCCTACATGGTTTGGAATGACAGGGAGGAAATGAGGAAGAGTGTCAGAGCCAAATGGAAACTCCAAAATGGTGTAATGTTGGTGTCCTTGATGAATATCAGAGTGCTAGTAGAGTAAATATGTTTACTCGGTCCGGTCCATTTAAGCCGCTTTAATGTGAGATTCATCAGCTTTATGGAGGGGTTCCCTTATGTGACACTGTCTGCTGCAGGTACACTGCGTCCTTATAATAGTGCCTCTAATACTACATTATTAGTCTAATAACGTAGTCATAGCACTACACATTCTCACATTGTGGAATCGAAGAATCCCACTTGACACTCAACACCCAACACTTCTAAAACGCTGGCATTTTGGCGTCCAAATATCCAACCCACTTGCAAGCAGAATCGTTTCATTTCGAAAAGGTCATCTTATTTTAGCTCCTGCATCTCCCCGAGTCTTCTCCGCCGCAATCTATCATCTCGGAATTGAGCGAAACACAAAGATTGTTGTAAGACTTAATTGGCGTCTTGGTGTCCCTGCGTAATTTCCACAGGCAGAATAATTAGTATCCTGGTATTGGTTTTTGCAGCAAAACAATTAAAGCCACAGAAATGCAGCCCGTTGAAGGCCCCGCATGGCTTCCCCCGTGGCTTGGTTGACACATTGGAGACGTTCAGGTTCAGTAGTGTTTCGGAAAGACAGAAACAGGATTCCTCTTCCTCCTGAAGCTGTGTCATCATTCCAATGTGTTTAATCCTACCCCTTCGAAGCGAATATACTGTATTATCTAGAAATGAATGCTTGTGTGTCATGTTGATCATAGCTTTCCAGTTGACCAAGCTCCCAATTAGCAGTAGTGACACTTAGGCTTCATCAGGCAACAGAACTCTCCACAGCCAATTAGGAGTCAGTCCAGAGGGCCTGTAGATCAAGCCCCCCAGAGAACAGCGTTTTACCTGGGAAGGGCTGCTGGCTCGCTAATGATTGGAAACTGATTAGCTGAGCCGTTGCTTGTTGTCATTAATGCTGCCAAGCTCAGCTGAAACAACACTCACCCCTGTATACAGCGTTTGTCCCCAAACGTTGCATATTTGCCTTGGAAAATGAAAGGAGACGTTAGGTCATGTACCTCAAATAGGACGCACATTTCTGGCAACACAAACATCAAACAGCATTGACAATGAAGGGAAAATGTACGTCATATTTTAGACGAGAAAACCGGCCAGCCGAATGCCGCACAAATTCAGGTGTTCCCGACCCGTGATGTGAGTTGATGTACTGTACGATGTGTAGCAATAAGAGTGCCCCTCACTTCTTCTGCTAGTATGTTGTGTGCATGTGGTGTGCTGACTGTAAATGAATAAAGATTGACGTGATTTTTTTTTTCGTTCTCTCCCTACCACCCAGGTCCGAGTGACCCAGGAGTTGAAACACATTCACGGGGAGCAGTTGAGCAGGCTACACATCAAACACCAGACAGAATGTGATCTCTTGGAGGACCTCAGGTGAGAAAAAAGAAACAAGCAAACAAGGTCCATGAAGGTTGCATGAGACCTATACGTTAGCCGATCCACGAGAGCTGGTGCGAACACAATAGGCACTTATAAATTAATAAGTGGATATGGCAACATTGAGGAGAAAAATCTATAGGGCAGGAGTGGACAGCCGCTCTTTTCCCAGAAGTCCATACTAGACGCTAATGACTTTGATAAAGTGATCGAAGAGCCGCCACAGACTGTCGACACTCGAATGGAAACTCGGAACACATTATAGCTTCGTTAGGTTAGGTTTACAATAGGTTTGTAATAGGTTTACAATGAAAACATTACTCAAGATTACTCGTTTATCAAATTATCCATTCCACGGCTATTACTGTATTGACGTTTAGATCAGTAGTAGTATCAGTAGTAGTAGTACTATCTTGGCAGTTGTCCGGTATACGGTACTTCACGTGCCACTGATGAAACAACGCTACGTTTTAAGCACGGACACATGTAATATGGATACGTGTTTTACATTATAAACATTTACCATTTTGTGATGGTGTCTGAATCAATGGGATTGCAGTTCATGATGTACTCAAATGGTAGCTATTAATTTGGGAATAATTGGAGTCACGTTTGATTCATTTGTCTTCAAACAAATTGCTAATTGTGTAATTGTGTTTTCCCTTTGTGTATCATTGTGGGACCAGATTCTGATAATGAACATGGGCTGGTTCTGGCCCTCAGTGTGCCAGTGGTTCTCATGTACAGTATTGGGCCACAGACACCCATCTGAAAACATTTTGCCGAAATAGCTAAAGTATCAAATAGAATTGTGGTTGGCTGCAGGGAACACCCTGGAGCCTGTGGATCCCCGCCGGACCCCACTTGATAGTGACAGCACCCTCCCTGGGAGTGTGATGTGTTTAAAAAGAGCTTTGTCACAATTGCAACATTATACTGTACTCACGGGCAAGGGTAAACAGCTTTTAGAAATCCCTTGTGACAGAAATCATTTTGCAGTCAAAGGTAGCAGTTCTGTTTATGTGTGTAATAGGTCTATGTCTGAGGTCCACTCTATACACAATGGTTACATAGCCCTTAGGGTGATTGTATTCCATTCCATTTTTTTTTGGTCGCAGCAGTTACGGTAACAAATCTTGCTGCAGCTGCAAGTGTCAGTGCTGTGTTCGCACATTGTTGTATTGTCTCCCCCCAAGTATAGGCATGGGAGTTGTTTTGTCCTTGGGTCATGTTTTCAGACGCGCTGTGGGCGTATAGTAATCTGTGCATTACATACTGTATGTGCACGTACTCCTTAAGGGCCATTTAATTACCGCCACTGCAGACATGGACAGTGTGCGCCTCAGACAGACGCCAAAAGGTAGACATTACCAGATGGTTGTGGCTTTGGTTGTGTCCAGTGTTGCCAGATGCAGTGAGTAATAAGCAACCCAGTTCTGTGAGCAAGAAGTGACTGGGGGCTATTTGAAAATGCCGACTGCAAGATCACAATGCGAGCTCACAACTTCAGCATGTAGATGTGCTTGTAGATCTGCTATTGAAACCTCTTCTGAACAAATACAGAAATGCCACTGGGTGTCTCATCCAGTGAATCACTGGTTTAAACAACATTAGGAACATTAGGACATGTTATATAATCCAGCCCGACTAAGCAACTACCAAAAATCCCCCCAAAAATTCAACCCACAACTACCAATATTTACAAGCAACTTTAGAGGAAAAAGAACACCAAAGAAGTTGCTTATAATCAGCGGACATGGCAACACTGGTTGGGTCCTATTCAGGCGTAGTAGTCGTTGGCTTAAGTTGACAGTCCATTGGCTCCCAGCAGCTTCCTGTGTGTGGTTGGTTGGTGGCATCAGAGCTGTGATCTGGGCCTCCAAACAGCTGGAAGTGAGGAACATTTAGGGCCTCCAGATGTACTGACTAGACTACCTTGGGATTGTTCTATGGGGGAGGCGTATACTGTGTCATTAACCACTTAAAAACCCTGTATGCTGTAAAGCAGTGGTGGGAAATAATAATTACATACACGTTAACCTAACAGTATCAATACTGTCTGGCAGGCAGAGACATTGTTACGAGTAAAAGTCTGGTATATACTGGTGTATATACACTATGTAAAAAAGTATTACAATACATACCCCATTCCCTTTTCATTAGTAATAGTTATACTTTAGCTATTGAAAATGATGAGCTTGCAGATCTGGTATTTTGGAAAGACAACTGTGACAATTATGGCACAAATCCTTGGCTATATATTCTTTCAGAGTGAACATTTTCTACTCAAATCTTTGCTTCTAGGGGGTTCCTGGAACAGCATATTTTAAGATGGGCTTTGTCGGCAAAATACATTTAATAATTCGGGCCCTTGACGTGAAAGAGTTTGAGAAACAGCGATATAACATACAGTAGGTTTCCCCAAAAAATGTCAGGAATTAGAAGTCATTTTGTAGAATCTGGCCTCAGTCCTATAAGGACCTGCTAATTACGCCTACAGATTCACCTGTTTCCTGCAGAAAAGACACGTCATTATGACAGGCCCAGAATAGGGATGCTACAGGGTTGAAGCCAGAGGAACGGGGGAGGAGAGCACTGCTCAGTGATATGGTTGGAGAAACGGTTGGGCAAAATTAGAAATGCAGTGACATGACAAGACGGGGGCATGACTGCGACGAGGTGAGCCCAGGGCACTGGCTTTCAAAGTGGGATCCCAGGGAGTCTCTCAGGGGTCCTTTTTTAGAGCAGGTTTGTCTTCAGGGGGCCAACGACCCCCCCCTAGTGAAGAGAGATGAAGCAGGGAATCCAGGGAACTACTCATGGATTTCATAGACGGCTTCACAGACTTGATTGACGGTGATCAGTATTATCACTACTATTACAGTATTAAGCCACTATCCATTGACACTTGGTAAACTTGGCCTTTCACCCTGTATTCTTTTCCCGCTGTACACCAAACATCATGTTGCCGAAAATAACTGATCGACAAGATCACAACGGCTGCCATTTGTGAGTTGTTGCAAGACATGAAACTTCCCTGTAGTAACTCTAAGGACCCCTTAGGGGTCCTGGACCCGCTTTTAAAGACTCCTGCCTTAGGGAGCTTCAGTGGGGGCCTCGGCAAAATGAAAGAAGCAAGTCCTATTTTGGTTTATTGGAAAATAGTTGCTCCACAATGTCCAAGGTGATACTGAGCAAGTATAGCTGCTATTGTGTTGAAACCTTGATGGATGCATATTCTGGACACATTTTCATGTTAAATCTCAATATGAAAAATGCCTTTACCGGTCTAGGCCTGGGAGGGGAATGCAGAGAGAGAAAAGGGGGGAAAAGGAGGCGAGAGAGAGAGAGAGCGGCAGACGGAATGCGAGAGCATGGCACGCAGGCCAGTCCCGACATGATTTAATGACCTGAGACGAATCCTAGCTGCACAGAGGTTTATCCTGCTGGGTCACTGACCCGGCCTCGCTCCACTTGGATTATTCTATGGGTTAGATGAATGAATCCCTCATGGTATGGCCCTCGTCGTCACACTGTCACATCCCCGCTGACCCCGGCGGAGGCGTTCATCCGCCCAACACGCCATTAACCCATTAAAGAGCTGACTGAGGCAGATTCTCCCAAAAGCATGCCTTCTAAATCGTTTTCCGAGTTGCCACATCAGCGGTGCTCAAGCGTTTCATGTCAACGTGGATCATCCCAAAGTGATATGCATCATCCCAAAGTGATATGCATTTGGATCTCAAATAATGTTGTTCTCCAGAAGCAAAGATTTTGAGTTGTGGTCATAAAGTTAACAGAAGTAACTATGGTAACTATGGTAAATGCATTTGAAATCTAAGAGAAAATGCTACTTTCAATTTAAAAAAAAAATAGCAATTTAGGATTGCAATTCAATAATATCAGATCTACAAGCTCAAAACGTGCCACATTAATTTCCAAAAAGAGGTTTCATCTCAACACTAGATACCTGTGTGTATGCATTGCGTTCCCCTGGCCCTGGAATTACTTTGTAAATATAGTGGCCCTGGCCTTCTCTCCAAGTCTCTGCCGTTACAGTTGCCCACCCCTATGCCAACCTGCTCCTCTATCAAGACATTTCAATTCCGTGATGTCGGGTACTACCAAGTAGGACCACTACTCGCACACCCAGGAACAGACACGGTACAGATAGCAGCTTTAAACGGCCACTTGTTTTTACCCTGTAGCTACGAACGGGAAGAAAATGACTGAACATTATCGTTATGACTTTATTGACACCCGGTTTCGTATGTTTCCACAAACGGGTGCAAATGAAGATGACGTTTACAAAAACGTGTTAATAAAGAGGTGTTATTACAGTCGGCTTTTGATCCAAAATCTCCATATGTAGAGAGAGTCTGAGTGGCACAGGAAGAGGCAGGCCAAGCCTGGGAGACGAGAGGAATAACAGAGAGAAAGAGAGAGAGAGAGAAAAACGGAAAGAGAGAGAGAGGAGAAAAGGGGAAAAAAGAACTCTTGTGAAAGAATTCTGGATATTTTTCTTGCTGGCAGGAAAAGATGTAGTCTCTCACAGAAGGACCTTAAGGGTCGCTGACAGTTTAGTTTTCGGGGCCGGAGTAGACGTCGCAGACATCAAGAGCGCATGGTCTCCTGGGGGAAAACATTTTTTCTTTTTGGAAGGAAGATAACAGGATGAAGGGAAGAATGGGGCGAATTTGCAGCACTGCAACTCTGTCTCCGCAGTCATTCATTATTCTATCGACAGGCAAACCTGCTGGAAGTGGAAAGCCAGTGGTCTGTTTTTTTTTGTTCAGGCTGAACTTCTGAAGGTGAATCCGATGTGTTTCTCAAACCTGATCTGACTGTGTCCACCACGCACCGTTACTGGCGAGTGACAACATCGAGCTTGTGTGCGTTCAGACAATCGGTGACTTATCCACACCGGTTGCCATGGGAACGAGTTTGACGCAGCAACTCAGCGGGCATGGATAACGCTTACTGTATGTTATACTCTTATGACACTTCTATGCCGAAAGCAGCCGATATACCTGTATAAGCTCATGATGCTGTGGCACCCTGTGGCCTGGCTGGTGTGTGCCTGAGCTTATAGATCGACTGTTTTTGTCAAGCGACACTGCCGAGAAAGTATACTTTGGGATTCTACTGTCCAAGTCTATTTTAGCCTATCTGTTTTGGTGTTCGCTTTGGTGTCGGCTTTGGTGTTGTAAGCATTAGCTACAGCAGATCTACCAGTTCATAGCGTGCCACTATTTTTGAAAAATCATGAAAATGTGGCGCAAATCTTTGAATATATTATTTACAGTTAAAAAAAAAGAATTCTGGGGGTCCTTGGCATAAATATGTTGTGCATCATTGACACAGGAACATAGATTTTTCAGAGAAACTAGAATATAGCAGCAGAAACTAGAATCTAGTGTCAGAAGCTAGAATCTAGCGTCGGAAACTAGAATCTGCCAGCAGAAACTAGAATGTAGCATCAAAAACTAGAATCTCGTATCAGAACTTAGAAGGTCAAAATGGGGTAAAAGATTTGACTTGGTGGTTCACACACCAGATTAACAAAAGTCCCCTTTCCTGTGGTTCTTACTTTTAGTGTTCAGAATCTGATCAAACCAAATCGGACTCTAATCTGTGCTCCTCTTTTTTTCTCTGTAGGACGTTTAGTCAAAAGAAGGCAGCGGTAGAGAGAGACTACGCTCAGGTGAGTAAACGCTCTCTCTCTTTCCCTCTCCCTCCCTCTCCCTGTATCGGTCTCTCTTTTCTCACAGTGCTTTTTGTCGCCAGTGGAGGCCTCTCTTTGGGTTCCTTTTGCCTTGTCATTTGCGACTCCAAAAATAGACGCCGCGTTTCGGCTTTAGTAGCGCACCCCCCACAAAGACGCCTCTGCGAGAGATTCAAAAGTCTGAGGTCGCGGCCCGTCCGTGGGACGATCGCGGTCGGGCCTCGGCGGTCGGTATAACTCGCGGATGGTGACACGCCACAGGAAGGTCGCCACATCAGAGAGAGAGAGAGAGAGAGAGAGAGAGGGGGGATGCCGGTGCCACGCATTAGCGATCCTTCTTCTCTGGCTCGGGTTCCTCTTCCCCGCGGTGTTGTTTTTGCCCACAAGCTTCCTGGTGGATGTCAATTGACGGGTCTGAAAAATCCCCCTCTCTCTCCTCCTCCTCCTCCTCCTCTTGCTTGTTGGCTCTGTTCCGGCTTTGCGTCCCGGTGTGGAATGTCCGCCATGGCTGTGAGAAATGGAGGGGGCACTCCGCTGGCTGGCGATCGGTACTCATCCGACCTGTAACCTTATGTATACGTGCTTGTTTTTGTGCATGTGCGTCCGGATTGGCCGGCCAGGTTGACTCGAAAAGCGGCTCCATAACATACACGATGCATTCATTGGAGGGCTGCAAAATTGATAACCGTCTCGTTGAACTTAAGGAAGCGCGTGTCATAAAGTAAGGTTTATTGTCCACTTTGTCCAGGCGTGAACAAAGCGGATAAGCTGTGCAAATAGCAACAACAGCACACCGATAAAGGGCAGAGAGTGACGTTTGCGCTTCCTGTTTGGGAAGGATGAACCCGTTTGATCTTTTGGCACTCGTCGGGTTCCTTTGCGGACATGTCACTTTGCATTAACGGTCCGGGAGGACATGTAAGCACAAACACTAACGTCTAAACTAATGAATGCCATTAACAGACCAGTGCGGTTCTTTAGCTTAAGCCTGGCGGCTTTCAACCAGTCGTCCGGGGACCACCAGTGGACCTTGAGGGGGGCTCTGCAGAGCCAAATGTTGTTAAATACGGCTATTATTTTATTTACAAGACTAGAGAGGTGCGCATGGGGTCTGCCCTGTGGGCACTGGCTTACTTTGGAATGATGCAGTTTTGAAATGCTTGGAACGAATGGAGTGCCGTGTGAGACATATATGGAGTGTTGTGAGGTCAGAACAGGCCGGCTTATGGAGCTCTGTATCCGGCAAGCCGGGGAAGAGGCCTTTTTAGTTGAATTTGTTGGTGGGGCTAATGGTTCTTGAGTAAAGTGGATTACTCATATACAACGTTGTATACAGATGCACATATGCATTTATATTTAGAAGTAGAAGTAAAAGTGGGAGAATTGTTATTTTGTCTGGTTGTCTCGTATGAGCATGGAATTGACGACAAAATTGTGGACACAACCTTAACATAATATTCTACAGTCCGTTCTGTGTCTTAGATGCTACAGGTCTCATCAAATAGTGGTCTGTGGTGCAAATGCCCAATAAATAATGGGTAGTACAAAGTAATAGAAAGGTTCAACACTGTTTTTTTTTAAGTAGAAATATACCTGGGCCTCGTAGTGCTAAGCAAACTTCTGCTGATATTTTGTAGTTATTAAAGTGACATTTTTGGTAAAGAGGGGAAAAAGTATATGTTTCTAACACATTCCCAGGAGTCTTTATGTGTGGGATATGTAGTTTTGGACCTTTTAGATTTTAGTAGTGAGGCCAATGTCAATATTAATAATAATTATTTTATTTTATTTTTTATTTTTTTGTAGTGTCCCTTAAATCACATATGCAGTCGATACATTTCCTGTCCCGTTTCACCACCACCTATAACCTCAAACTCTCTTACTACACATTCACACACATCTCATGGCACCTACATTCTTGAACCCGCGGTCAGTCCGTTTTAAAGTTAGGAGCACATCTGTCAGCTGAATCAACTGTCCAGTGTGTCCAACTGCATGTGAACGTCCAAGGACTGGACTGGATTCTAACGGTCTCATATCACTCGTTCTGTATCGAAGGTTCAATCTGCCTTCATCTCTCCAGCATAGCTTTTAATATAATTTAATTTGACACATGATATTGCTCATTCTTTATTATTCTTTAATATTCAAGATATTTCGGTGGAACGAGTGAAAGAGCAGGCCTGCTGTATAGTATTTTCCCCATTTTGTAGACAGCGAGTGGAATATTTGAGCATATTGAAGTTGTATTCTTTTGTATAAGCGATATATTTAGAGTAGAGTTTTGTGTGTCCTACCTACTATGGTAATTTAATAATGCTGTACTTTGTCGTGAGAATTCTCTGTCCGAAAAATCCTTCTAGATGAACCATTACCGTTGTTTTGACCCAAATTTTAAAACGCCTTTCTATACAAATGCATCGTGTTTGTGTCACATTGTGAACTGGTTTTGAGTTGCTGAGTTTGTTGGGAGCTGCCATTGTTGAAGATTTGAAACAAAAACAAAAAAATGGGAACACCAGGCTGAAAGTGGTCAATAACACAGACACATCAGCCTCATTATTGCAGGTACCGCAAAGTAGAAAAGTGAAATAGATACTGTATACAGATACTGTACATCAGCCAAACTGATGTAACGTCTGTGCATCATTCATTCATCACTAGATTAAAGGGGAATTCCACCCATTTTCTTTTTTTTTCTGAGAGCGTACAAATGGAACCAAATGAACCCTAACGGGTTCATTTGGTTTAAGGCTGAACGATTAATCGTTTTTAAACCGAAATCGCGATTTGAAAAAATGCGATTTGTGAATCGCAAGGGCCGCGATTTTATGAACCCCACCGCAGTTCTAGGAACGCTCCCCACGCTGTGATTGCCAGTAATGGCTAACAACTGCGGTGGGATTCATAACCACGCTGCGGGGGTCCTTTCCACTATAGGCGCCCGTTTATGGTGCCTGTCCATAAATGGGCGAATCCAGGGCATCTAGAACAGGGGTTTTCAACCTTTTTGACACCAGGGACCACCATTTATTCAGCATTTGAGCCACAGACCACCATTTGATTACTTTTTCCACCCCAAAGACCTAAAACTAAAGAATTCTTTTGGTTTTATAATTCCAGGCCGGATTTTGCAAACAAATCAGTGTAGACTTCTTAATTAAATAGTGCTAATTCAGATGATGAATATTTTAACTCTTGAGAGTGTGAAAATGATTTGGTTTCATTTTTACGTTCTCAAGAGTTACATCTGGTTAACCAACTTTCCATCATTTAGCCTGGGGACCACTTGGAACCCTCTCAAGGACCACTGGTGGTCCCCGGACCACCTGTTGAAAACCCCTGATCTAGAAATACTTTTATTATACGGATGTTGATGTTGGCAAGCTAAATAGTTTTTCAGAAAACAGTTTAAAGACACTTAAAGAATCGGCCTCAGGTCTTATTGAGTTTAGAAGATCTGCAGTATCTACCTGGCTATTCTGATATTTCTTGATAAATTTCAAAATATTTTGTTCAGTAAGAAAAGAAGTTGTACTTCCACAGGTTGTTCAGAAACAGAACATGCACCTGTTGATTTCCAATTCCAGACAGTGTGTTGTGAAGAATGTACTTGGAAAATAAATATGATGCCTGTTGGAAGCAATTCATATCTTTTATCCTTATTCAGAGAAGTAAATGACTGTCTTTTGGTATTGGTAATGTTAAAATACGTTTTTAATGGACATGGTAAAGATTTAAACCGAAACTGGACTCTTTTAAAAAATAATCGCAAATTAATCGCAATCGCAATATTGCTCAAAATAATCGCAATTAGATTTTTTCCCAAAATCGTTCAGCCCTAATTTGGTTCCATTTGTACGCTCTCAGAAAAAAAGAAGTGTCTAAAGAAATCCATTAACATGGTGAAATACATCTTGATGATGTCATCAAGATGTTTCACCATGTTAATGGTTTTCTTCAGACCTCCATTTCTTGGGAACACAGAATAGGGGAACTTTTTTTTATCATGTCCACCCAGCACCTCTAGGGTATACTAATGATATATTAGAATGTTGAAAATGGGTGGAATTCCCCTTTAAATAAACAGTGAAATGGCTCTGACTCTGCAGAGAGATTAGTGAATCTGTATTTTTACTCTCTAGTCCCCAGCATTTGCCGTATAGGACTTGCCTTGACAACCCTGCAGGCATATGCCAAGGCTAAACCTATACTAGGGCATTTACATAGCATATTATGTAGACATAGCACCATATAGTGTATTCTCATACTTTCATTTACGGCTGCAACAATTCAATTTAGTAATCGGTTAATCGGATCAGCAGCGAATCACGGTAGATTTCTGCAATTTATCATGTATCCACACTTCCACACTGCAGTGTTAAATGTGACTAACATGAAGAGGAGTGCTCCATCTCTCTGCTCTTACAATCTGCTGACACTAACAGACGTAAAGACACCATGATGATTTGCTTTAATTGCATTTAATTTTGTTTGTCTTTTATTTGAATGGCAGCCTTGTTTTTGAAGTGATAGCTAAATAAGACCGATCATGAAAATAATCGTTAGTTGCAGCCACACCTTCATTGTACTTGCTAGACAGATGTTAGCGTCTTAGCTTTGCATTTGATGCATTACCATGTGTTGTTGTTGTTGCCAGTGTTGCCAACTTGGCGGATTTGTCACTATATTTAGCTTTTTTCCAGACCCCCCTAGCGCCAAAATTAATGAAAAACTCCTGGTGGAAAATCTGGTGCTTTTTTGCTGGTGAGTTGGGGAGAAATTGGTTGACAGGCGCCACAGATAAAACCCTAATTTTTCATGATTTTTCCTCCTATGATAGTGGTTTTCAACCAGTGGTCCCCAGGCTAAATGATGGACAGTTGGTTAACCAGATGTAACTCTTTGAGAGCGTAAAAAATGAAACCAAATGGACCCTTGCGGGTCCATTTGGTTTCATTTTTACACTCTCAAGAGTTAAAATATTCATCATCTGAATTATCCCAAGTCGACGTGACTAAAGAATATAGAAGAATTTTCCCTTCCAAGCAAGCATCTAGTGCATTCTAGTGGATTTTGGAAGTGCCACTAGTGCATTTTGGATTTTGGAAGTTGGCAACACTGGTTGTTGCTCACTGTGAATCGCTCTGGATTAAGAGCGTCGGCTAAACACCTACGTTGAAAACTGTAAATGACAAACATATTTCCTTTGTATTGTTTTTAATATCATTGTACACAATGACGTTTTTTTTTAGTTAAAACATGAAGTGCTGATGGAATTGCCTCCGTTCTGTTTACAAGCGAGAGGCTGTGCAGCTAACTATCCATCAGACAGACAGATATTTAACCAGCCAAGGCTAGTTCAGTCAATGTCCAGCCTTCTGCTCTTCACAGCTGTGTGTTGGTATCCGTTAAGAGGGCAAAGGTCACCCTGGAGTCCAACTATTGTAATCCTGTGTGTGTGTGTGTGTGTGTGTGTGTGTGCGCGCGCGTGTGCATGTGCGTGTGCGTGTGTCTGTGTGTGTGTGTGTGTGTGTGTGTGGATTGGCTGAGTCTCGGGAATGGAGAACATATGTCAACACCAGGCCACATACTGTATTTACACCGAATTTTCACTTTATTACAGTACAGAGACAGTGAAATACATACACTATAAGAACAGTGGCTCTATGATGTCCCTAGCACAGTAGTTTTGAACGTTTTTCATACCACTATTTATTCAGAATTTGAGCCACAGACCACCATTTGAGGACATTTTAGCCCCACCGACCCCAAAACTAAAGATTTCTTTTGCTTTTGTCCACAATTCCAGGCTGATTTTTGGAGAAAACAAACACAGGCAAAATGACCATTAATCTTCTATTCTCTAGTTGCGTATACTTGGGCTAATTGCGGGTCCATTTGGTTTAATTCTTACGCTCTCAAAGAGTTACATCTGGTTAACCAACTTTACATCATTTAGCCTGGGGACCACCACCTGGAACCCTCTCAAGGACCACTGGTGGTCCCCAGACCACCTGTTGAAAGCCCCCTGCCCTAGCAGATTATGGAAACGGAAGATAATAAGAACAGAATGAACAGGGACAGAGTGTGCATCTCATATCATCTCCTACAGATTGATACAGGATTGGACAATCATGATCGTATCACTGGTATTAATACACATTTGCAGATAAGCGTTTCGCCACCGAGGCCAACAGCTATAATGTCATAAATAGCGACAGAACCCACTTCCAGGAACCACGATCAAGCAATATTCCAGGGGTGGATCTAGGCATGGGCATGGCCCAGTCTGCTCCACCAAACATGATGGCATGCAAAACAACCCAAGATATTTCAAATTAAAGTGCTTGTATTTAAAATGATTTGAAACACTACTCCTGCTACCAACTAACTACAGCTGTGTCACCACCACTAAACCAACAGCATTTCATCATTGAAAACAGAAAACTCTCTGAGTCAGACCTTTAGCTTTTATGCATGCTCTGTGTGTCTGTTGCAACTTCAACAACAACTGATGTTGTTATTGATGCTTTACTTGCCTAATAAAAGTCCTGTAACCGAAAATGTTATGGGTGCAGCTTCATCGCCTGTGGTGTGAAGCGACACGGGCGATGAAGTCACCCCCATGTCTTTTTCTCCTGCCCCCCCCCCCCCCCCCCCAATTGGGAAGTGTTACATCCGCCCCCGCAATATCCTACCAATCTTATCTGATTTAAAGGATCTAATCTAATTAAGGGATCAAGCAGTCCACGAAGTGGACTTGATCCCTTCTTGTTTCTGTCTCTTTTTTCCTTCTCCTTCTTCTTCCGCCAGAAATAGCTGTTCTGGCTGAACCGTGCAGTCGGTTTTCGCGAAAATTGGTAATCTGGTAGAGGGTGATGCCAAACGGTGATGATGCGAAGCCTGTGACCACTGGTCAAATGGTGGCGCTATAGCACTCAACTGAAATTGCAAACTTTAAACACTCATAACTCATGAACTGCTCGACTCTCAGAAATGTAACTTATATTCACTTATGCGTCTGCTTATGTCAAACAACTTTTGTATTCTGACTTTTGACCTCTGACCTTTAGATGAGCCGCAATCTTTATCTTAATCTTTTATCGTTTAAGATGAATGATTTTTGGTTAATTGATTGGGCATTTAATAGGCCGAAAGTGATTAAGTTTTGAGGTGGATTCTGATCGAGCTTTATTAATGCGGGGGCACAATACTGTAGGGGACGGAGTGAGATTCTGAGTTTCTTGGGCTTGTGTTTGGGTTTGGAAGGCAGCCTGAGGCCGATTTGAACAGGGATGGAGAAGCACTGAGGTGGGATATTATTACTAATGGTTACAGTTGCGTCGCGATTATTGGTGGAGGGCCCGCCCGGCCGGCAGGGGGCAATAGATGGGAAGCGAGACTGTATACTGGAATGGCCAGCCAGAGCCAGAACGGACGGGGCAGCCTGTCATTGTTGTTGTTGTTGTTGTGAGTGTGTGTAAACAGTGACTTGACTTGACTTGACTTGACTTGATATGTAAAACAGTTAAAATGTCTCTTCTCCTACAATCTTTGATCAAAATGCATAACAATGACCTACATATGAACTTTGAAGCCATACAAACATGAAATGAGTGTGAATTTTGTTTTCAGTGAAAAAAATGATGTTTTTACGAGCCAATGAAAATTGCTTGTTTGTGAAAATTCTTCTATTATCCCTAATCTACACATGCAAAGTAATCTGTTTATGAGATTTTACAGTTTGGTAGAGGGGGATGCCAAATAACACTAAAACCAGTCTTGCTCCAATCGCTCAAATGGGGGCGCTATAGCAATTCTTTGAAACTGAAACATTTGAACAAGCATAACTCAGGCTTCGTTTGGCTTAAAATCATGGGACTTGTTTCTACACGTTCCTTGATTCATGTGGAACACATCTGTAATTTCGACTGGTAAGCTCCACCCCCAGAGTGTCTGCCATTTTAAGCAGTTTGAAAAATGCTCATGCCTGATTTTATGCCTGGATTTTTGATCAATTTGCATGACACCTGCTACATGAGAACTTTGGCCCCATCCGGACAAAACTTCAGAAGCAAATTTGTTTTCATCAAAAAATGACGTTTTTATAAGCCAATGAAAGTTGCTCGTTTGTGAAGAGTCTTCTTCTGCTTGTTTCTCTCTGGCAACACTGGAGCAAGTACATTGTGCCAGATTGTGTGAGAGGAATAAGCATGTGGAACTTGTTTCCATTTGTCACTTTGACCACTAAGCTCCACCCTCGGACTGCTGAATTGTGCATATTGTTCATATTGCTTACTGCTTGGTGGCGTGTTGTTGGGTTGTTTCATTGATGACAACAACTAAGCAAATCATTGTGCCTGGATAGCTCAGTCGGTAGGGTGCCTGACTTCGGAACACAAGATTGAGGGTTCAAGTCCCACTGCTGACAATACAAAGTCTGAGTCTCCAAAAACCCTGCTGTGTTTCCACAATCACATGATGTATTTCTTCCATGTTTCTATGGCTTATTTGTGCATATTTAAGGAGCGGTAGTGGCTCAGAGGTAGAGTAACCGGATGGTAACCACAAGGTTGCCGGTTCGATCCCGGGCTCCTGCAGAGTTAGTGTCGATGTGTCCCTGTCCCACTGCCATCAGTGTATGAATGTGTGTGTGAATGGGTGAATGTGATGCACAATCTATGTAAAGCGCCTTGGATAAAGGCGCTATATAAATGCACCATTTACCATTTACCAAGCAGTCCATTGAATGTGTGTGTTGTTTCCAGTACGTCTTGTGTCTGTTGGGTAGCCTCATTGGTAGAGCGCATGACTTGGAAATGAGAGTTCCTGGGTTCAAATCCCGGCACGGACACCTAGTAATATGAGTCAATCATGCACAATCTCATGTGGTCTTCTACATCTAAGTTCATGGTTCTATGTGTAACCCAGGGTAAAACTCAATGTAATGGTGGTTGTCACTAGGCCTGACCCCAACTAGTCGACTAGTCGACTAGTCAGTCGGTAGGGGGTGCTGTCGACTGACAACCTCCCAGTCGAATGTCGTTTTTTTTTTTCTTCTTTTTTTTACTCTTTTTTTTTTTTTTTTTTTTGTACTCGTTTTTTTTAATCATTCCACTCTCGGGGTTGGGGTGGTTAATGTCTAACATAAACATATGAACAGAGAGAGCCTATTGTTGAAGTGCTGTCAGATTTAACTGTCAGTAAAAAGTCCGACCGTGCACTTGATCTCACAAACGCCCAGTGGAGAGAACAGCAGAGGACAAGCCAATGATAACCCAGACGGAGCGGATATGAATGCATCGCTGTCCGGCTGTATTCTTTGTCATTTCTTGTTCAAAACGTTATAACGTTACTGTTTTATAGGGAAGAGAATTGATTATTTGCTTATTTTACTATCGCTGTACCGAGGACATGTCTGTGCTGTGCGAGTCTGTGCTGCTGCTGCTGCTGCTGCGGCGGGCGGCGGCGTCCTCCTCCTCCTCCCCGCAGTCTGTCTCAAAGAACGCGGCTATGATCGCTTATTTGCTTATTTTTTGGAACCACGGCACAAACACCTAAAGTTCACCACCAACGTGATGAGAGGAGCCGTTTGTGAACATGTCACTGCTTTCTTGTCAAATCTCGAGCTCCGGTGTGCGCGCTCTCTCTTGTTGTCGGCTTACGTTACTGTTTTCAGGTCCGGGTATAAAATTTCACAATAGGGGGGGCAGGCGAAAAGTTTAAGCGTACTAGATTCCGGAGATTTAGGGCGTTTAGGGGGGCATTCCCCCCCTGTGCACAGCCTTTTATCCGGCTCTGCAAATGCTTCCCAAAAAAAAGGAAATAAGAAAGAAAGAAAGAAGGCGATCCACAGACGCTCTTTCCCCTCCCTCAACCCTCGTGGATTACGGTATATATGGATTATATCTTTGATAAAATACTGCAAAAGGTACACAGTGACAGTAGCCTAAGTTAACATCGATTCTCTCAGAACACATGCACACGGCTGCGTTGTGAGCCGTATGGCAACATTTTGCGTTGGGTCCCGCGGGCGCCGCGGGCTAAAGAAATAATAATAATAATAATATTAATAATAATAATAAAAATGGGCCTCGCATTCGACTGGCAGTCGACTAACGGCACATTTATTCATATTAATTTCGACTATAGAAATCCTTAGTCGGGGACAGGCCTAGTGTGTCACCATTCGGCCATGTTGTGTTTTGTCACTATTCGGCCATGTTGTCACTAATGACAGTTCACAGCTCAGTTCACCACTCACTCACAGCTCACCAATCATTTACTCATTCAGCAACTCAGTGGCCTTGTGGTTAGAGTGTCCGCCCTGAGACTGGGAGGCCGGGGTTCGATTCCCGGCCGGGTCATACCAAAGGCTCTAAAAACGGGATCCAATGCCTCCCTGCTTGGCACTCAGCATCAAGGGTTGGATTGGGGGTAAGACCCTGTGTCATACTAGCGTCATGTCCAGAGGGTGTACTTGTACATCAAGCTGCCTCATGCTACAGAAACAGGAGATAGGCACCTGCCCTATGGGCCTCATGGCTGGGCAAGGCTGTTTGACTGTCACTATTCGGCCATGTTGTCACTAATGACAGTTCATAGCTCAGTTCACCACTCACTCACAGCTCACCAATCATTCACTCAGTCACACCAGATTGTGAGTCAGTCAGGGCAGGAATCAAAAACCCTGCCCTGCTCCCATAATTACCTGATGTATTTCTGAAGTTCAGGCTCCCATGTTTCTATGGCTTATTTGTGCGTATTGTTCTTACTCCTTATTGCTGCTTGCTTGATCCCGTTTTATTGCTGCTTTAAAGCATCTAATCTAATGCCAATTCTTTTTGCACAAGGCCAGAGTGGGAACACAAATTGCGCATCAACACTCCGTCCTAATTTACATACGCATAAGTACTGTAGTAGCCATAGTGCAACAACCTTCAGCGGAATGAGTCAACTTCTATGAAAGTAGTACAAACCAGACAATTTCCAGCAACAGTGGAAGTTAGCCAATTTCCAGCAACTTTGCAACAGTGGAAGTATTCACATTTTGTGCAATACGAGTCAACAAACTGAAATTGTGTTTGTCTCTTCTTAGAGGCCGGAGGGGGGAAAACGCACATTTCCAACAGATCGTAAAATAATTCTATTAGTTGATTAGCCTTTGATTATGACACATAATACTTGGTACTAATAAATCATTTGAAAAGCATAGCATGTGTATGATTGTGTAATGTGTTTTTCATTAGACTCGTCAGGCTGTCATGTTGTTCTAGACTGCTTTCGATTAGACTTAGACACCAATCAACAGCGTTATGATAAAACAACGATAACGTGACTTTGACATGTCCGTGTCGGACATTACAAGTCAACGTGCAACGTCTGCTAATTGATTTTCATACCATACTGAAATTAATGGAAGCAAAAAGGCTTTCTTGGGAGGAGAAAAAGAAAACAAAAACAACAAATCATGATATGCTTTGGAAAATGATCTTCAGCATTTCATAAGCATACCTAGAGTCTTTGCAGCCAGCAGTTAGTGGGCTACATGCCAAAACGCTGATCATAGGGTCCTTTAATTTGTTAAAAAGCCTTGCTGGACACTGGACAGGGTCATGCCGGTGAGCTCCATTTACAAATGTCAGTGATGTCACAGGGACATGTCCTGACACCGAAGATGAATGGGTGCCCGCTATGACACCGGCACCAACGTTTAATGGTCTTCTTGGCATCGCAAACGGGAGTTATTTGAGGTGACCACCGGCGGGCGGACCGACGGTCGGTACGTCTGACCAACAAATGCCAGAATAGTCGGCCCCCAAAAACCTGGACCAGCCAAAATGTTGCGACATAGAGGGTTCGGAAAACTGAGCACTCAGGAGGTCTGTCGCAGCCTGAAAGAGGGACAAACTGGAGTTTGAAAGACGTTTCAAACATTTCGTTTTAAACGAGAGCAGCGCAAATAAGAGCTATTTATGTGTGCAACATCTGTTTTAAAGTATTGCACAGTGACAACTAAAGTCTCTGTCATGTTTAAGCTGTAGGCCTACTAGTAGTACTACAAAACGATCTAAAATAAAGGGATTTATAATCATCACTGCACTAAATAACTGCACTAAATAACTAAATAATGAAGTCGCACCCATACCATTTTCGGTTACAGGACTTTTATTAGTCAAGTAAAGCATCAATGATAACATCAGTCGTTGTTGAATTTGCATCAGGCACGCAGCATGCATAAAGCTAAAGGTCTGACTCAGAGAGTTTTCTGTTTTCAATGATGAAATGCTGTTGGTTTAGTGGTGCCACAACTGTAGTTAGTTAGTAGCAGTAGTAGTGTTTCAAATCATTTTAAATATAAGCACTTTAATTTGAAATATCTTGGGTTGTTTTGCATGCTTGGTGTGCGTTTCCATGTTTGGTGTGGCAGACTGCCCCCCCCCCCCCCCCCCCCCCCCATGCCCATGCCTAGATCCGCCCCTGGTCATACTGTTGTCCTCTGGTTCAATTTCTGCCTGGATGCTTGTGTTGAAACCCCCCTGCAACCCCAACCCCCGGCCTCCCCTCTCTCTCTCTTCCCACTGTTTCCTGTCTCCCCCTACCATCCCATTTAAATAAAGCCATATAAACCTGAATGTCAATCATTTGGGGAGGTAAGCGAGCCGTCTGGTCTGTCCCCCTGCCTGCCGGGAGTCGGTGAACCAACGGACATAGTTTACCCCCTTTTTTTTTCTTCTTCTATTTTATTTTTAAGTGAGCTGAAATTTGTTTTTGAGAGACAGTGTGGTATTGTGGTCAGGGATGTTTTGTTATCCATTAGGTTATTGGCGAAGGAATAACGAATCTAAAAATGCTTTCCAGCCAAACACAATCTATAAATGAAAAGCAGAGTCGAAATAGTTTCGATTGTAATAACGATGGTGATTTATGGTGATTGCTCCATCTGTACCAGTTCACCAGCCATGACGGGAAGCTATAGCTATCGGCGCTGGTGGTGTCAGCAGGGGTTGACACTAAGGTCTCCGAGGCACTTGCCCATCGGGCAAGTTCAAGTCAGGTTCTACTTGCCCTCAGGTCATGGTCACTTGCCCCCCAGGTTCAAGGTGGTCCCCAGTTAAGTTGGTTAACCAGATGTAACTCTTGAGAACGTAAAAATGAAACCAAATGGACCCTTGCGGGTCCATTTGGTTTCATTTTTACACTCTCAAGAGTTAAAATTCATCTTAATTAGCCCAGGTCTACACTGTAGAAGATTAATGGTCATTTTGATGTGTTAATTTGCCTGTTTTGTTTCCCAAATCCAGCCTGGAATTGTGGATAGCTAGAAAGCAGGGAAAGACACAGAGGCAGAGTGCAATGACTGCCTTCAAGACAAATTTATCTTGTGTTGTGTTATGGTGCACTATGTTGCACACTTGCCCGATCGGGCAACCAGGTAGCAGTCTTCACTTGCCCCACCATTTTTCTTACTTGCCCCGGGCAAGCGGGCAAGTGTTAGTGTCAAGCCCTGTGTCAGTGTAAAGTTTGCCAACCGGAGATCAGAGATGATCGACACTATAGCTGGACCCATATGGAAAAAAACGTTATATGCGAACTCTTGAAAGTGAAGCACCTTTCATACAAGCCACTTTATGATGGATCTTAGATCTGTTTTGCATGTCATATATAATTCTTATAAATCACAAAATTATATGTTTTATATTATGTTTCACTTTACAAAGAAATACTATGGATCTTATATTAAATTCTCTTATATGAGGTGCCACGTTGAAGAGTTTGCATATATATTTTATTCCATTTAAGAAATATAGGAGAAACGGTGGAGCAGTTGGAGTTACACGTCGATACATTCATATATTCTCATCACACAAAAACATAAAACATGAAAACATGACACCTCAGTTTAAAGCTCACACACTTGCAAACAAACATATTTGCCATGCCCAATTCTAAACATCGATAGTGTTGCACCAAGTCCTGCCCTGCAGCACTATTTAGTGTACTTTTTGTGCATGCATATGTATAAATGTGTATTTTTGCTGAATTACTGATGAAAAGTCAACAGCATGTATATCCATCACATAAGCAAGCAGCTCGCTAGCCAATCATACACTTATTATTATTGTGTATTATTATTCGCACAATTATACCACATGATCATGTTCTTCTTAATACAATAGTTTAAGCTTAGTCGCATGGAACTCTGCTGTCATTATGCAAGTATCTTTTGTGCAAATGATCAAAACATTAGAAAGTAGCCAGTGTGTGTATGTGTGTTTCAGCTCACCATATGATCCTCTTCCTGGTCTGTACCACATGACCACCACAGAGGTCCTCCTATAGGCTGGGTCTGGTAATTGGTGTGGTATGTTCCACACACATGTGGAACATACCACTTGCCAGGGATGTGTGGGCATTCTTCTGTGTAAAGTATACAGTATTTTTGAATGAAAAGGGTCGTACAGCTAAAAAACGTAATTACCTTGTGAATGATGATGATGATTTCTGGTGCTCAGCCACCCCCCTAATTAACCAAACAGTAAGGTTTGGGAAAATATTTTCTTGGTTTATTTTCACTAGTGTTGTTGGTGAATGTACTGGGTGAACTTTCCCTTGAGGAGAGGTTCACACGTTACTTTCCAAAACAAATCCTTTTGGCTATTTCATCGTCTGCTCGGTCTTATCTAAACACGCCAGACGGTGTTTAAGTAAGTCCTCGATTTCGTATTGAGATGCCTCCTTCCTAAGTTCCTGTACTAACCCATTATAACTTCCAAATAAAGGGATTTTCTGCTAATATGTGAGGGGAACGCACGCACACACGCGCGCACAGAGAGCTTAAAGGGATAGTTAATAATATTTTTTTAAGTTAAGCTGTTTGAAATACTTGCCATTAATATAGTGGTGTCAACTGTATTAATTTATGTCCAGAGTCCCGTGGTGGGAGTTCTGCTCTGGTTTTGGTGAGATATTAAGTAGTTCTGCTCATTTCTGGGGGTTCACTGGGGGCCATGCAGTAAAAGTAAACAAAAAAACTAACTTCTATTGTTTAGTGTTGACCCATTTCTAATTACTACCACCTTTTGTGTTCATACAGTACGAATTATGCGTACTTTTACTGCGTGGCCCCAGTGACCCCCATAAAAATGACCAGAACTACTTAATATTGACCAAAACCAGAGCAGAACTCCCACCACAGGACTCTGGACACCAATTAATTCACACAACTTAAGTTCCAAAAATCTGAACTACTTTAAGCGGCTTTTTTATTATCCCTATTATCCTTATTCCCTGGACATACCTGCTACCTCTTCCTGGGATTCATTCTTGCTGTATATATATATATTCCCACGGGGACCAATAACGTTTTATCTAATCTCATACAGCCATTTATACAGTCCAATGCAGTATAATCAGTGCCGGCTGTTGAGACAAACCGGGTCAATCAGGCTCCGAAATGAATCACTTCTTTCACTTTGATCGCCCGGCAGGCACCCCCCCTCCCCCTCCCCCTCAACCCCCACCCCCCCACCCAAATCTACTCCTGCCCCCTCTTTTCATTTTACACCTGCGAGAGCCGCCCTTGGCCGTTGCCGCGATTGATATTCAAATCACAGAAAGTGATAAAATGTCCCCCTCTGTGCATCTCTCTTCCTCCAGCACCGTCTCCCCCCCCCCCCCTCCCCCCCTCCAACGTCCATTCAGGCATCCGCTCTCTACCGAGATCAGTCGGCCTCGTCTCTCTTTGCTTTAGACTCTCTCTCCCCACAATGGCCAGGCTTGTGGTCGCGTCTGGCCCTTTGGCACTGCAAGGCTCCCTGAGACCAATGGGGTTGAGGAGGAGAGTTTTAAAAGGGCCAAGAGCAGCGCGCACCAGGACAGGATAAAGAAACGATAGACTGACCCCCCCCCCTTTTTTGGTACTTCCACAAAAAACTAAACCGCTCCCTTCACTCAACTTGCTGCATGGAGCCAGAATGCAAATCCATTCTGTTGGAACTAAGTGAAAAAGGGTGGTGGGGGGTATTCACTATAAAGTTTAAAGAAATGCCTTAATGTATTCATTAATGCAAACGTGTCAGTGATGGTGGAGGTTGTTCACTTGATGAACAAACTGGCAGACCCATCCGGGACGTGTTAAAAAACGGAGGGGTTAGTTGTCCCCGATTGGAGGTGGAGTATTGGGGATGTGGTTTACATCTCCAATTTACTGCCAGTCCTAAATAACAACTGGAGTATGACTGTCTAGATTGGTTAGGCTTTGTTGTACACCTTCATGCTCTCCAGCGAATGCACCCTGCATCTAATGCAGCTCTTGTGGTTTTTCATGCACAGTGTGACTAAATGTTAAGGTACTTTACTTGTATTGTATGGGTGGTCAAATGTACAGCTCCTCATGCCTCAAGTCAGTGTGCACATTTGTTATGCACACGCACAACCATTCCCGTATGCATGTTCATGCACGGATCACATGCACACATGCAGGCACACCATTGGTGTTGCATACATCAATAGGCTCTTTAAGCTGCTGCATTTTAGAACGGCACCCCTTACAGGAAGTACGGCTGCTATGACGCAATCCCCGTAGCTGTCAAAATCATTAAGCACACAGCCATCCGCAACAGCGACGTATTACCATGGTGATGCGTCTAACATACACGTTAAAGTGTATGTTCTGCCATAGTAGGAACGGCTGCTACGGCAAACAGTTTTATCTATCGAGCACGGATCAACTTCCTGTTGCCGTACTAGAGACTCACCGTCCCTAATGACCGGTTGACATACTGTACATCAGCCTCAACATTCAGACACAATGCATTTCGATTGCAACAATGTAAAACAGCTGTCATTATTTAAATTCTGGCAGAAACAGGACAATATTTGTCAGGACTCGGGACACGCAGGTTGAACACATGGTATTCTGTGGGGAAAAACAGTGGGACACCTGGTCACCCTATTCATAGTACTACAACCACTGCATGTTGTGCTTGCGTGAAGGTGTTGAAAATGAATCTAAACTACTCAACTCAGAGCTCAACTTTGACCATAGTTTTATATATGTGTTAAAGGTTAGTGAGTGAGTATTTTGAGCTCTGGTTTCATTTGGGATTATTTACATTACTTAACTCCAGGGTATTTTGATATTCTCACTTTGCTCAGTTGGTACTATGGACCTGCTGGCTGCAGCTTCTGTCTTGAAAGGCGTGTTTACAGAAACCACTCCAAAAGCACCATTAGCAAAAGATCCCACAGAAAAGAAAACAGTGCCGCAGTAACCTTTTAGTAGTATTAAATATTCATAGACGCATTGATTTTCACCTTCTGTAATATTTGCTTATACTTCATCAAACAACAACACAAACGTTGGCAGATTTGGCTTCAAGGGGGGGGGGGCGGCTGTGGCTCAGGAGGTAGAGCAGGTCGTCCAATGACCCGTGGGTCGGCGGTTCGAATCCCGGCTCCTCCTGTCTATGTGTCGAAGTGTCCTTGGGCAAGACACTGAACCCCAAATTGCCTCCAATGAGTTGGTCGGTGTGAGCTGGCCACCATTGGTGTGTGAATGTGGGAAGTGGGGACGCTGGCGTCGACTGTTCGCCGCTCTACTTCCCAATGTATGAATGAATGGACCATTGTAAAGCGCTTTGAGCACTTGGAAAAGCGCTATAAAAATGCAATCCATTATTATTATTATTAAGGTAGCTCTACCTCTACCTGAAATGTAATCCTGTACTGTCCTGGTCAGAGCCATGGTCAAAAAGTCATTTGAAGTGTTGCAACACCATGTAGTGGGTGTTAAAAAAACAGAGGACATTCTCAATGCAAGACCGTTGGAACAGCGGCTGTGCCAAGTTTGGTGTGGACTGGAGCATCGGTGCACCTGTGGCTCTTTGGGGGCTCTGGGTGTGACTGTTGCCATGCCAAAGTGACTATGAACACCCTTTTTCGTGCCAAGTTTAGTGCCTAGCGTGGCTACTCTCAGGGCAGACCCCTGGGCAGTGTTGTGCCAGCTGCCAGGCTTGGTGCACATTCTTGGAAGCAACCTGTGGCCTGGTTGTGTTTATGGCACATCCGGCAATCTGAGATCCCTGTAGCTGCAGTTCTGGGCAACATTGTGCCTCGCTGTAGTCTGGGTGTTGACGTACATACAATAAATTTAGAACAAATTGTAATAATTTTATTTAGGTTGTTTTCTCTAATGAGGCCAGGTCAGTGATTTTCAAGTGTTCATGTTTACACTCTCAAGAGTTAAAATATTCATCATCCGAATTAGCCCAGCCTACACAACTAGAGAAGGTAGAAGATTAATGGTCATTTTGATCTGTATGTTTGATTGTTTTGTTTCTGAAATCCAGCCTGGAATTGTGGACAAAACCATAAGAAGTTAGTTTTGGGGTGTGTGTGGTGAAAATGTCATCAAATTGTGGTCCGTGGCTCAAATGCTGAATAAATTGTGGGTCCTGGTATCAAAATGATTGGAAACCACTGGTCTAGGCAATGTCATATTAGTCAGTCAGGTTATAGTAGCATTGAAAATGATTCGCATTACTGAGGTTTTCTGTCAATCTGTCACTTGCTTTTGAACATTTGTAAAATCAGAATATCTCCCGAACATAACCTGAGGGGGAAAAAAAGCCAGAAATATTTCTCCCCTCTCTTTTTTCTTCTTCTCTCCTGCTGTTTACTCTTCCCTTCTATTTCAGCTCCTCAAAGGCTAACCTCACTGCTGGCAGGCAGGAGGAACCTAATATATATCTCCGGGGGAGAATGTGGTCAAAAATAAATTACTTTTTTTCCCCTCAAAAAATGAGCCTACCTCAGCTTAAAATCACAGCTAGCAAGCTGACCACTGTGACCTTGCTAACAGGTGAATGAGCGCTGAATCCCATCCAAATATTAATAACTGTAAAATACATTGTTGATATATTTCTAGCACACATGTTTTCAAAGTGGTAGGTAGGTGTGTCTATTGTCATTTGTAAAGGCCATCTCTCAATATGTGAGTTAGGGGGCGCTTGTCATGGAAATGTTCCATGCCGCTTTTTTCATGTCAAGGACCCCCAAATTGGCACAAATTAGCCTGTAGACCCTCATTTGAAATGGCGGGCCATGGACCCCCATAGGAGAAGATTTTTTTTCCGGCTCTAGCAGAGATTCTCATCCTGTTCAAGTTCCAGGACCCCAAGTTTGACATGCATTAGTCTACGGACGCCTATTCATTGGCATTTTTCTTTCCCTGGGAGACACAATTCATATTGTGAAATCAATGTTAATTTAACTCTGAGAGTGCACAAATGGAATGCAATTCTATGGTGGTCCATTGGACAGGAGGAGCATATCTCAGTTTCTGTAACATATTAGGTAGTGAACAACCACATCGACCATGGAAACAGATGCGGTTTTGTCGAAGGACGCCCTGCGATTGGCCGATGTACTTGTGCAAGATGTCTTGCGATTGACCAGTAGCCACTTTAAGTGGCATTTGATGTCCATATCAGTTGGTCGCACACGGCAACTTGCACGCTTTCATGCGCTTTGGTTTCTCTCGTCATCTCGACATTGCCACTCACGTCAGACACTATACTTTATCCCCCACCACTAATAGTTGGTCACAGGTTTGATTAAATGGGCCTGTAAATACCTTCCCCAGCAATGATACATACGTATACTCCCTGTATGTGACGCTTGCATGTTACAGAAGCTCAGCCCTGGTCCAAACCTGCTGCTGAGTGCAGTCGGGAGCAATTTGCATTGTGTTTGGTTATGACCCAGCCTGGGAGGTGAACCCTGCCCTCCCGCTCTCACAGGCGACACTCTTCACTACAAGGCCATTGAGCTGATATATTGACTTAATCTCAATATATTATGATCATATCTTGAATTAATCACTAGTTAATTCGCTCATATAGTTAAGCAACTAAGTAGCCCTGCCAGACCATGTCATGAGGCTCAGCTGAGCCATTGAGGCCCATATAGGTCAGGAGTCTAGCTCCTGTTTCTGTAGCATGAGGCAGCTTGATGTACAAGTACATCTACCCTGGACATGACACTACTATGTCACAGCTACTTACCCCAACCCTTGTTGCTGAGTGCCAAGCATGGAGGCATCGGGTCCCATTTATAGAGTCTTTGGTATGACCCGGCCAGGAATCGTACCCACGACCTCCCAGTCCCAGGGCAGACGCTCTAACCACAAGGCCACGGAGCTGGTTCAATATATACGTGCATCCGTATGTCAGAGCAGATGCTCCACGACGAACAGAAGCTGATAAAGCCAACCGAGAGGAAATTGCTTTACTTGAAGATATCGCCATTCAAGTGTCGGCTACTGATAATTGAAATAAACGGAAGATCTATTTTTCTCTCTCCTTCTCTCTACCTTCCTTTCTCCACAACTCTTGCTCCGGTGCAAAGAAATCTACCACGATGAACATGACTCACAAGTTATTGTGCTGAATTCTTAATTATGGATTTTGATTGAAACGGGAGTGGCCAGCCACCCACAACACTGTTCAGAATGCACATCCCGTAGCCTTCATTTCACCACGTCTCCCAAGCATCTGTGATATCTCAACAAATCAACATAATAATAATAATCATCATGCGTGTTCTCAGTTAGGCTGTTTGTAAACCACATAGTAATGGATGGCTGGGTGCTGCAAGCGTCAGTGGCCTGTAGCCCTGAATTAGATGATAACCTACACCTTGCTGTTCCTGTGTTGAGTGTTGTTTATATAGTAAGAGAGATGTGCATCCATCACTGTGCCATTACTGTCCAAGTTGGAGTGTGTGTGTGTATGTGTGTGTGTGTGTGTGTGTGTGTGTGTGTGTGTGTGTGTGTGTGTGTGTGCGTGCGCGCGCGTGTGCGCGTGTGTGCGTGTGTAGTAATGCCCCAGACCACATCCCTCATTTCAACACCAACACGCCCATGGGGCGCAAAAAATAATTTTGCATCTAAACAACGTGGGCACGGGGCGTGAAAATTGCCACTGCATGGGTTTAGAAAATAGCAATGATAATTGCAATGCTCTGGGGCTATTTTCTTTTTTCCCCCCTTCTTCTTCTTCTTTCTTTTTTCTAGAACAAACCCAAAGCGTAGCATGTGTTTCCATGTGTTGTGATTTAGCAGCTGTCCTGTGGTTCACAGGCCAGGGACGCCAGGTCACAGACTTCTAAGCGCTTTTATCTGTGAAGATGAGACCCGGGGACATAGGCCGTG
Organism: Benthosema pterotum; assembly: GCA_039105355.1. Taxonomy (NCBI): domain Eukaryota; kingdom Metazoa; phylum Chordata; class Actinopteri; order Myctophiformes; family Myctophidae; genus Benthosema; species Benthosema pterotum. The sequence continues at coordinate 11,165,768 of CM076975.1, read as the reverse complement.
GCCTCGTAGGGTCAGAGTTCATCCCTTCTCTTTTTCTTTTTTTCCCCCTTATGCTGACCCCCCCCACACACACCCTACCCCTCCTCTCACAGGCTCTACAGAAGTTGGCCAATCAGTATCTAAAAAGGGAATGGCCAGACAGCCTATCAGAAGAGCAAGCGGATCACAGGTAAATATTTATGGTGTCGTGTTTGCAAACCCTATGACCCCACTGTGTAATGTGTATGTTTGTGGAGTGTTTTATGTCATGGCGTATTTCAGGTCTACACATTAAAGGGGCTGTGAATGATGTAATATCACGAGGGGAACGTTTTGTTGTGTTGCTCTGTTGTGATAGAAATCATAGGTATATTGTGCTAAGACTCTAGGGCAGGGGTTTTCAACAGGTGGTCCGGGGACCACCAGTGGTCCTTGAGAAGGTTCCAGGTGGTCCCCAGGCTAAATGATGGAGAGTTGGTTAACCAGATGTAACTCTTGAGAGTGTAAAAATGAAACCAAATGGACCCGCAAGGGTCCAGTTGGTTTCATTTTTACACTCTCAAGAGTTAAAATATTCATCTGAATTAGCACCACTGAATTGTGGACAAAATCAAAAGAATTCTTGAATTTTAGGTCTTTGGTGTGAAAATGTAATCAAATGGTGGTCCGTGGCTCAAATGCTGAATAAATGGTGGTCCCTGGAGTCAAAAAGGTTGAAAACCTGTAGTATCCTGACTGACCTGTATTTTCTGTTTACTACAGTTCTGGAGAGAACTCTTTTACTGAACAAACTGTCTGTAACAATGATTGCTATCAAAATATAGAGCTAATGACCCTCCTTCTTCCCCTGCTGTCTTTCTCGGTTCCATTACACGAATGACCACTATTGAATCATTAGAGCGTCAGTCTACACCACATGGTATTGTTTCAGGAAGAAATTGTTTGTTGGAAAGTGAAATAAACCTCTTTCTCTTTATGTGTGCGTGTGTGTGTGTGTGTGTGTGTGTGTGTGTGTGTGTGTGTGTGTGTGTGTGTGTGTGTGTGTGTGTGTGTGTGTGTGTGTGTGTGTGTGTGTGTGTGTGTGTGTGCGTGCGTGCATACGTTGTGTTTGAACAGGAACATTTACTGCGTATGGAAGGCCTACTTGGAGGGCACAGTCCAGGTGACTCAGTCCAGGATCAGTGCCTGTGACAACTACAAGACGCAGGTGGCCGACCCGGTCAAGACGGCCCGGCTTCAGAAGGACCTGCAGCTACGGAAGGTATTATATAGAGATAACCAAATGGACGTTTGGTACTTTGGTACTCAGAGTTATGGTGACCTCCCCTTAAACCCATTGTGTCCTGACCTTCGATTCGAGTTTCTGACACCAGATTATACAGTAGTTCCTTACACCAGATTATAGCTGCAGCAACATTCTAGCTTTTGACGCTAGATTCTACAGTAGTTTCCGACACTAGATTCCAGTTATTGACACTAAATGATAGTTTCTGATGCTAGGATCTCCTTTTTGACACTAGAATCTACTTTCTGACGCTAGAATCGAGTTTTTGACACTAGATTCTATAGTTTCTGACACTAGATTCTAGTTTTTCTGAAAAATCTGTGCTCCTGTGTCAGTGATGCTAACATATTTCTAGCCAGAATTATCCATATCTGACTGCAGACCCCCATCTGAAAACATGTTGTTCTCGGGGTTCCCCAGAAGCGAAAAATTGAGATAAAATGTTTGCTCCCAAAATAATGTATGCAGAGATTTGCAGGACAATTTCACAATTTTTCAAAAATAGCAGAACAACAAGCTCATATCACGCCACTCGGTGGCGCGATATGAGCTTGTTGATCTGCTATTTTTCAACAGATAAAACACCAAAACGCGTTCAGGACACTAAGGGTTAAACCCATGGAGGCCAGAGACGAGATTCTACAGGTCATGACACTTCGATGAACTTCATGAAACCGGCCCCTGGTTCCTCAATGTGGTATCCACTTCCTCTGTTTGTCTCCTGGTTCCAGGTCCCAACACCCACTGTTAATAGCGAAAGAGTATTTAAATTTGTCACATAATAAGTAAAGTAAGTAAGTAGCCTTGCTAGGGCATGAGGTCCGGCTGAACCGTTGATGCCCATATAGGTCAGGAGCCTATCTCCTGTTTCTGTAGCGTGATGCAGCTTGACGTACAAGTACACCGCCTGGACATGATATACAACGTACAAGTACACCCCCTGGACATGACTTGACATGACCTACCCCCATTCCACCCCATGATGCTGAGTGCCAAGCAGGGAGGCATTGGGTCCCATTCTTCTTTAGTATGACCCGGCTGGGATTCGAACCCCGACCTCCCAGTCTCAGGCCGGACACTCTAACCACAAGGCCACAAGGTCCAATCTGTTTTGCACTTTCATACAGCCATACCCAACGCAATCTAGAATCATATGCGAGCAGCAGGCTAGGGTTCCAGGCGTTGCATATAAGTTAGGTCAGGTAATTAGCTTAGAATACATATGATTTGCTTATGTTTATTTCTAAATTGTAAATTGTAAACGTCTGAGAGTGCATTGGCCTGAAAATGTTGAGTTGGGACTTGGGAGTGGGACCAGGGGCATGTTCTCTGGTTACTTACAGCCACGTTCCACAGCCTTCGGTGCCCACAATGTAGCTTTTGTCCCCCTCTCTCCCCACTTCACCTCTGGAAGGCACTGTCATGGTGAGCTCCGATGTCAGACGACATCCCGTCACAGAATGACTCTGATCTCACCTGGCTCTATAGCCACTGTGGGGTCCCTTTGTTTCAGGCTGAAAGTTGCGTTTTTTTTTTTTTTTTTTTTATGGGTCTGATTTGGTCAGACCTGATAAAGACCCAGTTTGGGTCGAAACGTTGTCAATAAATCCACTGCCTGGGAGCAGTCGAATGTTGTGCGAACTTCCTTTTTCACTTTTGTACTTCTCACATTTTTAAGTTCAGCACCCGAAAATATTTTTAGAGATGTGCGTACTCTTCCTTTTGCTTCAGTTCTGATTTGGTGTTGACATTTTTCTCTTCAGCGTTGCAAACGGTGCAACTTATTATGAAATATGCACGTTTAAGAGCAAAATGACAACAGTGTCAGTTTATCATCCGTAAATAATGTTAGATAGTGAATATACTTTATATTTGTGTGGTAAATAGAATACACGTAACAGAAAAAAGGCGAAGAGTAGAGTAGAGTAAGAACTGTGTTCTACCTCGCCCTTGTGGCTCAACATTTCTCAATGGAAGAATCCTGTTGTGTTTAAACATCCTGTCCGATGTTTAAACACCAAGGCGAAGTCAATGTGTTCAAAACACTGCCAGAGTACTTCAGAATAAAGCGGCTAGAGTGGAAAGCGGATGGGAAGATTTTTACACTGAAAAGCTGCACGTTCCATTCCCAACACCCCAAACTGGGAGATAATGTTTGCATTACAACCCTGCACTTAATAAGCCTGATACTGTATGTATTAGCATCAAAACATGGCGTCTCCTTGCTTAATGACAGTACTCCATGAGCGTCACACTAGCCGCCGTCTGCCCACCTGCGGCGCAGTCACCTTTCGGTTATGGTCATTGTGTATTTCTCGCTTCAAACGTTTTCAAAAACATTCTCGAGAGCCATGTTTAGCTTGTAAATGACATGGTGTGTTTGTTTACACGGCTGTCACGTTGGATACAGCATGAAATCCAAGCAGCGCAGGCAGGTGCTCTGAGCCTTTGATTAGACAGCGGTCTGCTATAGAGGTTGTTATCAAGTAATAACACGCCACTGAATTCAGCCATCGACCAATGATAATCAAGCATTCAACCATGTCGTGCAATAAAGTCAAACACCAGTTGTGTAAAGTAATAAAGTATATTTAGTCCTGTACTTAAAGGGATATTCCACTTAAAAAAAAAAAACTTTGGTTATTTTATGGTCTACTCTACTCAGTCTCATGTGAACACACATGTTACTCCATTCACCATGACCATTTAACCATGCCCACCCAAATGAATAAAACAATATTTTAAAAATGAATGAAAACTGTAAATGAAATTCCACAGCCTTCTCATGTATTAGGAGGACAATATCAGTCGCCAGAAAAAAAGATGGGTTGTTTTCGAATAATCTGTCATGGTTAAAATGGAGTTTTAAGTTATAGTGGGTTTGTATAGGAAGGAGGCGGATGCGCTAAAATGAACATCAAATATCTAAATACTGAATGGAGTAACTTATAAACTGTCTGGTGTGTTCACATGAGACTGAGTAGACCATAAGTTGACCAAAAGTGGAATATTCCTTTAAGTAAAACAATTGAGTATTTATTCTAATCTCTTTGCAGTGCGTAGAGCAGCTGACGGTGGTCCAGGCGGAGCTACAGGAGTCGGTTAAGGAGCTGAGCAAGAACAGGAAGAAGTACCAGGAGACAGAGACCATGGCCCAGACCATACGGGAGAAGGCAGAGCTGGAGGCAAAGTAGGAGCACTTCCACCCTTCGATTTAGACATCCGCCTGTTTTTACAGACGAAAACTAAGCAAAAACTAAGCGTAAATAACAAGTCCTGTAGTTACAGTGTGTGTATGATGTATAAAGAGAACTTTACTTGGGAAGTCTTTATTGCGGAATGGGCTGTGTATCACTTTAGGTGTCAAGTGGAAAGCATTATTAACCCATTTTGTGTAGGGTCTGTCCAAATCTAAAAAATATAACAATTAGTTACTAAAAATTCCAGGAACTTTCTTGGAGGCTCCTGAAACTAAAATTTTGTTCTTGGAAAAAAAACGTCCTTGATACTAATCTTGTATCTGGAAGTAAAAAATATCTCTGGAACTAAAATGTTTTCCCTGAAAAAAAAAAAAAAAAAAAATGGAAAGGAAAGAAAAATGTTGTACCAGGAAGTAAAACAAATCTCTGGAACTAAAATTTTACAGTGAAGGTTTTCTATTTTCTATATCTATCTATACATATATAGAGGAACGAATGCAGTCTGTAAACAAAATAAGTTGAGAACCAGCCATTTAATTAAATACATGGTCACGGGTAAATATGACAGCAGCCAGTGGTACTGAAACTAACAAGTGCAAAGCTTATACTGACCATACCAGGCATTTTGGTGCTTGGACCATACAGGCAGGGACACAACCACAAAGCTGATTAAAGAAGTGGTGGCGCCACTTTTTCACAATTTCCACAATCAACAGTTACAGTTTGCTTGAACACTAACACATCCAGATATAACAGCAGTCACTTGTACACGCCGGTCAAACTAAAATAGATAGAACAAAAAAATAACATTTACTTCAAACATGTGTAATAGACCTTTAGATAAGCCCCTCCCAGAACTACGATGGTCCAATAACAGCTATGCATAACATATGTGATAGAAAAACCTCTCCACCAATAGCTTTCCTATGGTAAAACATTGTTTTAAAAAAAATAATAATACTGTCACACACACATTTTACCACTGCATAGGGCTTGGCCTTGTCGATGGATTTGGAAGAGATTTTGAATGTCTGGTTCCAAAAATGATCCAGTATTTATTGTGTGAAGTCCATGATATTTTCATTGGAAAGAATGAGCTCGGCTGGAAAGTGTCCGGGGGCTCACCTAGAGGTCTATTCTGCTTATATCCAGTAATTATAACAGCAGCCAGTTGTACATGAAATCTAATAATAATCAATCAAGAACCAAGTAATTTGTTTGTTGCATTCTGCTTTAATAGTAGGCTAATCCTGAATGGCAATCCAGATTATTACAGCAGGGACCACTGGAATGAACTTGTCCCGCCGTCTGTTTGCCTGTTGGACGTCTATGAAACATGCACACACACACACACACACGCACACACACACACACACACACACACGCGCACGCACACGCACACGCACACACACACACACACACACACACACACACACACAGGCACACGCACACGCACACGCACACACACACACACACACACACACACACACACACACACACACACACACACACACACACACACACAGAGAGAGAGAGCAAGAGAGATGTTTTTGCATTGTCTTTCTCATTTAATCTAGTTATTCATTTTAATTAATCCCTGTTGCATTTATATGAAACGTTATTCAAATTAAACATGTTGTTGTTTTTGTTTTGTTTTAGCCAGCTAATGTTGTTCTGGATAGGGAAATCTGGGGGTATTGTTTCTATAGTTGTAATTATTATCATGCAACAATAGTATTTGGAAATTGACAAAAATACAGAGGTTCACTCACCAATCAATGAGAGAAGTGACAGGTGCGGGATGAAGCGATGGTTCTGAAGTCGGGCGTGTATTCCGTTGTGGCAATCCTGAGGCACTGTTCCAAATGTTCATTTGTAAGTCTGTTTCTGTTCTCATTCTTGATAGAATTCATTGTAGAAAAAGATGACTCACAAATGTATGTAGAGGGGAACATTGTGAGTAGAATCATTGCTGTCGCTCTCATGTTTTGGAATTGGTTTTGTGGAACCATTTTGATCCAAAAGTCACTCACATTCACGTCTTTGCGCTGTGCTTTGAGCACACTCGACGCGCGCATAGCTAACACCTCCGTCTGAAGCGCGGCCTCGTCTATATTAGGAGCCAGTTTCTTTGCCTCTGACGTCCACTCGCCATCAGCTGGAACAAGGAACGGGTTACGGAGGAAAAGGAGGATGTCCGATGATAGTTTGCAGCTGTCAAATCTGTTTTTGAAGTTTTTGGACAGGCTCGTCAGAAAATCCGTCATCACTGGTGGCACTGGTGGTATTTTAGAGTGGGGCATTTTATTTGTTAAATAATGCTTCCGCAGACGAGGGAACTTTCTCAACTTTCTCACGTGGAGATCTCGTTCTAGAAAGCCCAGCTTTGTTCTGAAAGCACCGATCGCCTCGTACATTTCTGCAACTGTGTGTTGTTTCCCTTGTAGCTGCTTGTTGAGATGATTTAGTTGGGACATGATGTCACACAAAAAGAAAACATTCCCCATCGCCTTTTTGTCGCTCAAGAAGCGGTGGAATTCTGTGGCCTTTTGGCTCACTTTCAGGCCCGACAGGAAGGTAAGCAGCTCTTCTCGCAGGTCACACACCCTCTCCAGGACACGGCCCTTGCTAAGCCAGCGGACATCATTATGGAGCAATAGATCTTTGTGCCGTGCAGACGTCTCCTTCAGAAAGGCCTTGAAAAGGCGGTGTCGTAGACTCGTTCCACGAACGAAGTGTACAAGTCTCGTCACAGTTTCCATCACATTTTTCATTTCTCCGTGAAGTTTACCGCACAGCGCGGCCTTATGAATAATGCAGTGTAATGCCACGAGTGCTGGGTTTTTGGTGGCCAGTTTCGTTACCAAACCAACTTTGGTACCCACCATGAATGAAGCCCCATCTGTGACAACGGACACAATCTTGCTTAAATCCAAACCATTCTTCTCAAAGAATTTGTTTATTTCCTCAAAGCAAATGCGTCCCGTTGCTCGCCCAGGCAGAGGAAGCAAACAAAGCAACTCTTCTCGAAAGTTGTGTCCGTCAAAAAACCTAACAAATACAGATAACTGTTCCATGTCAGTTCGATCGCAGGACGAGTCTATGGCCAGGGATATGGCATCTGCTTTTTTTAAATCAGCGAGTAGATTGGAAAAGCAGTCGTGGGCCAAAACCTCCACCCTTCTTGTTGTTGAGTTAGCTGACATCGGCACCTGCTTTAATAGCCCCACAACATATTTTTTTGTTTTCTCATCGTGCCTTAAAACTTCGCTAACCATATCAATGGCACAGGTTTTAACCAGCTCCGAGTCAGTGAATGGTTTTTTAGATTTGGCCAAGTTCCATGCAACACGCATGGATGCTGTGGTTGCACGCTCCTGTGCAGAAGAGAACTTGCTAGCTTGACTAGCCACAGAGCTCTCATGTGACTTCATCAGCTGGTTAATTCTCTCCTTTTTCTTTTCTGTCGTAGGATACTTGCCATCGAAATCTTTGTGCATCGTGGTGAAGTGCCGTTCTATGTTTTTGTCTTTTTTGTAGACAGTCTGTCCACAAATCAAGCAAGTTGGCTTTGCATCTCGACGGCCCGCCGGCAAAACGAAGCAAAACTTCTCTGTCCATTCTGGTTTGAACCGCCGGTGTTCTTGGTCCGCTTTTCTTTTTTTGCTAGCCATATTATTTTGCAGTTATGTTATTTAGTTTACTAAAAATAAAAATAAAACTCTGCAAATAAAAGGGGAAGGAGACTCGTGGGAAAGAGATCTAGTTTAAGTAAAAGAGAAGTTATTTCACGATCACCTTGGGAAAACGGTGCGCTTTGAGACGACGAGCTGGACTTGCGGAAGTTGCTGGCGGATTAGATGTTGTGGAAGGTTACTGCATTTACAGTCCCCAGCGAAACAGCCCTGTTCTGTCCTCACTAGTGACTTCACTCTTGTTCACTCTTGTTTACAGAAATAAAGATTTGAACGAACAAATAAGTTATAGAAGTGTGCAAAGTGCACACGATTTCATCTTTTAAACCTTTTCAACAGCTTTGGGAGCACAAAGGGAGAAATACAATGTTTCTGGGGGCTACATTTTCGGGAGCACCGTGACGCGACGGGAATGACAACTTCCAGGGGAAGTTGTCATTCTGAAAATAGCAGAGTGGCAAGTTCATGACGTGTTGTGGCGGCAGTGCTTTGCCAACTTTTTGATTGGTCAGTGGTGAAAGGCTTTCAGTTCTTACTGGAGCAAGAACACAACTGGTCTGCCTTAACAAGTTAAAAGTCCAACTACTGTCCTATTTATGCCATAGTAAGAAGGTAATGTAATACTACAACCATATACCAGATATAATAAGCCAATGGCATGTACTAGTCTAACACAAGCTTGAATTTGAACTGTTTTGGATTTGAGGCATTACACAGGTTTTGATTTAAGAACTTATTTTGTAGCAAAATAGTGCAACATTACAGTATTTATACCTCCATCTCTATTTGATTAGACTACTTAGAAAGGTGCTATACAATTCCTGATATCAGGATTTTTATATTATTAATGTGCCTGCTATTAGTGTCTATTATTATTATTATTATTATTATTATTATTACTACCCTTATTATTATTATTAGCCTATTATTATTATTGCTGTTGTTTTTTAATTAGTATTATTATTATTAGCTGTGCTTGGTGCTGGTTCCTCTGTCAGTGGGTGTTCTCAAGCACCTTCACTCTGTGTCACTGTCTATCACTATCGCTTTTCTGAGCTTTTCTTCAACGACATTTTCAACACTTTTCTGGTGACTCCAATATAACGACAGCGTTTGCTGTCAAAAGTGAACACTGGTTTCTTGACACGTTTGCCATCACGCAGCACTTGAGCTGTGCCAACGCCATTTGATAGCAACCTATTATATTCCCCTGTGCGAGGTGTTGTCATTCCAGCAACAGGGTATTTGGTGCACAATATCTTGGCATGCGAACCATGGCGGACGTTCAGCTGCCAAGCCACACCGGTAGAGAAGTGTCATTAAGCTGTCAGGAGCTCATTAGGTCTGACCATACCACTAACACTTACAGACCGTATGACGTGGGCCCACGTCATAGCAAATACAACCAGAGGACAAATAATAACATAACAAATACAACTGTCTTCGTACAAAAAATATTATTGGCCTTTCCTTACCATAATTCGTGCTGTATCACACATGCGCCGGTGCCGTTGGCTTACTTGTTTATGCCCTACATAAAGGCAATCCAGACTTGGCAAACACAGGCAGTACACAATACTGCCTGTGTTTTCGGACAAGCTGTGAAGTCACGTCCTGCTTTTTTGAATGGGTATCAATGGGCACTTCCGGCTTCTTCCAGCTTGCATTTTTGCAAATTTCGATAATACAATCCCGAACAAGCCGAAAGTGTCCATTGAACACCCATTCAAAAGAGCAGGACGTGACCATGGACTGTACAACAAGCCAAGTGTGGAGAGTGGCTCGTATCTCCTAATGTCCAGACCAAACGGGACAGCTTCTGCCTTCATTTCTAACTTCAACGAGCAGGGAGCGGGGTGGGGCTTTCAGAATAAAATCTGTCATCTGAGCTCCTATTTTGAAAGAAATCCCACCACTTGTTCTGTTAAAGGACAATACCCCCACCACCTATTCATAGCCTCAGCAATATACTGCAATATATCGCTGAATCTATGAATAAACCAACAATGACGCATTACGTCATGCATGCAAATGCCCATGAACATAGCCCACTCCTGTAAACTGCTTTTTTTTAGAAGTCTCCAGAGTTAAAACAATAGACCTTTAGCTAAACCCCGCCCTCTTGTCCACCCTAGGACACTGTCCAGCCCAGGGCTCATTCATTCCAATGTAAATATTATGTACTTTACACAATAAATACTGGTTCATGTTTGGAACCAGACCTTCAAAATCTCTTCCAAATCCGTCAACGAGGGACAAGGAAAGCTACAGGTGGAGAGGTCTGTCTATCACATGTTATGCTTAGCTGTAATTGGACCATAGCAGTTTGGGGAGGGGCTTACCTAAAGGTCTACAGTATTACTGACTCAGCAGCAGCTAAACAACAGTGCACTGCCGTCTCTGTCCCTCTGCCACAGGTCCAAGCTGAGTCTATTCCAGTCTCGATCCAGTCTGCAGAGAGCCAGCGTAAAAGTAAGTATAGCTACAGTGTATGTATTTAAATCTCTACCTTGGGTAGGCAGGGTGATATTTATAGTGGCGCAGACCGACTGCAGCGGATGCTGCTCTCTGTTCTCTGTTCTGTGCAGCTGAAGGCCAAGAGGACGGAGTGCAACTCCAAAGCCACCCACGCCCGCAACGACTACCTGCTGACGCTCGCCGCCGCCAACGCACACCAGCAGCGCTACTACGAGACGGATCTCATAGACTGCATCAAGGTGAGGATGCGTAGTAGTAGATTGGGAGGGTTTTTTCTAAACCCTTTTCGTTATTTACAGTCGGACGGCCATTTTGATGATTTAAAAAAAAATGGATCTGATTTTGTCCAGAAATCCCATGCTGTGTTCATGATCAAAGATTTTCTTCTACATGCTTTAAAGGTAATAGAGGCATTTTTATTGCTGCTGAATTTGAATTTATCTCACCACCACTCTATTGGCTCATTATAACCCCCCACACATACACTAGCACCGCCTTGTCCTGAGCCCTGTTTTCACAACATGATTAGTTCCGGACCGTCTGCAGGATCAAAGCAAGGGTCTGACTGCAGGGAAACAGCTGCTGCACCAAAGTGAAAGCAACGTACAAGGGAAAAAAGGCAAAAAAATAGAGCCATATATTCGTTTAGATTTTGGGCTAAAAGCTAATAATATCGGTACCTTTAATTGTGTGTAGCTGTATTGGAAATTAAGTAATGCAGAAGCTTCACAAAAATGTAACTTTTGATTGACAACCCAAGAGTTAAAGAAGGGTCCATTTGGTTACCAACTCCCCATCAGTAAGCTAGCGACCAACCTGGAGAGATGGCGATAGTTTGAACCTATAACAACGCAAATAACATTTTTGCTGCTCCCTGTCTGTGTCCTCAAGGTGCTGGATGGTAAGGTGTATGAGCAGGTGAAGGACTGCCTAGCGTCTCTCTGTCGGACCGAGCTGGAGGCCTACCAGGCGGTCCACGACACCTTCAGCCAGCTCCTGGAGAGCTCCAACGGGGTAAGTCTTCAAAAGTACATGCACAGGGGTTGACACTAAGGTCTCCGAGGCACTTGCCCATCGGGCAAGTGCAAGTCAGGTTCTACTTGCCCTCAGGTCATGGTCACTTGCCCCCCAAAAATATGTTGTAAATTTTGCATTTAAGTTTACTTCCTACTTGGGTGCTTTAAACCAGGGGTTTTTCAACACGTGGTCCCCGAGAGGGTTCCAGGTGGTCCCCAGCTAAGTTGGTTAACCAGATGTAACTCTTGAGAACGTAAAAATGAAACCAAATGGACCCTTGCGGGTCCATTTGGTTTCATTTTTACACTCTCAAGAGTTAAAATTCATCATCTTAATTAGCCCAGGTCGCAATGACCACCTTCAAGACAAATTTATCTTGTGTTGTGTTATTGCGCAATTGAGCAGTCTTCACTTGCCCCACCATTTTTAAGTGCTGCGTAGCAAGCACTTCATCAAACGATTCACAGACTGTGTGCGTGTGTGTGTGTGTCCCTACCTGGCTGCATGCGTCCCTGTGTGTGTGTGTGTCTACCTGGCTGCATGCGTGGAGTCATGTTGATGTTGCCATGTTCAGAGAAACAAGCACAATGGGACGAAGTGTGTATTGTTGATGTTGCCATGTTCAGAGAAACAAGCACAATGGGACGAAGTGTGTTTTAGTATACTGTAGCCACACACGCAGCACTTACTTTCGCACGGGTGTGATTTTTTTTACTTGCCCCGGGCAAGCGGGCAAGTGTTAGTGTCAAGCCCTGCATGCATAAGCCATGAACAGTGCTAGGGGTGTGGGCCCTGAACCTCCTGGGGACCAAGCTGGTTCCCGAACCGAACACGCTTAATTCTTTAAACTTAAGTTGTATGAAATACTGTCCATTGATATAGTGGTTAAACTGTATTAATTGGTTGCCAGAGTCCCGTGGTGGGAGTTCTGCTCTGGTTTTGGTCAATATTAAGTAGTTCCGGTCAAAACTAATGTCATTTGTATTGTTGAATTATTTCTATATTATTACATTTGTTCATTTTTGACCACCCCCCCCCCACAGTTCCCTGTGGTAGAGGGGTCAAAAATGAATGAAGGATGTCCTAATATTTTAGAAATAGGTCAACAAAATAAAGCAACTTAGTTTTTTGAATTCATTTACTTTCACTGCCAGTGACCCCTCAAAAATGACCGGAACTACTTCATATTTCACCAAAACCAGAGCAGAACTCCACCACGGGAATACAGTAGACACCACTATATTAATGGCAAGTATTTCATACAGCTTAACTTCAAAGAATCTGGACTATCCCTTTAAATACCCAATGATTGTTAAAATATGAGTACTTCCACCCAACTTATTGTTGCCATTATTAGTACAAGGGACTGCTATCGGTTTGTGGTCGTTTCTCTTTGGTCGTCAGTCAGTGGAGCGCTTTTTAAAAACACAAGTGGCTGGTTTAGTTGATGATGTAATTAAGATATCTTTTCTCCTGGGTATTATCCTTGGAGGTGTCGGGGGTACTTGCCCTTTGCTTGCTCTCTCTGTGCTCACGCACAAGTAGAGAATGTTTATTAATCTGCCATATTGATATGTGCTAAATTAAAATGTTTTGCTAAAGATTTGACTTTTTAAGTTATTTTATACCATTTTTTAACCCATATAGGAAAATCGCCAGGAACTGAGATCGAATAGCAGGCCCAGAATCGGTGCCGGGACTCGTAAAAACGCGTCCCTAATGACCACCGCTGTAGCGTCACTTAGAGCCACAGGCGTGGAGGAGGAGGTTGTGAATGTGAACGCTATAAGGGCCAAACCTTCCATTAGGTTCGAATGGCTTAAGTTACATAACAGCCGCTGGGTTACACCGGCGGCACCTCCTAAGTTACCTCCCCTCCACCGAACCGTCCCCCCACCCCCAGCGGTGTCTTTTCAAGTCCTACACACACCAGGGGCGGATCTAGGCATGAGCATGGGTGGGGCAATGCCCCCCTAAAAGGCCAGTCTGCCCCACCAAGCAAAATGGCTTGCAAAACAACCCAAGATATTTCAGATCAAAGTGCTTATATTTAAAATGATTTGAAACACTACTACTGTTACTAACTAACTACAATTGTGGCACCACTAAACCAACAGCATTTACTTGTCTAATAAAAGTCGTGTAACCGAAAATGGCATGGGCGCGCCCCCATACCATTTTCTCCTGCCCCCCACAATTGGGAAATGTTACATCCGCCCCTGACACACACACACACAAACACACACACACACACACAAGTCCCAGAGGGGTCATCTTGTCTTTCTTGAAACCGGAGTGGCGTTTTGTTTTCGTCCAGGCGGCTACACGGAGGAGGAGGAGGTGGACTGAACACGGACGGCTCTCTGTTCTACAGCGCGGCTCGTATTTCGGCCACCATTTGACACACGCGGTTCCTGTTTCACCTCTCGTAAAAAAAACGGTTGTATAAACCAGGGGTTTTCAACCTTTTTCATTCCAGGGCCCACTATTTATTCAGAATTTGAGCCACCACGGACCACCAAATGGACCCCTTGCGGGTCCATTTGGTTTCACGTTTACGCTCTCAAAGAGTTACACGTGGTTAACCGACTTTCCATCATTTAGCCTAGTGGGGACCACCTGGAATCCTCTCAGGGAACAATTTATATGAAGACGATTTCGCCGCGGACAAAGCCAACTCGGGTCGTGACAAATCATGACGACACACACAATATCATCATATAATATCTAATTACGCAATAAGTAGAAAACGGCAGGATACAACACTTTTTGTTTCGTTTTTCATCTTAGAAATTATTTGATAATTTCCCAAAAGATTGTGTGTGTGTCATCATGCTTTGTCACGACCCGAGTTGGCTTTGTCCACAGCGTAATTGTCTTTATATAAATTATTTTCGAAAAGTCTATGAGAAAAATGAATGGGGAAAAGACTTCTGGAACAGGGGCAGTGACGTCACTGTGCAGGTCTATGCCGCTAGTTTGTTTACTTACCCCCCCAACACACACACACACACACAACCATGTGTCCATGTGTGTACCACCGTCCGCCCCGTTTCAACCTCATGTGACCCCAGGAGGTCGAGCGTGACCGTACCCTAGTGACCTCTCTGTCCACTTCCTCCACTATGCGTGTCTCCTGCTCACAACTGGTGCATCCACTCCACTTCCTATTGGTCTAATGGGAACAGCATGATGGGCTCTCACATGGCCGCATAATTCCCTTTCAAAGCGTCGAATAGAAAGGGCACACGCTGATAATGCACACACACGCACACATGCGCGCGCGCACACACACACGCAGGCACGCACGCACGTACAGAGTGTGTGTCAGATGTGTTTCGCTGTGTATAGTTCTATTCGCTTCAGACTGATCCAGTTGAATCATGAATGTGAGTTTTTAGTTTAAAAGCATTTTAAGACAAACATGCCTCAAAACAGACAATGATGCCTTAAAACATTATACTTGTTCTCTATAACTCAAATAAAAGCAGCTTAAATGTTTTATTTCTTTCCTAAATAGCAATTCTTTCTCTCAATATGGACTGCTGCTGTCGCAGGTTGATGATGATGGTCTAGCCCCATGGAATTGTGGAAGGCATATGATGATACAAACAACTTCATGCTTTCTAAAGCTTTTATTTGCATTTTTAGTTATAGAGAACAGGTATGTTTAACGCAAATTTGTTGTCCTCCTATAGACTCATATTCATGGGGAACGTGTGTGTCACTTGGACCAGTAAGAGCGCACACAGTTTCTCCGTTTTTTGTAAACAGCAGACCTATAAGCTCACAACGAGCCACTTGCTTGTAGGTCTGCTGTTTTTACAAACACTATAGTACAACGTAATCCTCGGAACGCGTTCCTGCCCGAACATGGCTTAATACTGTGTACAGGCTCACAGATTGTCATCTGTTCCCTCCGCTCTCTTGCTGTAGGTGTTACAGGAGTTCCACCAGCAGCTGTTTGTGCAGAAGAACCCCATGTTCCAAAAGGTCCCAGACTTCCTGTTCCAGCCCAGCGACACAGACACGGTGAGAGACCTTTAGAATAACTGTTCTAACACCCACTAAATGGCTGCTGCTTCTGTAGGGAGCGTGCTCCTCGCAGTATACTAAAGCACAGGTCTTCCATTCCAGTTAAAGATATTATAGGCAACTTTAGGGTGTACAAACTCTGTGTTTGTAAAACACAGAATCTAACTCCATCTCACCTCCACTCTATTGGCCCATTATGAAGGTGCTGGAGACTGCTGTGTTGTGATTGGCTAAAACGCTGCCTCACTACGCACAAGCATTTCCCTTTGTTTTGAGCCTGACATTTTTTTAAAATATACTATTATATGCAGTATATTTTTGTCGAAAAAGTTGACTATAAAGCCTCTCCTTCCTGTTGGAGGAGAGCTTTGTTTAACTCTAACCCAATTTATGCTTGCCTGTGATTGGACCGTAGCATTTTGAGAGGGGCTTTGAATCAGGTCAATTGAATCACACTGGGGACGTCTCTGCCCATTGAGACGCATTGAGTGTTGTTTAGGCTTAATGCATATTTCCGCCTAATGTTGTTAGCTGCAGTAACCCTCTCCCCCGCATTGAAGACCCCTGTACAGACAGAGGTGCTCCTAACATGGACTGGCTACCGAAAGGAGGAGACGCGGTGGTCTCGAAATTGTGGCGAAGTCATGAGGGAGTACTGGAATTAGCCACCCCCTGACATTCCTAGAGAGAGAGAGAGAGAGAGAGAGAGAGAGAGCCACAGCATTCAGAAACTGCTGCTGTTAACATTTGACATGCAAGCTTGTGCACCCACTGGGCATATTTGGACATGAACCCTGTTTTGGGCACCACTACCGGCAGTGTGCTTACATTGGAGGATGGCTACCTGAACCGATACCTGGCGGTACTACCCGACAGGTTTTTGATGTGGTTTCGAAAGCCATATTTATAAATGACAGGAAGGCAAACGGGTAATAATCGTTTGACGGAAGCTGAGTGCTGGCACATAAGTCACAAAAGCTACTAATAACAAATAATAATGGTAGGTAAGAGGGTTAAGTGTCTTCCTCAGGGACACTTTATGCTATGTGAATAGAGTGGGTGGGGAGGGGGTGGCGACCCGGTGACCTTCTGATTCACAGACGTCCTCTCTACCCACTCGGCCACTGCCACCCTGGATTGTATTGTGTATTGTGCCGCCGATTGTCCACAAAACAGCCCTCGTGAGCTTGCAGCTTCCTTTTAATGCACCAGTCTACTGGAAGATCTTGTTCATCTTAAACCGGTACTACGCTACGTAACTTATTTAGTTGAATAAATCAGTATTTTGACTGCTGTATGGTTGAGCGTGTTAACAGCAGCGCAAAGCTACATCCTGTGGTCTGCGTTGGAAAGATTTAAGCCGTTTCCCTATCGGGTTTTGGAGTGAGGGGAAGGAAGTAATTGTCTCAGAAGCATGCTGCTCTTAAACCCCAAAGAGACAGTCTTGTCATCCTGCCCTTCCAGTCAGAGCTACTTCAGCATTGTGTCCTCCTGTACAACGCGGTCGGTGGGTTTGTCTGTCCCTGGCCAAGCAAAGCGGTGTAATAAACGTTTATCTGTTTATCTATGAGGGCCATTGTGCAAAAGGTTTCCACCTTATTATGTGTACCGCTGTAGCAATGCGTCCCGGAACTTTGAACCCTCTCGACTTGTTCAAACGACTGTCTTGTTCTTAAGGTCAACCGACCGACCAACCAACTAACAGTCTGAATTGGCAAAGCTTTTTATTTTAGTGCCCCGGCGACTTCTTGGAAACCGTCTTTCGACACAATCAATCCATTCTCTTGCGAAGCTATGAACAACGTAAGAGCGTGATAAAACGCCTGCCTGCAGGGCGAATTTAAGGTTCGAATTTAAAATAAATAATACTAAAAATACTGTGCACGTTCCCACAAGACGCTGGCCCACATACTGTAAACTAAAACAAACTACAAAAATAAGCTATTAAGATGATTATCAATCATTAATTTGATCTCGCAAGACTCAAGAGAGTGCATTTCTCAGCACCAACGGTGGACGATACAGAACTGGAGCAAATGGAGGAACAAAGAGGATGTTTTACACAGCATATTGGGCTGCAGTATTTCATATTGATATTATATACATTCAATATTCTAATGATTCGATATTCGTTCGAATCCACATTATGTTTTAAAAGGACTATTCGAATTTAATTTTTGGCCACTTCGTGCAGCACTAAGTGTGAGGCAGCGCAATGTACAAGTACAAGCTGGGTCATGGCTGGGTATGTCGCAGGGACTATCTCAACCCCGGTCCGACCCTCGACGCTGGAGCGAGTGCCAAGCAGGGGCGGCACAGTCTAAGTCCCGGTGCCGACGGGTACTTCCCAGATTACCATCATGTACAGCATGACATCATGTACTTTAATAATAGGTACTGTACTCAGCACTCTTGACAAAGGGCCATTACATAAGCGGAAGGAAGGGGCAATGCGGTCCCGACGGACAACAAACACACACATTTTACATATACAGTATTAACCTGCAAATCTAGTACAAGATCACACAAGCGCGACTTTGTGTATACATGCAATTTTCGGGAGATGATTTCATAATAGGGGATGGTCCGCGGTCAAAGGCTAGACGGCCATTTGGAGTTCCTCGATGTCGGGAGGCCACGGCCCATGCATGCATGCATGCATGCCAGTCATGACAGCCATGCCTGACTCTGCCCCAACCATCCATCGCTGACCCCCCTTAACTCCCTCCCTCACTCCCCATCCTAGTCCAGCCTCCTCCCTCCCTCCTCCCCTCCGCTCCTCCTCCTCATGGACTACACTGGACAATTTGTTCAAAAACTGCAAAGCGGGCTCTTGTTGTTTTCGTTGGACGTCAAACAAGCGGCAGCCTGTTCCTAAAGAAAACATTAGTGGTGGAGTGCCATGCAGCCGCCCCTCCAAAGCCCTCTCCTCCCTCCTTCCTCCCCACCCACCACCACCACCACCCTTTAGCACTAGACTAGAGGGATCCGGTAAGGGACTGTAGTGCTGAAAGGAGGAGGAGGAGGGAGGGGCCGGGAGGTCGGCATGAGGGATGTGGACGGACGGGCGGACGGACGGCCCGCCTGTGAAAAGGGGGCATTGTAAGAGGAGGAGGGCTGCATCATCGGAGTGCAGCTCAAGCCCCCCCACCCCTCTGCTCTACTGCTTACCCCCCCCAACACACACACACACACAAACATACATTTGTAGTTGTGCAACTATACTTGTGAGCGCATCTACAGTTTGGGGGCGGGGATTTTATCAAATGCCATCATTTACCTTAAACAAAAACATGTGGCTTCTGCAGCATAATGAAATATACTGTATATCACATATTATTACTGTAATAATATTACCTTTTCCAGCAAAAGTAGTGCAACGATATTACTCTGACAAAATGGGTACTGACGCCTCGTTACGTATTGCCAATGAGTTTGTTGTCGCAGGCGAAAATACAACAGATTTTCAAGCTGTCAACAGATAACAACGGAGATGTGCAGTAGTTTGTACTGTAGATCCTAATCCACCACAGCATTCTGCACACATGACGCAACACTACAAGTTGTCTCAGCTGTCGCAAGTTGTTGCTAGACACATTGTTTTACATCTTTATGCTTTCGCGGGTGGGAGGTGAGGGAACTTGGGAAAGTAATACAGTAATATGTAACATATTACTCTTTGATTTGAGAAATAAATAATATCATTACTTTTTCTAAGGGGTCATAAGTAAAGTAAAGATATTAAGGTTCAAAGTTCAATGTTTTTTATTTGTCACTCCAGTGTATGTCAGGACATATACAGGGATGAAATAACGTTTCCATTTTTCCACAGTGCAAAGGACAATAGACAGTGCAATAAGACAATAGTCAAGACAGTAGACAGTGCAAAGACAATAGTCAAGACAAAATATAGACGAGACAACCAATAGTGCAGCAGACCGGTAAAGTGCTAACTGTACACCTAACTTGAGGTGAAGGTGCTAAGCTAAGCAAGTGTGGTAAAGTGGCAGTAGTGTGAAAGTTAACAGACAGCTAGACAGGACATATACTGTATATACTACAACTAGAAACTACAACTATACATCTAAATACTGTATACTAGAACTATATAAGCTACAACATACAGCCTACTATGTGAGTTGAGGTATACATGTGCAAGAGGATTAGTGGGGTCCCACGACACACCGTCATTTACAACTCTTGTAAAAGTTTGACTTTCACTTCTAATTTGTAGATGATGACCCATAGAACAATTTTAGTTCGAGTGGCCCATCTGCAGATGAAAAAAATATGCATTTTTTGCCCAATTTCAAAATTGGCCAAAATCGGATTTTTGTTTTTCTTAAAAGTCTTTATTTTCTCACAATTGCTGTTTTTTCTTTGTTTTCTTTTACTATGTCAAGTCAATACTAACCCAGGAATTAACTGGATTTCAAATATTAATCTTTGGAATATGATATGGAAAAAATGGATGCCCATGTACATCAAATTACTTCAAAGGGCACCTAATTTAAATTCTGTTGAACCTAGAAGGATGAAGTTAGTGCCTACCTATATTATCATGAATGAGTAATGGTATGAATTGTAAATAAATAGAAACAATACAGTATTGGGGGGACTAAAGTTAGACATACCCACTTATAGCCCAGCCTCTATGTGTGAAAATTGTGCACTTTTCAATGAAAGCATGACATTTGGCACAAAGTTAAAGCCTGCCATAAGGAATTGTTTTGGCTATGGGTCTGTGATGACAGCTATGGTGGGCACCATCTGCTGTTATCTTACCAATTCAGCTTCTACAACATACAATCTTGATTCTGATGACAAAACGTTTTCAAGGATTATGATTTTTTTTTATATAAAATGCTAGATAATAGTCAAATCATCAAAATGTGTAATATTGATGTATTGATGTAGGCAGTAAATTCATGTCTTCTACCCTATATGTGAAAATCAAGTGAGCCCATGAAATCAGCTGACATACTCTACTCACTACTCACTCCAACTCAAACCAGCTCTATCCGATTGACCAGTACCCAGTGAGGTCAGAACACCAGTCTCTGTACTTCTAACCAGATCCCCATCCAGATCCAACACCAGTCTGTGTACTTCTAGCCAGATCCCCATCCAGTTCCAACACCAGTCTGTGTACTTCTAACCAGATCCCCATCCAGATCCAACACCAGTCTGTGTATTTCTAGCCAGATCCCCATCCAGATCCAACACCAGTCTGTGTACTTCTAGCCAGATCCCCATCCAGATCCAACACCAGTCTGTGTACTTCTAGCCAGATCCAACACCAGTCTGTGTACTTCTAGCCAGATCCCCATCCAGATCCAACACCAGTCTGTGTAGTTCTAGCCAGAACCCCATCCAGATCCAACACCAGTCTGTGTACTTCTAGCCAGATCCCCATCCAGATCCAACACCAGTCTGTGTAGTTCTAGCCAGATCCCCATCCAGATCCAACACCAGTCAGTGTACTTCTAACCAGATCCCCATCCAGATCCAACACCAGTCTGTGTATTTCTAGCCAGAACCCCATCCAGATCCAACACCAGTCTGTGTACTTCTAGCCAGATCCCCATCCAGATCCAACACCAGTCTGTGTACTTCTAGCCAGATCCCCATCCAGATCCAACACCAGTCTGTGTACTTCTAACCAGATCCCCACCCAGATCCAACACCAGTCTGGGTACTTCTAGCCAGATCCCCATCCAGATCCAACACCAGTCTGTGTACTTCTAGCCAGATCCCCATCCAGATCCAACACCAGTCTGTGTACTTCTAGCCAGATCCCCATCCAGATCCAACACCAGTCTGTGTACTTCTAGCCAGATCCCCATCCAGATCCAACACCAGTCTGGGTACTTCTAGCCAGATCCCCATCCAGATCCAACACCAGTCTGTGTACTTCTAGCCAGATCCCCATCCATATCCATACAGTAAAAGCTGTCTTGTGAAAACCACTGCTGAAGTTCTGTACCTTCACACACAAGCTAGTTGACAGGAAAATAGTCATACTCAAAGTAGTTACATATTGCACCATGGTGACCATTCTTTTCAACTCTCATGTCCTTCTTGAAGATGGTTCGGAATGCATAATGCTTCTCCCCATGAAGACTCAACAGAACACCTGAAGATCTGCCCTCATAACTATCAGGCAGGATGTGCATACACTGGAGTGGCCTTAGTGTCATTCTCATTGTCCCTATCATGTCAATTGAAGGAGCCTTCACCTCATGACACCTGGTGCTGGAGAGCAAATGTCTCCTCTATATAGCCTCCAAAGCAAATGCAGACACTTGGCGAGACTGCCACAGTTTGAAAGGGTCAAGCCCCTAATCCTGATTGCGGCAGTCAACCCCACCTAATCACACAAACTGGGGCCGCCAGATGAGCCAGCAGCCATCTGCACAAGTCTGGATTGGACCTTGGGCTGAGCTAGAGACTTTGAAAGAAACCTTCAGCAAAGACAATGGCATTGACATAGTTGACAAAGCCCCAGAACACTGAGGCCATAAGAAGTGAGGAGAAACTCTGGCTGGAAGCCCTCACCCCACCTCATCCTTTAGACCTCGTCCTTGAAAACGTAGGATTAGTTACCAGAATCAGGATCAGAGAATTGTAATTACTGTTAAAATATCAGCAGGTGGTGGCCATTATGAGAAATATCTACCATGGTCACAGGACAAATGTAAATAGTACCACTGAATTACTCATCATTGACAATGTGGGACTATTTACTAGGATTAAGATTTTAGAAAATAGCTGTCAGGATTACCAAGGGACAAATCTGTGATGGTGCCATAGCCAACAATGCTCCTAATGACATGCTCCAACTGTGTTCCAAAATTCATGCTATTATCATCAAAATACTGCACATAGAGGCTGGACTACGTGCTATTTTTGTGGATATACACCAGTTTGTGGGGGTGGGGAGCGGGGAGGGTAATATGGTCTAAATGACTAAATACTACTTCTGAATGTGAATTCATACATATGTCATATGTTCAGATTGGATAAGTTATGACAGTCATATATCATATTTTGGAAGGCCCCCTAATAATCTTTATCTGCGTGCTGGCCACTCTAACCAAAATGGTTCTGTAGACCTCACCTAGAATTTAGTACTGAAAGTTAAACTTTTAAAGTTGTAAACAACAACTAAATTTAACAAGGAGATGGAAACTCACTTCGGTCTTAGCTAATTTTAGCTTGTTTTGCTTGCTATTTTTGTGGATATACACCAATAATGGATGAAAAAATATATTTTATTATATATTAGGTTTAGGTAGCAAATGCTACACCTGATTGTGAATTCATAGATATCCCATATGTACAGATTGGACAATTTGATCAATAGTTACAACAGTTTACATGTTTTGATAGGGTTGGCACCTTGTTACGCCCCCTACAGGCCAATTATGTCATTTGTGCGCGGGCCACTCGAACCAAAATGGTTCTATAGACCCTCACCAACAAATTAGGACTGAAAGTGAAACTTTTACAAGAGTTGTAAATGACATGTACATTTAACATGGAGACGAAACCCCACTAGGATAGGATAGCAGCAGTTCGATACAGTCCTTCAGTTGTATGTGTGTTTGTGCATGTGTGAGTGCATGCGTGTGAGTGTGCGTGTGTATGAGGTAGTGGGTAGTTGAAGCCTCAGCAGCTCTGCAATATCACTCTCCTAAGTGATATTGCCCAACACTGTTTGTTTGTATGTTTGGATGTACTGTTTTGTGTTGAGTTCGAATTCGAGGCCACTCAATGGGGTTATCCTTTCAATAAAGGCTTATAAAAACATGCAGCGGGGGTGGGAGGTGGCGGCAGATCCCGTTATAAGTTAGATCATCTATTTTCGCGGCACGACCCATTATTAGATCATCTATTTTTGTGGGCATGACACACACAGCTGGGTGTAAATAAAGCATGACTCCCCGAGTCTAACCCCCGACCACTCAGTATGTAAGTACTGTAAGCCCTATAACAACTAACAGTAAAACATTTCCCTTGTGGTGACTAATATTGCTAATATTGTCAACTCAGATTCTATCCGTACTAGAATACCTGTGGGTGCGACCCCATAAATATAGTAATACAAGTACACCGTGCGGGGAAAAATACTGTTTTTTTATGTTTTAATTAACCCATTTGCACCGTGTTTTCACGGTTTTCCTGGAAAATAGCAGACGTTCACGGCTCATAGTGCTATGAGCCGTGAACGCCTGCTATTTTTCAATAAAACCTAAAACACCCTGTACAGAATGGGTTAAGTAAATGCATCAATACTGCGATGTAGAACTAATGCGTTAAAAAGTAAATGTCTTAGAATTCAAAGTGTACTTAAATTTACCAAAGTAGAAAAGTAGTTGCAGAAATGCCCCGTTTCAAGTTTTCAAATTAAACATATTTTGAAAAAGCAAAAATGCCCGAAAGCTCACAATGTAAGTATCAAATATAGCAAAAAAAAAAAAATAGCTGATGCAGCAGTACATGCAATGTGGCTCCTCTGGAGTGTGTAAATACTGTATATAGTGGCACCAGGGGAATTATATTTTTTAACCGACTTAAAAACACATCTATAGCCGTAAAAGAGACAGACAACAGAAAGCCAACTATTAGGGGCATTTGAACACTGTCTGTCAGTCACAATGTGTGGACATGAGAACCATATGTGGGACACCTGAAACGTGCTTGGAAACGAGGGACGACTGTCCCTCGCAAAAGAGGGACATCTGGTCACCCTGTTTTCTACCGCTGCGAGTGCACACACACACACACACACACACACACATACAGACAGACATACAGAGGGTCTCAGCAAGCAGCAGCTTACAGTACAGTGCTGCTCAGTGCCCTCTCTCCCTCCCCCTCCTCCCTCCTCCCTCCTGCCCTCTTACATAACATAACACACGACTCCACCTGGAGCAGAGCTGGGAGGCGTCCAGGACACACGAGTGGAACACGCTCTGCGTTTCTCAGACGACAGGCCGCCTCTCTCTCTCTCCCTCTCTCTCTCTCTCTGTCTCTCTCTCCACTCTGCTATATGAGATGACGTTAGCAGAAGGAATGGCGATAATCTAAGCGCACCCGCGCGCTGCGTGCCGCTCTGCACGCGCCTCCCCGCCCCCCGCCCCTAGTCAGTGCAGCCAGGTTGCCAGGTGTATATACGGAAAGGAACAAGGCCACAAGCCATGCATGAACAGAACACCCATAAGTTAACTTGGCATCATCAGTTTTGTCACTTGAAGCCTTTGCACGGTACGTTGCCCACTTGAAAGATTATGCGATCAGACAAACTGACAAGATCCAATGGGATATTCAGAATGTTGAAAATATGTGAAATATTTGGAATATATTTGAAACAAAGACAACTACACAGATCTTGTGCGGGGAGTTCCCTGTCCCTGACATTTTGTTTTAGGCGTCCCTTGACATGGAAATGTTTGAGAAGCACTAGTCGAGGAAAGACCACATTATGCAAGGGCTCAAGGAATAAAGTGGCTGGATGGTAACCACAAGGTTGCCAGTTCGAAACCAGGCTCCCCCCAGAGTTAGTGTCGATGTGTCCCTGAGCAAGACACTTAACCCCACAATCTATGTAAAAGCGCCGTGGATAAAGGCACCTTATTAATGCACCATTTACCAAGTACACTTTGTGCTAAAGACAATGGGTGCAATTCTCTGCATGGCAGCGAATCAGGTCTGGGGCATTGAGGTAGGCCCGAAAGCCTATACCACCAGGGCTCGGCCTGGGCCTACCAAATAATTATCTATAATAATTAAAACCAGTCATCAAGAGCCTCAACTCATGATGAACAAAGCCGGGGAGTACAGTAACATTTTTAATTGCGGGGGGTCAGGTGACTTCTGGACATTTTGACATGCAGGTTTTAATTATTCTGGGTAATTATTTGGTAGGCTCAGGCCCCAGACCTGATTTGCTGCCATGCAGCCAATGAGAAGACTTACACCGTACCTGCTACAACACAGCGATTGAGAATTGCACCCAAAGACTGTCCTTCACACTTTACAGACATGGCAGAGTCCAATATTTACAAGCGACTTTACTGGAAGACAAGCCTAAAGTTTCTTATAATAGACCGACATGGACCAAAGCTGCCCCAGTGACAGGCCTGGTGGTGATGTTATACTTCTATGATTTCATTGCTGTTGTTGGCCAGTTGGCCACACAACATGTCCAGACATGTCATTTTTCATTATTCCATCTTGTTGCATTGATTTCCACGTGGAAAATGTGCGAACTCTTGAAAGTGGGACCTGTCATACAATCCTCAATATAAGAGAATAAAGTTAATATAAGATCCATAGTATTTTTTGTAAAATGAAACATATTTTTGTAATTTACATGTATTACTGTATATATGACATACAAAACAAATATAAGATCCATACTATTTCTTTGTAAAGTGGCTTGTATGAAAGGTGCCACTTTCAAGAGTTTGCAGTTGAAATTTATAATATAAAATTGTCCATATGGGTTATGTTTCAAAGTTTTTGTTAAAACTTTTCAATATAACACCCAAAGCGAGGTCCCCGTTTTGAGTGAACACGGTGGAACTTTGTGAAATTATAGATCAGCTATTTTCATGCACCTGCATACAACGGAGTGTAAAATTGGCCAAGCATTTAGGGGAAATGGGGGTTGGGGTCACACCTGTGTGAACTGAGCGATGCACGTTGATCAACAACAAGGTGTCTGTCTGCATTTACAGTTATTTACTGCTCAGTGTGAATTGTTGCCCACACAGACAGACAGACAGACAGGTGTGCTGCGCTCTCTTTCTCTCTCTGTCACAGACACGCGCGCGCACGCACGCACGCACGCACGCACGCACGCGCACACACACACACACACACACACACACACACACACACACACACACACACACACACACACACACACACACACACACACACACACACACACACACACACACACACACACACACACACACACACACACACACACACACACACACACACACACACACACACACACACACACACACACGGTTAGGCACTGCTAAGAGAAGAAAAGAGAAGGAGTTACAATTTTTAAAGTTGATTACTTTCTGGTAATTTACACTCAACATTAGCAGGAACTAAGACTATCGCCTAACTACCGTTTAGTGCTCAATGACCACTAAACGTTATTCATTAAATAGGACAGTTAAGTGTTCCATTAGAGATAGAGAAGTGGTGCTTTTTAAATCCTCTCTGGCTCAGGCAACACAAACAGAAGAGATACCAGGCCCTAGCCCAGACGTTTTCAGTTCTTTTTTGGTTCTCAGTCAATGAGTGTGAGCTCCAAAATTAAAATGTTAATCATGGATTGAGTAGTGGTGCAAAACTATACCTATGGAAAAGGTATGTCTTTGGCTGCGACTGGTCATTGGAGCGAGGCATCATTGCGGGTCGCCATACTAGCTCTGGCAAGCCGTTACAAGTGTTAAATAGGGGATATTTATTTCAATTAAAGGGGAATTCCACCCATTTTCAACATTTTTTTCTGAGTGTATAAATGCTTCTTTTTTTGAGACAAAAAAAGAAGTGTCTAAAGAAATCCATTAACATGGTGAAAATACATCTTGATGTTAGTGGTTTTCTTCAGACGTCCATTTCTTGGGATCACAGAATGGGGGATTTTTTTTATCATGTCCAGCCAACCCCTCGAAGGTACATCAATGACATAGTAAAATGTTGAAAATGGGTGGACTTCCCCTTTAAAATGAGTTAAATCCAGAGAACCTTATCTAGAATGGATAAGTGCCCCTTTTGCCATGCCCTGGGGCCCATAGGGCAGGGGCCGATCTCCTGTTTCCTTAGCGTGATGCATCTTGAGATTCAAGTACCCACTCAGGACATGACGGCAGTATACAGTATATCGCAGGGACTGAACCCCAATCCAGCCCTTGATGCTGCAGTGCCAAGCAGGGAGGCATTATACAGGTCCTTTCAAAAGATATGCATAGTGTGCAATGGTTTTCATAAGATATAAGCCATAATCATCAATACTGAAACAATAAAAGGCTTGAAATAGTTCAGTTGCTGTAGTGTGTAATGAATCTAAAATATATGAAAGTTTATTCATTTTCATTACTTAATGGCAAATAATGAACTTCATTGCATTGTGCTGATTTTTTTAAAAGGTCCTCTAGGTCCCATTTTTACTGTAAAGTTTTAAGACCCAACTGGGGATCAAATCTCAACATCCCAGTCTCGGAGCAGAAACAACCACAAGCTAAAAAGAACAACAACAACAACAAAACAAAAACGTAATTATTATATATAGTACAACTTTGGCCTATTTCTTCCAGTGGTGTAAAGGCCCCATCCCATTCACCGATTGGTCTAGAAGATGCCCGACTCCGCCCCTCCCCCTACAACAACACAGGGGTGTTGTGAACTGAATCACCCGCGAGTATGATGGACGAGTCAACTGCTTTCAACATTTTAGGTGAAATGCATTTCACCTTAAACCGTGAAACTATTTCACATCACCCTGGAATATATAAGAGAGCCTTAAAGGGCCATGCATGTGCACAGAAAGATTGCCTGGTATGGTACAAGAACAGTGTCTGACATGACATCGTCTACTATAGTATACAGTGTGCGGTCTATACATGTTAAGCAAGCTGCCCTGCGTAACATGGGGGTGACATTGGCATGCAGCCCAGTGGCCAATGATATACAGTATATACTATGTCTTCTACGGGCGTTCCTAAAGCAGTGAACAAAGTCCATAGCATTCCTGTGTCAAAAGAGAGGAGGGGTATCGTAGAACATATACTTTGACGGGTCTGTTGTGTTGTGTCTGCCGAATGTGTCAACAGGAAGTGCAAAGACGATACCACTTGGGTTTTTGCTAGTTTGTTCTGTTGATTCATTTGAATGTTGCTCTCTGATACAATGTCCCCTTGTTTGTCCCGCCTGCCTCTGCGCTTCTCCGGGGAATGTAAACACGAGGGCGTGAGGAAAGGAAAGGAAATATCCCTCAATACCCAACCAGAACACTTCTCAAAACTAAGAAGACTGTTCTTAGCATTAGGTAATACTTTATCCATTGAAAAATTCGATTTTTTTCAGAAAAACTGGTGTCAGAAACTATAATCTATAGCGTCAGAAAAGATAACCTAGCATCAGAAACAATAATCTAGCGTCAGAAACCAGTCTAGTGTCAGAAACTATAGTCTAGCGTCAGAAACTGGAATATAGTGTCAGAAACTAAAGTCTAGCGTCAGAAACTGGAATATAGCGTCAGAAACTAGAATCTAGTACCAGAAACTAGCATTGAAAAGTAGAATCTAGTGTCAGAAAATAGAATCTAGTGCCAGAAACTAGCATTGAAAAGTAGAATCTAGTGTCAGAAAATAAAATCTAGTGCCAGAAACTAGCATTGAAAAGTAGAATCTAGTGTCAGAAAAGTAGAACGTAGTGTCAGAAATTAGAACCACAAAGTAGAAAGTTTGAGTCTTATGGATTTCATAGACACACACACACACACACACACACAGTTGTTTGTTCCTCTGCCGTAGATATCTACAGGAAGGGCTCTCCCATTGGCCGTCTCTGTTTAGATAAACATAACTGGTTTGTATACCGAACATGCCATGCAGCTTTGTCAGTTACACAAGTTCACGTCCAACGCTGGCTTGCACCATCGGGATGTGTATTTGTCTAAATCTAATAGGTCAGCAATTTAACCACGCGAATCCTAGCCACCCGCATCATGTCATAAAATAGGGCACCGTTTGGCAAAAAGGGCAAAGGATCTATAAAGTGTGTGTGCGCGCTTGCGTGCGTGTGCTTTGATGTCAAATCAAAGCATAGGATTTCTAATTGGTTAAACCATTAGCTCAGCCCCGTCTCCTGCTAATGTCTTCCTGAGTGAGTGAGTGAGTGAGTGAACTTTGGGGGGATTATGATTGGCTAGATCTTGATTACCGCCTATGTCACATTCTTTGTGTCTGCGTTGCCGTTTCCTGTCCCGCTCTCTGCAGGTCGCGCAGCTGCAGAAGGAGAACGGCACGTCGGAGGAGCACAGCCTGGACAAGGAGGCGCGGAAGTGGGCGAGCCGCGTGGCGCGGGAGTACAAGTGCATCATCCACACGCAGCGGGTGAGCAGACGGCACAGGGGTTTCAAGGGTTTTCAACTCGACTCCAGGGACCACCATTTATTCAGCATTCGAGCCACGGACCACCATTTGATTACATTTTCACACCAAAGACCTAAAATTAAAGAAATTCTTTTGATTTCGTCCACCATTCGAGGCTGGATTTTGCCAACAAAACAGTGTAAACTTCTTAATTAAGTGGTGCTAATTCAGAGATGAATATTTTAACTCTTGAGAGTGTGAAAATGAAACCAAATGGACTCGCAAGGGTCCATTTGGTTTCATTTTTACATTCTCAAGAGTTACATCTGGTTAACCAACTTTCCATCCTTTAGCCTGCGGACTACCTGGAACCTTCTCAAGGACCACTGGTGGTCCCGGACCACCTGTTGAAAACCCCTGATCTATAGTATAAAAAGTAAATGTCTGTCTGAAACCGCTGTAACTCCTCACTGGGTGCGCCAATCGCTCTGACTTTTCACACAGGCATCGACTATATTAAGAGATTATCAAAGCCCTTTTTTAAATTAATTAATAAAGCATTTATTAATGCATTAAATTATATGAACATTGGTGAAAGCAATTCCCTTTTCAGCCATGGGGATAAATAGCCATACACACACAGCCGAGTTGTTACAACAGGGCGTTCTGTGCCAAAACAGCTCATCTACCAGCTCATAACTGAAACCATAATACACATCTTCCGCTTTGAACGCATCTTCCATGCACATGTCCTGTGAGT
This sequence comes from Benthosema pterotum, assembly GCA_039105355.1. NCBI lineage: Eukaryota > Metazoa > Chordata > Actinopteri > Myctophiformes > Myctophidae > Benthosema > Benthosema pterotum. The sequence goes on along the minus strand of CM076975.1, from coordinate 11,135,190 downwards.
CACTCCTGTAAACGGTGTACATCTGTGTGTTTATATATTCAAACGGGTAAGGTCCTAGTTTCATATAATCAAGGCCCCGGGGACCCGTACACAGACCTGTGGAGACTGCCATCTCCAGAAAATGAACGCAGAATTTAACAGTGAAAGAAATACAAATGCCTTGCAGCAGTCAGGAGAATCTTTTTTGAACTTGATCACAGCATTGTCGCCAGACAAATTTGTTTAGAAATCCACGTTATACAGCAACTCCCCTAGCTAAATACAGTAGTGCTGGTTTGTGCCCATAAAGGAACTGATCTACAAGCTCTCAGTGTGTTGCAGCACTGAGAGCTTGTAGATCTGCCACTTTTTTCTTTGTCCAAAAGTGCCCCCTCATGGGATTTCAGCCCCTGCCCCCCTAACGCTCTGTGCACGTCCCTGTCAAGGCCCCGCTATTTTATTTGACATTTAAACCGCAGACCACCATTTGATATTTAGCCCCACAGACTCAAAACCTTTAAGGAATGTTTTGTTTTCTTTGGATAAGATTTTTTGACCACAATTCCATGCTGCAAGCATTGTTGTGGTACCATAGCAGAGATAAGGCGACATTGCTCTAAACAACAATTATTTTACAGGCCCCATGTTGTGTAAACTTTCTGGTAAATTGCCTAATGCATGTTTTTTTCAACCGTAACTTCACTCCTGGGAGTGTAAAATGAAACCAAATGGACCAGCATGTAATCAGGGTACATTTGGTTCCTAACTCTCCCATAGTTTAGCTTGCATGGGGGGAAAAAATGGACTCCCACGATAGGATAAAGCATTGCATGCATAGATATGCGGTAGTTTTATACCTGTATGTGCTCTGCTCTGTTGATCGGTTGATAAGCTCACTAGAATGGGCAAAATCAAGTGTTCCGAGTGATTTTCATAGCGCAGCGTGACTGCTGGCGCCAAGGGACCCTGTACCGGTATCTCAGAAAAGGTTTTGGTGATACGGCTTTGCTGGGGATGCTCCTAAACAACATGAAAGGGGAATTTCACCCATTTAACATTTTTTCTGAGAGCGTACAAATGGAACCAAATGAACCCCAACGGGTTCATTTGGTTCCATTTGAACGCGCTCAGAAAAAAAAGCAGCATCTAAAGAAATCCATTAACATGGTGAAAATACATCTCGATGATGTCATCAAGAGGTTTCACCATGTTAATGGTTTTCTTCAGACCTCCATTTCTTGGGAACACAGAATGGGGGAACTTTTTTTTATCATGTCCACACAATACCTCTAAAGGTATATTAATGACATATTGTATATGTTGAAAATGGGTGGAGTTCCCCTTTAAACACTAAACAGTCACATGGGAGACTGCGCTTTCACAGACAAAAAGATAAACATAACCAGTGGACCTATAGCCTGGTTAAAGCCAGAGCTGATTCAGTCTGACTTTAGACAGACTAGTGGCCCTACAGAGAGGTAAATGCAGACACATATTCCAAGACTCGTGTGCAATGTGCATATCCATTTAAATACTTATATATATATATATATTTATATGTCATGGTACCCGGGATGACGGAAATATATGCAGAGCCACACAGATTATGTTCAAAAGCAAAAAGGTTTATTAAATCCAAGTCAGATGGTAAAACATCACAAAAGATGTGTAGCTTCAAGGTCAAAACATGAGAAAGCCAAAAAGGAAAAATTACTCCAACAATATCAAGACACACTAAATTCCAAAAAGCAAAAAGTGCAGAACAAAAAAAAGTACAGCACACAGAATAACACGTGATAAAAAAAAAGTCGAAACAGCAAACCTTCTGAGAGCAGGGACAGGACATGGAACCAGCAGGAACAACAGGGAAAGCCCAGGCGAAAATGAAGAGCAGTTATATAGGCAGTGGTAAATTGGCCGAGTGTTCACAGGTGTGATGACGAGGGAGTTGGAAACAGCTGAGCTTGTGTGAATACAGAGTGGAGGGAATGTGGGAGTGGCTATAGGCAGGGCCGTTTTTGCCATTAGGCAGACTAGGCAGTTGCCTAGGGCACCATGAGGGGAGGGGGCGACCACCACCAGACATGCTTTAAAAGGATACCAGGCTAATAAGCCTAATATGTATAAAGTACATGATACTTATCCTCTATAACTAGAGGTGAACATTTAAAACACATATAGAATGTAATTTAGTTTAAAAATAGTTCAATTTTACAGGAGATTTGAAATTGCTTAGAAACGCCACTGGGCTGACACTGTCTGGGAGACATTTATTAAAAAAATAATAATTGCCATGTTGCACAAATACAATAAAAACACTCTCAGGCTCACAGAGATTGTTAAATCAACATAAAATGTCTAAATATCCTAAGAAGGGCACTGGGAAGGGAGTGTATCACAACTTGCAGGGAGGGCTTTGATAATGTTAAACAGACATTGTGTTTGTCAACACTGATCCCCTGATAATTCATGACGTTATTGCCATATCGATATAGCAGCAATAGATACTGTATATATTGAACACATCACTAGTAAATGGTGCATTCAATTAGCGCCTTTATGCCAGGCTATAACCTGCTCATTAGGAGAAGTTAGAGGTTCAGTGCCTTGCTCAAGGACGGACCCAGAGGAAGGTGAGGTTCGAACCGGGAATTTCCGATTCGCAAGCGCCCCCCCATAGACTCACTATCTGCTTCATTAGCTACCAAGTCAACCGAATAGTTGCGTTTTACAAAATGCATTTGCTGTTGATACTGTTTGCTCACAGTCAAGCGTTTGGGAAATACGTCTCTGAAGTGAATCAAAAGCTGTTTGTCTGTCCAGAAATATATTGCTTGGCTTCACAGTTCACACTTGGAAATAGCTTTAGGCTTGTAGTATAGTTGACAGAGACAGGATCAAATAGTTTTACTCTTTTTTTATTTGTTATCAAACCGATCTGCGCGCTTGTAGATTGATATTCCCAAACGCCAGACAATATCTAGTCTCATATCTCACAATATCAGATCAGTGTCAGTATATTATTGCCTATTTGGGCTCTGCAAATCGCATACCTACGTTTATACTGCACAGCGTTTGTATCCAAGAGGAGTGCACACGTTTGAAGTGCAAAATGCATGCAGCAGGAAAACAAGCCTTTTTGTTTGTGCTGCATTTGAATACGAGGAACCAGAGGCCTCAAAGCGGAGAACAGAACAGAGTCCGCAACCAGGAAATCGTATAATCGACTAATGAATGCCATGTGTCAGAAGGAAATGATAATGCGTTATGGTAAGAATGTATGACGTGATGTAACGTTTAAGGCTTTTGACTATTATTACCCTGCTGGCCCAGTTGTGAAACTTTAAGCAGTGAAGATAACAGTTCTTGCCAGCCTCTATCACTTTCCAGTAAACAAAGATGGAAAACATCTGCCCCACGTTCTGGGAAATGACTGGTGTGTGCGTGTGTGTGTGTGTGTGTGTGTGTGTGTGTGTGTGTGTGTGTGTGTGTGTGTGTGTGTGTGTGTGTGTGTGTGTGTGTGTGTGTGAGCTTTTCTCCCCTCTCTGATGTAGCGCGCTAAAATATTTTATTGTTTATGTGCTCTTCTTCTTCTTCTTCTTCAGGAGTCATCGTGTCACGATTTGAACGTTCCACATTCGCAGCAGCTTTTGTTGTTTTACGATTTCCCTTTTTACCCCCTCTAGCTCCTCCTCCCTCCTCTCCTCTCTTTCCTCGTTGTGCAATTATTAATCGGAACGATAGGCTGTTGTTTTAAGGTCGTTCTTTGTTTGATCATGTGACCTGTCTGTCTATCTGTAGGCCATGGAGGAGTTTGGGACGCAGGAGGCTTCGGAACAGAACCACAGCGATCTGGAACTCAAGATGGAAACGGCCAAACAGAATCTTCGCAGGGCAGAGGTAATGCGTGCGTGTGCGTGTGTTCATGTGCGTGTGCACACATGTGTGTGTGCGCTTACATGCATGCATGCATGCATGTTTTTGGTTTGAAACAGCTCAGCTTTCTGCTTGGCCTCCAAGGAGCCTCATGTCTCAAGCCACATGCGCCCCCTAGTGGCTCAGAAAAAGATTAGGTTTAGTTTTTCCCCCCAATGACACTAAAGCCTGTTGTGGCCCTACCACAACCTATGGCACTAGTATCAATATCCTCTTCGTTTTCCGTTGTATTACTGAGGTTGGTTCTAGTTTACGGATATGCCTGCAGGTTGGACAATGGCCCTTTTTTGAAGTTGGTGCACATGTTTGTGTGCCATATTATTTCCCAAGAGCAGCTTGGGCATTTTAATAAGCCAAATGAATTTGGATCCTGTTTAAAAGGAACCAGGCAGGAGGCCTTTATTCATTTTTGCACTAGTCAGCACCAGCGGCCATTATTTTGTTCCAGTTACAGTTAGCCTAAACAAGCTGTAAGTAATAACAGACTTTTATTTTGGTGGTGTTACCACAAAAAGACTATTTTGCTGGTAATAGTGTTGCACTGCTTTGAAAGGATACCGGGCATCTTACTGCCTTTCCAAGTCGAGAGAAACAAATTAATTATTTGTAATGTATTATATATAATATTAAAGATAATCAATGTAGTATGTCAAACCTAGATATAGCCTTCCTACTCCATTTAGTGTGAACTCTGAACTATACACTTGTTAACTCAGTCCAAAGCAATTAAATTAATTAATAAAATAATGTGTTTTAGAAGTAAAAAAAAATGCAGTAATCGCAGAGGCAATTTCTCCATATACCCTTTGTAATACATTTGAATGCAGAATAATTATAGATAAAAGTCCAAACTCTGCAATACTGCTCTAATCTCAGTTTGTTTTTTGTTTTATATAATAGAACATCATATTATTGGACTGTAGTGAGTAATGCATTAGTGTGTTCATTTTTTTGCTCAGTCATCATTTAAAAAACAAATCCTGGTTGAAATGACTAACCAATCAGGAAGTACACAGCCAAATTCAACAATGACAAAGCTTCTAGGAATCTCTTTGAATACAGACCCCTTAGATGTGTCACAGAGACAAAAATAATATTTTTACTGGCTGTCTCAATACCAAAAAACAAACCAAAAAAATCTCATTAAAACATGTGAATATTATTGCTTATAGCAGCTTTAATGGTTCCATTTGTACAATCTCGGGATGCGACTTTGAGAACCACTATAAGGTCATACATCAGATTGTTCCTGTTTAATGATGCCAGACGGTGAAAGTGAAGGCGGAGGCGCGTCTGGACCTCCTGAGACAGGCGGGCGTTACCGTGGAGACGTGGCTGAAGAGCGCCATGAACCAGGTGATGGAGGAGCTGGAGAACGAGCGCTGGGCCAACCTCAACGCCAACGACCCGTCGCTGTCCGTAAGTTCACTCTGAGACAACACAGTGGCCCTTCAGGGACGTGCACACATATCCTCGAAGGGGGGGCCTTAACCCATTGTATCCTGTCTAGATTTCTAGTTTCTGAATAACATAATATTCAAAGATTTGCACCACGTTTTCCCGATTTTTCAAAAATAGCAGGGATACAAGCTCATAGCGCGCCACCCGGTGGCGCGCTATGAGCTTGTAGATCTGCTATTTTTCAATAGTTAAAACATAATGCTTAGAACACCAAAACACGTTCAGTACACTAAGGGTTTTAAACCCCTGGCCTTTTACCCTGTCTGTAAAACAACTGCCCTTTTCCCGACCAGAAACGAACCATTTACTATGGTGAAAGTAATGCAAATGCCACTCCTTTCCATGCCCCGTGCCACAGCACTTTGCATTGAACACATTTGTTTGGGAAAAGAATGAGAATGTTGCGCACACAAGCTCTCAACACGCCAACGTGTTGTGAGCTTGTAGATCTGCTATTTTCACTATCTTTGTGCAAAACAGACGGGATTTCAGCCCCTGTCTCTCTCTCTCTAACCCTCCGTGAGGCCAATTATTTATTCGGCACTTGAGCCAGAGACGGCCGTTTGATGATAGTCTAGCCTTGATATTTTGATTTTGTATCATAGTTTTTGAACTAATCAATTTAACCGATTACAACTAATGTTTTTTTAATGGAAAATGATTACTGGGTTCATAAAGGTCAAGAGTATACTGGGGGGAAGTTGGGGAACATTAGCCAAAGACGGCAAGTTGTTGCAATTGTCTATTTCTGGCAAAGTCATTTGGTCTAGGCAGAACAGAGCAGATACAGAAGTGCAAGTACAACTCGGGTCCAGTTTACAAAGTCTACACTGAGTACAAGTGGTTAAAGAATTAAACTATTGTATAAACAAGATGTTTTCCTTTACTAGTTCCATAAGGGGACATGTCTTTTAGTTTGTAGTTTTCAAACCATGTACATACGTATAATTCCTTATTTCGTGAGATTGTCTCAAATGTTGTTTTTTTTTTTAACCTGTACATTTGGACTGTCTTCTACTGAATGTTCTGTGTATTGTATTTGTGTCTTCCCTCTATGGACCCTGAGTCTGAAATAAAGGCATTCATTCATTCATTCATTCATTCATTCACAATTTGGCTCATGGCAAACATCTTCCATGTTGTTCCCCAAAGGGCACAGCGGATTTAGAGCGAGAGGACGAGGAGGAGACGGAAGACAGTGGCGAAGTGCTGGACGACAGCAGCTCTAGTCCGTCCAGCACACTGAGGAACTATCCGCTCACCTGCAAAGTGCTCTACTCCTACAAGGTATAACCTTAGGCCAATTGATTTACACTACCCTCCAAGCCTCGTAGACTTATTGTTCCCTCGGCCACAAGTCGGGAATCGCGACTCTAGCCAATGATGTTAATGATTATTACATGAAGTCGTTTCCTTGTTGTGTTTTTCCAGTCATCCCAGCCAGATGAGCTGACCATTGAGGAGCAGGAGGTTCTGGAGGTCATTGATGACGGAGACATGGAGGATTGGGTCAAGGTACACTACACACCTTTATACGGGATAGATTAGCGAACTGGGGGTGGATGTTTGGGTTTATTTTAAAATGTGCATTCGTGAATATCCCCTGGCCAAAAGATCACACTCAGTGTTGTGCTCAAGGGCACTTCAACGCAAACTGGGAAACTTCCAATTCCCAAAACAAATTCTACCTCCTGAGACACAGCTGTGGTGTTCTCTAAATTAAGCCCCAATTCCCTAAAACTGATTTAATTTGAAATACAGGATATTACTGGGGAATTCCGCACATTTTAAGGATTTTCAAGAGCGTACAAATGGAACCAAATGAACCCTAACGGGTCCATTTGGTTCCATTTGTACACTCAGAAAAATAGCTCTTAAAAGAAACATCATTAACATTAAGTGAAGCACAACTTGAAGTTGTGTTACACCATTTTAATGATTTGTTTCAGACCAATTTCTAGGAAACAGAATGTGGAGGGCTTTCTCTTTTATCATGTCCACACAACATCTCTAAGGTGTATTAATGACATAAAATGTTGAAAATAGGTGGAAATCCCCTTTAATGACACATTAACACCAGCAAAGTCCAAGTGTAGAGGTAAAAAGAGAGGTGACAATGTCTACCGGTAGGTTAATACACATGCTATGTTCTGCGTTTTCCCTACTTCTTCCAGGCCAGAAATCGTAGCGGTCAGGTAGGCTACGTTCCAGAGAAGTACCTGCAGCTGCCGTCGTCCAACAGCCTCCTCAGCATGCTCCAGTCCCTGGCTGCGCTGGACGCTCGCTCACACTCCTCTAGTAACTCCACAGAGCCAGAGACAGAGCTCCCCAGCAGCCCTGCTGTCAATGGAGACTCTAATGGTGAGACTTACGCCCAATAAATAAACCAATGAACACAACTCACTTTAGTATACAAATGTTCTTATTTTCTTGGAAATATATTCAGACAAAATGTCACATGTGGGGTGAGAGGTCTGTTGGCAATCAGATTGTTCCCCATGTGGAAAATGTTATATATGGGAACTCTTGAAAGTGGCACCTTTTATACAATCCTCATGAGAGAAATTAAGTTTATATGATCCATAGTATTTTTGCGAAAAGAAACATACAGTATATAAAACATATACACTTTTGTAATTTATAAGAATTAAATAACATTCAAAACAGATAGAAGATCCATTGTATTTTTTGTCAAATTAAACATATATAATTGTGTAATGTATAAGAATTATATATAACATACAAAACACAGGTATATAAGGTCCATAGTGTTTTTGTAAAGTGTCCTACAGTATATGAAAGGTATTTCATATACTGGCATATATGACATTTATATATTTTTTTTCCATATGGGCCTACACTGCCGACTACACTAAACACATACAGTACAGTAGTCAACACATAGTCAACAGAGGAAAAGCGGGGAAGGAGACAGCCGGCCTTTGCCCTATGCTGTCGTGCAGGGGAGGGATTGGAATGTGAGGAACCCGTGGCACAACATTGTCGTTAATATGCGGTGCCTCGTCAAAATAAACAACTACACCTAAAGCACATGACGACTAAATCCGCTGGGGTGTTTCTCTCTTGGGCGTTTTTGCAGTGTCGTTCGCCAAGGCCCTGTACGACTACGCGGCGCAGACGGACGATGAGCTGTCGTTCCCGGAGGGCGCTATCATCCGCATCCTGAGCCGGGAGACCCACGAGGACGACGGCTTCTGGGAGGGAGAGTTCAACGGCGTCGTCGGCGTGTTCCCCGCCGTCCTGGTGGAGGACCTGAACGGAGCCGGCGGCGAGAACGGAGACACCCGGAGAGACGGGAGCGCACAGGTACGGACACAAGCGCACGTTGAACATACACACCGAATAGTCCAGTAGTAATGTTGTTTGATCTCCAACTAATTGCAAAAGAACCAAACTTGGCTGATTTTGTATCTTCAATATGTCCTGAATGACAGAGAAAAGGTTTCCTGGAAGTGTCTGAGGGGAAAGGGTATGGAAATGGCCTTCACAGTATCATTGACATTCCATATGAGCCAAATATTTTCTAAATTTCATTCTGCTTCAGGTAGCAAGGGACATAGCAAACCAGGGATTTTTTATGACTCTGAAGCCATTCCAAGCATTATTCTTGCACAAATAAATCCTTGGGCAAACTCTCGCTATATCATCTTGCCCAAATGTGCTGACCTCATCACTTTTGTCAACACAGCTATAGCTGTTTTTAGTCCAAGGAGTTTTTCATGCAATAATGAAGAGGTCATTTGAGGTCGCTCCTGTATTTTCCATGGATTTCTTATACTAAAACTGAATATATCGATGGCGCACTCAAGCGTTCTCATCCACAGAATGAGTGATATTCTTTCATTGAGTCTTTACTTTCGCTGTATAAAGGGTAAACCCGGAACCTTTAATTCCATAACGTGAAATTTCTAGAACCTATGAGGTTCTGCAATCTTTTTGTTTTCTTACATTTACAAAGCAAACAAAGGCCATCTACACGCTCAAAACATTGTTGCTATTTGTTTGTATTTTGTGGTGGGTTTCCAGAACTCAGGGTTAGTAACACCACCTGAGAAGGGCCCAGGGCAGGTGTAAACTTGCATCACTGCTAAATCCAGCACTATGGCACTATTCTGGTTTTTAAAACATGCTAACCTTTTATTGCATGTCTTGTGTCTCCAGGCGTCTCCTTCCACGTCGGTTCTGTCGGACCGTTCCCCCCGCAGCCCCTTCCAGGCGGGACCCTTCCACAGCAGCCCGTGTCAGGGCAGCCCCCTCCAGACACCTTCCGTAGGATCCCCACAGTCCAGCCCTTCCAGCGCCACAGCCTCTCCCATAGGCCGACCACCTGCCTACATAAACGGACACCACAGGCCACCTCCGGCACCCGCAGTGAAGAACCAGAGTAAGACCACAGAGTTTTCCACAAACCTTTTGAGAATGAGATTTCAGATTTCTGGTGTCTTCAGACAGAGATACAAGCTCAGTGCTTCACATTGCATTGTGGTTACATAAATCCTACGTGTCATATGATTAGCCTGTCCCGAACTATAATTGCACGCAATCATAGTCGGAATGTGCCATTTTCAATATTTGGGACAGGGGGTATACATTTGTTATTGTACTTTTTGAGGGGTGCTATCCCAACCTATGCCCAGCTTTGAGTGTTTTTTGTGCACAAACAAACATTGTGTTAACACATTGAATGCCGATGACAGTGAATGGCCAGCCTTGCTTTAGTTTGCGTAAACAAATCACAGTCACTCACTTCACATGGTTGCGATTCTTTAGGGAGAGCTTAAAACTCTGCATACAACATGCATGATTACAGTACAGTAACGCATCCATGACACTTTTCTTTGGATCGCAGCTCCATGTTTGTGAGACACTGGAGTAAAAATAACAGTGATGCGAGGAAGCGATGAACTGATGAACAAATTATAGTTGGAGGAGGGAAAAAAACACATTTTAGAAAATTGTGTCTTGTGCCTTTTGATAAATATTGCATTTCTTCCTCAGGTCCAATCCAAGGCTCCTCTCAACCTCCCAAATACCCAGGCGAAGGCGGCTCTGGAACCATTCGCCCTGTAAGTAATTATTACATGTTTTAGAATTGCCATATTAGCTTGTTTTAAACTGCTGCTCTGAGACATACTGATATACAGTGTACTGAGTGGAAGTAGTGGCGTGCTGCTGCCGCGTTCCAGGCTAGGTAAAAGATGAGGCAGCAGATTGTAGATTTTATATTCCAAGCACTATTAGATAGGTCTGCACTTATAGCTATATGCTGAGCAAGCAAGCTATTAATCAAAGTACAATCAAGATTTTGTAATGTGCTAGAAGCACATTAGAAGCTGATCACGTAATCAATGAACATTGAGTTTTAAGGCGTGTCCCTTTCTGCTCGTGTTTTGCCAGGTCCGCGCTGCCCCGCCACCGCCGAAACAGCATCCTCGCGGGCAGGTAAAAAGGAGAGAGGAGGTGGAGATCACACTGGTGTAAGGAGTAGTAGTGCTGTCACCCTGGCGGTGGCAGCGTGACCTTCAGTCCAAACAAAAAAAAAAAAGAACCCAGACGGGACCTGGTGGATCTAGGCTCCCGGTGAAACGCGAGGAGAAAAAATAAAAACACCCCAAACCTCCTGCGATGGGACCATCCCCACTCCACAGCAGCAAGGCGGGCGGCGAGAGGCCCTTAAATGTGTTGCCTTCTCCCTTTTTCCATTCCCCCACCGCAAGACGGCGCACCAGCTAGCGCTGCGACGGAACAAACTCATGTGCCTTTCTGTCTCAGATTCGTCTTTCTCCATCATTTCCCCTCTTTACAACCTCCACCATAAAACCTGTCTGTAGCATCTCGGTTTTCCGTGCCTACACACACACACCTGTATTTGTCATCTCTATTCTTGAAAGTTGGGCTCTGAGCCGAGAGAGTCCCGCCTTGGTTGGGAAATTACTACAATTGGATTACTATGCAACAAAGTTAAGCTGGGGGAAATACATATTATATATGGTCATTGTTTTTTTTTTTTTTTTTTTTTTAAATGTATCTTCAGGCCAAACCAAATGTCTGGTTGTCTCCATCTACAAATCCAGTGTGGAAGAGGCTGGTCCTCTTCCTTTTTTTGAGTACAATACAAGCAACTAGTCTAAAAAGTTACGTTAACAAGGGAAAAGTGGCAATTTTAGAGAGAGAGTGAGAGGTTTGTTATTTCAGTAGGGAGAATCTCCTAATGTGGGAAGGTAAAAATATAAAACAATTTCCCCATTCGTTTATGTCGAATTTCAAAACATCTTGGGGATGAACGTAGTACCTACAGTATGAAACCACATATTCTGTGTTTTTGCTATTGCGTTGTAAAATAAAAGTATTTAGCTACTTTGTTATCAATAGTAATCTAGGCCTAACCTAGCCAACGTTGGCCATCGATGAGGAAAATTCAGTCAGGAATAAAGGAAAGGGTTGCCTTTTTGCGGCAGAGGATTTTTACAAGCAGCGTATTACGGCGTGGCGTCGAGGTCAGACATGCCTTTATTATCTTCAAGGAAGAAAACACCTTGAGCTGCTATAGCTACCCAGTGGAAATGTATACTGACTGAAATACTGAAGCACTTTGTAAGGTCTTTTTTATTCCTTTTCAGTATTGTTGGTTGGTCTCTTTGTTGTGGACGCTTGTTCGATTCAATGTTTGTTCAGTTTTCTCGTTTGACATTTTGTTGACCAACTATATTGGTATGAGTAATTTTTCTCTTTTAACCTGCTCTCGTTTTATTTAGCCTTAAATAGCTGTTGTGTAGTGTCTTCGGTTGAGAGTGAGGTATGATCTTTGATCATATTTTTGTCTTTGTTTTTTGTTTTTCTTTCCCTCTCTTTTTTGAGATATCAATAGTTTACATAGCTTGGAGCGGATGGATGTCTGTGCAAATACTAGGACGTACATTTTTAGGATTAGGATAAAAGCCTATTGAAATGTTGTTTAATTTGATCATAGAAAAAGAGATGTCTGTCAGCCACGTCGCTGTGTTCTCATTGATCTCCTTGAGATCTGAATGTCATCAAACTTATTTTTGAAGTTTATGTTTACCCTGTTCCGTTGAAAAACAAATATATAGTTGTCAGACTCAATTCTCTTATTCCCATTAGAGAAGTTGATTTTTAGTTTACTACTGGTCCTGGTTCCATTTCTTTTTTTGCATTATATTGGGCCCTCTTATCTGAAACTGAAATTCAGTTACAAACATGCCCACATTTCCATCGTGTACGTTCTACAGAGGTTATTGAGCATCACAGTTATATACCAGTGGATATTAAACAGTATTTATTGTGTACAAATAAATGTGAAATAAAAATTAGTTGAAATAAAACAGCAGTGTTGTTGTTGTGTTGTTGTAATAAAATCTTAATACATTATAAAGTGTGCATCCACGTAGGCCTGTGTGTATATGTCCAAGTGACACCACTTAATTGCCTTTTCCAAATTTGACCTGTTTTTTTGCTACATGACTATAGTGACTGCATAGGGCCCAGTCCAATGACACGACAGTTCTTAAACATGGACTTCTATTGAATCGGGATAACAAATGGGGACAACTGGAAGTTAACAGAATGCACTTGAATCTATGGGCTTGCGTGACGAATATGTGAACCATGAGGCCAGGCTGTTTTTTCACTACTCTGTCTACACTCTATGGCCCTGGAAGAAATGAGCCATGATGCAAGTATGATAACAGTCTTTGTAGAGGGAAGAGTGAGCGCATGTGAAGAACAAATCTCATCCGTCACCAGAGTTAATTAAGGGATTCTCTTACCTCATACGATACAATATTGATATTTAGGGTGCCACACCGATTTATACTGCCATCTTAATTATGTTGATTCGATTCGATATATTGCAATATTTTCCCACAAATTACGTTGCTTTCATGCTAGAACATTTAAAAATATTTTTAAACAATATAGATGATGAAAAGTTCAATCAACTACAACATTTTAAAGCAATTCGAGACAATATATACCATATAACGGTATACCAAGTAACAGTCAGTCTTTCTGACATGAACAAATTATTGAATACATAAATATCAAAAACATGCTTTGGAACATGAGGTAAAGATTGTATTATGAAAGTGTTAACTGTGTGACTAATTCTGTGATTTCTGCATGAGTGATCTTTCACGACACACATTTATTGGAGATTCTCACTTTTAATATAGTATATACATTTGTTTTGAGAGTATTGTAACACTTTTTGCTTTGGCAATGTAAAGAAAACTTGTTTTCTCATTTCAGTGAAGACCTATGGATATAACCGAAATGTTTTAAACATGATCATAATATTAATTCATAATTAAGCTCGCTAATTAATAATTAAGCTCGCTGATGATGAGCATATCGTCATCATCGCCATCCGTCGCGCGCGTGCTCGTTTCTGTTTACAGTTAACCTTCGTGCGCGAGTCGATTGAGTTTTTCTTTTTCAACCGCAAAGCCCGCTGGGAAAGAAACGGGGGGCGGAGCCAGGGCCATAGAGCAAGACAGGATATGACAATTCCGTTCACTTTATGGGACTAGTCCAGTGGCGGCTCTTCTACGTAGACCTCTATTGAGAATGGAGAAAACAAATAGGGACAAGTCTTGGACCGGGACTCGGCAGAAATGCATTGGACCCAGGCAACAGCCACGCTTTTGTGATCTCAAATCGCTGTTTAGATCGATTTTAGATTGTTCTGTAGTAATACGACAACAGAAACAGTAAAGAGACTTTAGTTGTTACTGTGCAATACTTCAGTTGTATTTCTTCCAACTCCAGTTTGTCCCTGTCCCTGAAGGATTATCCAATGGGTATATTGGGCACAAGCCACAAGCCCAGGGGCCCCTGAGCTGGGGGGGGGGCTGAGCTTGAGTGTCTGTGTGATCGCTAAGGGGCTCAAGCACAGGGCCCTGACAAAAAAGGATAATAATGAATAACAGTGGTGCACGCGGCCCTTAATTGTCAATGAGGTCCACTCCCACAACACCAGAGAGAGTGTTAATAACCATGTCCAACCCAGATTTGGCACAAACAAGGGTCTTAATTCCTTCATTCCTTCATTTGTGTCCATAAAATAACCCTAAAGGTCCTAAACCAACATGATATGGTGCATTTACTGCAAGTGTTTAAACAGTTATTCTGTCTATTATTTTTAAGCAATCCCTTGCTGAAAATACCGCTGAAATGCAGGTGAACATCGCAGGCCATGTCATATGCGTGTGTGCACTGCAGACACTATGGGCCCATCATTTCTAGATCCGTGCTTAGTTTCTGCCCCTTCAACGTCGCAACTCTACTAGTAGGTGGCTGTTGGGGGGCTTAGCCACCGCGGCGCATCGTGGAGATTGTAGTTCTCCCATCTCCACACAGCAGCAGCCCAGCAGCATACAGCTCGGCTCGTAACTGCTGTATGTTGATGATGAGTCGGTCCTCCTCATAGAGTAATAAAATAACAGAGGCCGGACTGGAGCGATAGCCCCGCCCCCTTGTTATTCATTTCAATACAAGTTGCTCATTGGCGCTTTGAAGCACCCGGAAGACCGCCGGAAGTGCGCCTATTTCCGCATTTGGGCACCAAAATTTGGTGCCCAAATCAAGGAGAATTCAAAAAGGAGTTGTCGCGAAGGCACCCATGGGGGAGTCCACATTGCTTCATGGGAGGAAACAGACATGCTCAGTACATTCCAGGAAGTTTGACGCTTGCAAACCATGCATGCCATTGGTCTCTTGGATGGTTTGACTTCCTGATCTGTACTGAGCATGTCTGTTTCCTCCCATGAACCAATGTGGACTCCCCCGTGGGTGCCTTCGCGACAACTCCTTTTTCAATTCTCCTTGGCCCAAATGCGGAAGTATTTCTCCATGAACGCGCCCGACGCAAGGGATTATGGGAACCATGAACGAGCGCCATCGCGCACGAGCAAAGGAAAAAAACATCAAAAAGCATCAAAAACAAGCTTGTGGGTTTGCATTGAGCTTATTATCTGTCATATAATACATACGTTATGTTTTGAGAGGTAGTATATGACGTGAGGACCGCTGGTTTATTCAGAAAACAACTTAAACACAAACTGCCCTGTCCGCGTGCACAAAGCAAACGAGCGTGCGTGCTCTCGGGGCGTTCGTGCATGAATTCCACCCGCCTGCAGTACCAAACTTGGCCACCAGCGCAGGGATCTTCAAGCCTGGAGGCGCTGTCTGCCGGTGTGGTCCTCCTGCGCTCTGCTCTGAGTCTCTGCTGCTGCTGCTGCTGGCTGCGAGCTGGCTGAGCTGGTGGAAAAGATGGCTGCTGCTGCTGCTCCTCCTCCGGCGGCGGCGGCGGCGGCAACGGCTGCTTCTTCTCCCCCCGGTTTGTGTCCGAGCTACGCCGTCGTATGCTCCTTCCTGGAGCGCTACGGAGCCCTGCTGGACCTGCCGGAGCTCACGTTCCCGCAGCTGGAGCGCTACCTCCGGGACACAGCCTCAGGTAAAAAAAAAACCCCGGGGAAGGGAGAGAGAGCTAACACCGTTCTGGTCCAGGTCTCGCGAGAGGCGGGCGGGGATGATGGCAGATCTACAAGCCCACACAATAGCACTCTCGCGACGCGCTGTGGGCTTGTAGATCCGCGATCCTCCTCACAGTCTCGCGCGACTGACGCGCAAAATCCGTCTCGAGCTGTCGTTAGCAGCGCGCTAGCCTTTAGTAGCTTTACTACTGTGTTATTGTGCGTGTGGTGCTTCTTTCCGTCGTTGTTTATATTTGTGAGAGCGCAATAAACCCAAGTGGCGCTCGTGCATGTGCGTCGTTTTTTGTGAGTTGTAATTTTGGGCAAGAACGTTCTGTTATGTTTGTTTTTTTGTTCGCAGTTCCGAAGCTTCTTTTTTTTTAATTGAGCTTACAAAATTTCCCCCCTTCTTCTCCTCCTTCTCCTTGCCTTTATCTACTGCTGGTACTAGTAGTTGCAAGAACACACAGAAACACATGGATACTGTATACACGTGTGCAGTAAAACTACACGATGGCCATCACTATGGTCAAGTCAGAGGGGGTTATTCGTGAAAACGTTGCGTGCACGAGCCGAGACGTTTTCGTGTGTGTTTATTAAGTGCCACATTGTGTACTTTTATTTACAGTTACAGTTACGTTTCGGCCATACGGCGGTGGTCCGCTCGCAAACGCGCCTGCGCAGTGAGTGAGCTCCCCCAGAGCCATCCACTAGTAGAGTTGCGACATTGACTGGGCCACAAACTTGAGCGCCTTGAGCTGCTGTTTGTGTAGCCTGAACAGGGACAACACTGGAGTTGGGAATACATTGTTTTCAATGAGGGCGGCTCTACTAAGCCCTATTTTAGGTTTGTGTGCAACATGCCACCTGAAAGTCTCTTTACTGTTCATGAATCATGTTGTGGTATTATTACAAAATAATATAAAATAAAGGGATTTAAAGCGTGGCTGCCCGAGTCAGTGCATTTCTGCCTACTTCTGGGCCAAGACTTGTCCCTATTTGTTTTCTCTACCTAAAAGTCTATGTAGAAGAGCCGCCATTGGACTGGTCCCATGAAGTGAACGGAGTTGTCGTAACTCTGTCTTGCTCTATGGCTCTTGGTCTTTCTCCAGCGCGCGTACGCACGCAGACGTCCTTAGCGTGTGTATGTGTGCGTGCGTGTGTTGTTGTTGTTGTTGTGTAATTACGCCGAGTCGCGCGCCTGTGCACGTTCAAATTAAAGGGCGGAATGAAGTGAACCTGTTGTCGTTCACCCGGCCTTCACGTGCATGGTGCACCCCCAGTACAATCACAAGAATACCTCCATCCAGCTATTGTTTTGTTGTGATGTGATTTTTATTTGGATCCAGTCTTTATTGTATTTATGTCAGTAATAAGGTAGCCATCTTGTAGTCTCCAGTATAGAGGAAGGGGATGGAGACTCCTGAGAAACAGACAATAGAGAGACTCCTGTCTGCACAGTACAAAGTACAGTCAAGCTCAACTTTTTGTTTATGAATAATGTTATCATTAAATTAGCTCAATTTGAATATGGCCTCTGACACTGAGCCGAGTCCGAGTGAGCATGTGGTACTTATAAATCGGTTATTCGGACCCCATGTTGGGTATCATTAAGGATAAGACTGGCAAAATTAATAGTAAAGACAACTACAGGCCGATTGCCCTGGCCAGTGTGCTGTCCAAAGTTCTGGAGATGATCATTTTCAATAGAATAGAAATGTACATCTCCACTAATTACAACCAGTTTGGGTTTAAACGTAAACATGGAACTGACATGTGTATATTTGCTCTGAAAGAACTACTATTTAAATATCAAAGCCAAAATACAACAATGTTTTTATGCTTTATCGATTCCTCTAAGGCATTTGATAGAATTAATCATAGCAAACTTTTTCATAAATTGACCCAGAGGGGAGTCCCAAAATATATTGTCCGTATCCTAGCGTTTTGGTACGCAAACCAGCTAGTACATATTAGATGGGGCAGCTCTGTTTCTGCAGGCTTTAAAGTCAGTAATGGTGTGAGACAGGGAGGGATATTATCACCCTATTTGTTCAATGTTTTTATGGATGATTTGTCCACCTGTCTAAATAAGTGTAAAACTGGATGTTTAATAGGAGATACCATTACCAATCATTTCATGTACGCAGATGATTTGGTGGCTCTCTCTCCGTGTAGCGCTGGACTACAAGAACTACTCTCTATTTGCTCTCAGTATGGAGCTCGATTTGACATCAAGTATAATGCAGAGAAAAGTAACATCATGGTTGTGCGCTCGAGAGAGGATAGGAGATCAGTCTTTCCTATGTTCTTTCTGAGTGGCAAGGCTCTCAGTGTGTGCAATGAGACTAAATATCTTGGTCACTACATATCTGATGACCTGACAGATGACAGGGATATTCATCGCCAATGTAGTAAACTCTATGCACAAGCAAATATGCTTAGGAGGAAATTCATCATGTGTTCCCCTGAAGTTAAAGCCTCTCTGTTTAGAGCTTACTGTACACCACTATATACTGCCCAGTTGTGGGTCAGATATAAGGCTAAATCTATGCAGAGACTAAATGTAGCATACAATGATGCCCTGCGATTGTTACTGCGTGTGCCTAGATGGCACAGCGCCAGCCAATTGCTAGTTAGTTTAGGGCTACCCACCTTCAAAGCCCTGTTAAGGAATTTGATGTACAGATTCATGTGTCGGTTGGATGAATCTGTAAACCTTATCTTAATGAAGTTGGTTGACCCTGCCAAAAGCACTTTTAGATATAGTTCAAGTCTGTGGCGCCACTGGCGTTGCAGCCTTTTCTATGTCCACTGATTGCTCATGTTTTTATGTTTTTCTGTTTTTGTTGTTGTGTAAGGTGTGTATTGTTGATGTTTTGTTTTTGTTATGTCATGCTTTGTGTGTGTACTGTTGATGTATTGCATGTCTATGGACCCCCTGAGAGTTCCGAAATAAAGATTGATATATTAGATTGATATATATCACTGATTTATTACACAGTAGACAGCAAATCTCTATGTGCTCATTTAAGTTTGAGACTCCATTATGTATAGACTCTCTCAGACGTACACACATGGGTAAATAAATACTGATTTCATACTTAATCTGTTTCTTCAAATAGAACAAATGAAATCAGACGCTGTCTTGTTTGTATTACTGTTGTCATTTGTACACTGGCCTCGTGAGAAATGTTTGGGTGACAGCATCATTGTGTTTTATTGAAATATTGATTATCAGTCTTGATTAGAGTCAGACCATTAATCGGTAACATCTGCACCGATATATTGAACGGTATATAATGGTACGGACATCACAGATGGGCCAATTTCAATCAATGTTTAAGTGGGTCACATCTACTCACCCCCCAAAACTGAATGCTTTCGGAAACATGCACACTATTACACCAAAGTGTACCTTAGCTTTGAAACCATTAGGCAAAGGAATTTTTGTACACCAGCTGTAATGGGTTTTTGGCATTGGACATGAACATTGGAGCATATTGGTGCAATTTGTATAGTCTTCAAAATCACAAATTGCTCGGCAGTTACTGACACTTTTACAATAAATGTATGATTTCCAAATTTTCCAAGTTTAATAGCAGAAATAAATGAAATAAGTGTTTCAACATGGAAACAATTTGTGACTGTGATAGGTCTATGCTCTTTCGTCATCCCAACACTCTTTATAACTGTCTAATAATATTAGACAGTTGTAAAGAGTGTTGGGATGAACATATTATGTTCAAATGTTCCACTTGTATTCTATCCAATGGGGTTACAACAACAGACGCATACAGGAGCATATACTGCAATCTCTAATTCAGCATGAATGTCTTTATATCTGTAAGTTATATTGTGGTCTGTGTGCTTACTGAGTGTTTGTGTTTCCTCAGTCCCAAAGCTCTTGGTGGACCTTCATGTGAAGTTGCTGAGGAAGATTGGAAAGTCAGTGTCCGCAGATAGATGGGAAAAATATATTGTAAAGGTATGTTGTTTTTGCATATAGTAAGTAGACATTGGTAAGACATGTCAGACGATTGATTGCTCATATCAAATGTTCTCAACAGCTATGCTCAGAATTCAACACCACCTGGGCATGGGAGATGGAACAGAAAGGATACAAGGCCATGTCGATGGAGAGCAAGATAGGAATCCTCAAAGTAAGTCACACTCTTGACAGTCAGTTTTTTTCTGTGAAAACTATTATTTGCTATTTGTTTCATAGCAGTCAGTGTAAGGGCCACACTTCTACATTAAACTGCATTCACTCCACAATTTGACCAAAAGGACATATCTATAATAGAGGATAAGAATCCCGCACCCTTTCTATATGACGAGAGACCAAGACGTGATCCCCATTAAAAAAGCATTTATTTAAAATACATTTACACTTCAGACAAAGCCAAGTCGAGTTGTGACAAATCATGAAAAGAAACACAAAGTTTTGTGCTGATCAAATCAAAACAAACAGAAAATTGTATCCTGGCTTTTTTCTTCTATTCGATCGGCCCAAAACATTGTGTTTATTTCTGAGTTGTCGTTATCTGTGGTAAACGGCTTTCTATAAGTACTAGTATATACTGTAAGTCTATGTGGAAAGTGAATGGGGAATTCATTTCTCTCGACATCTCGTGGGTCTTCCGTGAAAGGGGTTGGGACTGCATTGCTCTAGCGTCTAGTGTCTAGAGTCTAATCAAGCTGCCTTTAAATCCATCATATTCACTGCAACAGAGAATACTAATTATGAATTCCTAATCACACTACTGGCTGTTTGCAATACAGATGGAGCCTGAATCTGTATCGGCATTGTTTTGTTATGGATTTATATTTTCTTTTGTTTGTCTTTGTGCAGTATCTATGCGAGTGTCAGTTCGATGACAACGTTAAGTTCAAGACGGTGATCAATGAGGAGGATCCAGATAAGATGCGCCAGCAGCCCATTGGCCGGGACAAGGATGGCCAGATGTACTGGTTTCAACTGGACCAAGACAACAACGTGCGGGTCTATGTGGAGGAGCAGGACGACTTGTCTGGGTTGTCCTGGAAGTGTATTGTCAGGTAGGCAAGCAGCACTTAGGATTGTTTTGTCTTTGCTCATCTAATTTGACTGGAAGATGATGGGCTGTGCTTAGGCCTGTTACCACCATAATCAAAAGTTGCACAGGGCAGATATGACGAATACCTGAAATATACAATGGAATTCATGGCACTTTTATTAATTTTACACATTCAAACTCTTAAAAAAATGTTGTTTCGGACCCGCCTCGTGTTAATAATAATCCACTCCTGACTGCGTGTCACATGTTTGACTCCTGACCTCGACGACATTTGCAGCCCCCTCCCATAGACTATGTATGAACATTTTCCAACACATAAACTGTAATCTGACTACTGGCCATAATTATTACTCTATTAACAATAAAGCACTGGACTCATACAAATGAGCAAAATAAACAAATCAGAAACCATCAGAAAACAACAACAAAAAAGTGTAGGATTCACAAGTCAGTCAAATTATGGAAAGAGCAATAACTCTGTCCTTTTCTCGATACAGAGACAGAGATGACCTGGCCCAGATTTTGGCACTGCTGAAGACTCAAATTGACCCGTCAATGTTTGCAAAGGATGAGAAAGAAGAGGCATCCAGCCCTAAGTCTGAAGATGGTGAAAATATAAAGAACGAGGAAGAAGGTAAAATGACAAATGCAATGTTCTGCGTAATTATCAATTTCTATGTTTTGCTAATGGTTTATCCATTCATGGAAAAGCATTCTCTCTTTTTTTATTGACTGACTAAATTGGACATATCATGGCAATTTCTATTACACATTCATTTTAAATGCTTAACTAATCCTTGTTTGTCACTTTTAGGAAAAAAAGAGTCTGATGAAGAAGGCAAATCTTCCAAAGACACTGTCGGCCCAGTCTCGCCAAAAACGGAGTGCAATGAAAACCTGCCCCCAAAAGACGAGTTAAAATCAGAATCGATTGAGGCTAAGTCACCGGTGAATGGCATCAAAGATGAAAAAGACGAATTGGATCCTGGCCTCAAAACAGAAAAGTCTCCTGTGGATAACAATGGCGCTTTGAATGTCCAGACCATTAAAGAAGAGCCTATGGAGCTGTCCAAAAGTACAGCATGTCCAGCAAAAATTGAAGCCCCGCCAAGCTCGGAAAAGTCCAGTGCATTACTGAAACCAGATCAAGCCGACGATGCCAAGAAAAATGCAGCAGAGGAACTTCAACGGGCTCTGAGTGACCAGCAGGCCAAAATACCCTTGAAAAAAAGAGGGATGAAGCTTGCCGAGGGCTACGACACAAGCGGAGGGAGTCGCATTATTGTACAAAATCCATCCGTCTCTCAAGTCAGGGAACCACCGAAGAGTGAACAGAAGAAGGAAGAAAAAAAGAACGAGCACAATGTGGCCGATTATGTCAATGGAGATGACCAGCATGCTGCGGAGAAAGGTGCTCCACTCGCCCGTTTGTGTGAGTCAAATGCAGATACAGAAAAACACGCAGCCTCTGCTGATGGCCAACGGCAACCAGTTAAAACAATTATGGATGCAAGTAAAGTTGCTCAATCCCATCCAAAGGAGCTTCCTGTCCCTGTCAAAGGAGGGATCAAAACTCAGACAATGCAGGGAGAACACAATGCACAGCAGTGTACCGAGTCGACGTCATCACTTGAAACAGAGAAAAAGGTTGTTGAGAACAAGGTAGAAAGGGAAAACACGGGGGTTTCTGGTGGTTCGATAAAATCTGCAGAGTCTCCCTCGCGCATTGCAGCCGCAGAGCCACCCACACCGTCCAAGGATGCTACAAATTCACTTTTGGCGTCCAATCATAAAGAAGATGAAAAGAAGAAATCAGACAACCTTGTTTCTATGGATTCACAGATTCCATCAAAACTAGCGAAATGGAAGAGTTATGAAAAATCAGCAGATAAAGCTGCCGCTGAAGATATGGCCATATCTGAGAAGAATAAACCAAACATAACTGAGACTACAGAAGGTCCAAAGGAGCCAGGTAGTTCTGCACTTACAGTAATGTCAGGAGTAATTAAAACGAGAGACACGCTGCTCTCCGACAGGGACAACACGCATACATCCAGTGATCCTAAGGAGACGGCAGGACACCCTTCCGTCATTAAAAAGACACAAGTAATAAAACGCACTGATGATACAGGTAGCCTGGGAAGCCCAATAGATGCAAAAGAAGCAACAGTCATCCGAAAGGAAGATAAGCATTCAGAGAGACTAGAGAACACTCAACAAATGGAGGGATCCTCAGTTATTAAAAAAGTAGAAAAAACATCCAAGGATGCAGAAAAAACACATGCCTGTAAACAGGCAGAAAAAACGGATGCACCCAAACTGGCAGAAAAATCAGATGCGCTCAAACAGGCAGAAAAATCAGATGCGCCCAAACTGGCGGAAAAATCGGATGGGCCCAAACTGGCAGAAAAATCGGATGGGCCCAAACTGGCAGAAAAATCGGATGGGCCCAAACTGGCAGAAAAATCGGATGGGCCCAAACTGGCAGAAAAATCGGATGGGCCCAAACTGGCAGAAAAATCGGATGCGCCCAAACTGGCAGAAAAATCGGATGCGCCCAAACTGGCAGAAAAATCACATGCACTCAAACTGGCAGAAAAAACGGATGGGCCCAAACTGGCAGAGAAGACAGATGCGCCCAAACTGGCAGAGAAAACAGATGCGCCCAAACTGGCAGAGAAGACAGATGCGCCCAAACTGGCAGAGAAGACAGATGCGCCCAAACTGGCTGCCAAAGCAGACACACCCGAACAGGCAGAAAAAACTTCTCCTCCCAAACAGGCAGAAAAGTTAGTTGCACCCAAACAGGCAGACGAAGCAGATGCACCCAAACAGGCAGACAAAGCAGATGTACACAAACAGGCAGACAAAACTGTGCCTCCCAAACAGGCAGACAAAACTGTGCCTCCCAAACAGGCAGACAAAACTGTGCCTCCCAAACAGGCAGACAAGTCAGATGCACCCAAACAGGCAGACAAAGCAGATGTACACAAACAGGCAGACAAAACTGTGCCTCCCAAACAGGCAGACAAGTCAGATGCACTCAAACAGGCGGACAAAACAGTTGCACCCAAACAGGCAGAAAAGGCAGATGCGCCCAAACAGACGGACAAAATGGATGCACCCAAACAGGCAGACAAAAAAGATGCACCCAAACAGGAAGGCAAAACAGATGCACCCAAACAGGCTGACAAAAAAGATGCAGCCAAACAGGAAGACAAAACAGATGCGCCCAAACAGGCTGACAAAAAAGATGCAGCCAAACAGGCTGACAAAAAAGATGCAGCCAAACAGGCGGACAAAAAAGATGCGGACAAGGCAGATGCAGCCAAACAGGCAGAAAAGGCAGATGCACCCAAACGGGGTGGAAAAGCAGACACTCCTAAACAGGCAAACAAAGCTGATGCACCCAAACAGAAGGAAAAAGCAGACCCTCCTAAACAGGCAGAAAACGCAGACGCATCCAAACAAACTGATGCACCTAAACAGACCAAAAAAGTGGATGCACATAAACCTACAGAACAAAATGATGCCCATAGACAGGGAGAGAAAGGCGACAAAGATGTTGCAATGTCTGAACCTGAGGAGGAAAAATCTGTGGAAACTGACAAGTCCTCTAAGAAAGTACCCACTACTGTCCTTTCTCAAGACAAAGAGGTCGCTAAGGTGTCCACGGAGGAGCCCATGGAGGTGGAAGCAAGTAAAGAGGATCAGTCTGAGCCTGACAAGGCCAAAGCAAAAACGACTACAGATAACGAGGTTGAGGAACCAGCTGAAGAGAAAGGCAAAACATCTCGTACTAAAAGCACTGTTAACAAATCGGATATCAGAAAAGATGAAGTGTCTGAAAAGTCTGTCGACAAGGACCCAGAGACATCATCTGCTTTATCCAAGGAAGATGAAGATAAAGATGAAAATGTCAAAAGCTCAGACAAAGAATGCCCCAAAAATAAAAGCAAAAAGCGTCCATGTAAAGACAAAGAAAGTGGAGGAGATTCCAAGACAAAGGATCAAGCTAATATGGATGATGAAAAAGAAACCCAAGAAAATAATGATGGGAAGACATCAAATGAAGTGGAGAAACCAGAATCCTGTACTAAATCAAGCAAAGAACATGTTGATGATCTTAAAGATAAGGAAGGAGAAGAAGAGAGCGAAGAAGATACTTCCGGAGCGGAAAAGAAGGGAAGTGGTTCATCCAAAGTTGTGAAGGACGCTGTTCGTCCTAAAGGCAAGGTCTCGACAGGCCGCATGAGAGCCGAACTGCTCAGGGACGAGAGACAAGGCGACTCCGAGTCCGACACGAACGCGGGGAGATCTCTTAGACGTTCCGCAAGGATCTCTAGGCCAAGTATAAAAGCGGTGGAGGTCCAGGACCGGAGGAAGGAGAAAAGACAGGGGACGCCACCGACTGAGAAGAACGACGAGGGCGCAGATGACAAAGACGATGAAGAAGAGGATAAGGATGATGGCGTGAAAGCTGTACAGAAGAAAAATAAAGAGAGGAATGTTGACCCAGAGTCTCAGTCTAAATCTAGGGTAAGGTCCTTTGCTTCCCATGCGCTGGGCTTCCCCCGGTTGTATAGTAATCTTTGCTTCATGTTATTACGTTATTTTTAAGTTATGAATAAAATGTACATACAGTACGTCCTTAAATATGTGGGTATAGTCTATCTAAGGCAATCTCAGCAGGCTTTATTGTTCATTAGGAAAGGACTGTGTATGCAACTGTCATTCATCAGTATCTCACGATTATCAGTTGACGCAATCCCTTTTTTTTTCCTTCTTTCAGGGAAAAAAGCGGCGGAAGGTACGGTGGACCAGGACACGGCGCAAAAAGAAAGGCTCGGAGGACGACGATGACGACGAAGATGAAGAGAGCGAAGACTACACCAGTGAGGACTACGAGACGGAGGAGGAGGAAGACAGCGACGAGAGCTTCAAGGTCCAGAGGAGCAGGACGAGAAAGAACCCCAACAGAGAGCGGCGCAGCGACGCCTCTTCCACGTCTTCCGACGACGACCTACCTCCAAACGACGACCCTTGCAAGCACTGTGGACTCCCCAATCACCCCGAGCTGGTGGGTCTCTCCACTCCTCCGTCCACATTCTCCTCTTTAAAATCATAATTAAGCTAGGTTGCAATAAAATACTGATGTCATGGTATAAACCTCTCTTCCCAGATCCTCCTCTGCGACTCATGTGACAGCGGTTACCACACGGCCTGCTTGAGGCCTCCTCTCATGATCATTCCTGACGGGGAATGGTTCTGTCCACTTTGTCAACACGTATGTAACGTCTGTTTACAAAGTCCTTGAATAATGATACATTATTAACACATTTTCACTGTCTGGCACAGAGTTATCACCACACCAGCAATGGAATATGTCAGAGATCATGTTTACTGAAGCTGAAAACAAGCATTCGACTAATACAGGTCCATTCCAAAAAATTAGAATATCAAGGAAAAGTTGGTTTATTTCCACAATTCCATTCAAAATCCCGAACTTTCATTAATTATAGATCCAGTGCTCACATTGTAAATGATTTCAAGTATTTGTTTGTTTATTTTTACACAATTTTGGCTTCTAGCTCATAAAACCCACCAAATCAGGATTTCAAAAAATTTGAATATTTTATGAGACAACTAAAAAAAAAAAGTGTTTTAAACAAGAAATGTTGACTATCTGAAAAGTATATTAATGTATGCAGTTAATACTTGGTCTGGGCTACTTTAGAACAAATTATTTCATCAATGGGGCGGGGCATGGAGGTGATCAACCTGTGGCACTGTTGAGGTGTTATGGAAGCCCAGTTTTGCTTCAATAACGGCCATAAATGAATTTGTATTGTTCAGTCTTATGTCTCACACCTTCCTCTTGACAATACAACCCAGATTCTCTGCTGGGTTAAAGTTAGGACAGTTGGCAGTTCAGTTAAGCGCAGTAATACCATGGTCAGTACAGCAGCTACTAGTAGTTTTAGCTCTGTGGGCAGGTGCCAAATCGAGCTGGAAAGGAAAATTCTCATCTCCATCAAGCTTGTCAACATACCGAAGCACAAGGTACTCTAAAAGATGGCTGTGTTGAAGTTTTCAGCAGATAACATGGCCTAAATCAAGTGTTTTGCCATGTCCAGTCTCCAAGCCATGTTATCGGCTGGTGTTAATCCACTGCCAGTGAAAACTCACCAGTGGTCGCAACACAGCCATCTTTTAGAGTACCCTATGCTTCGGTATGCTGACAAGCTTCATGGAGATGCTAATTTTCCTTTCTAGCTCGATTTGGCACCTGCCCACAGAGCCAGAACTACTACTAACTGCTGTACTGACCATGGTATTACTGCGCTTAACTGACCTGCCAACTGTCCTAACTTTAACCCAACAGAGAATCTAGGTTGTATTGTCAAGAGGAAGGTGTGGGACATACGATTGAACAATACAAATTCATTTATGGCTGTTATTGAAGCAAAACTGGGCTTCCATAACACCTCAACAGTGCCACAGGTTGATCACCTCCATGCCCCGCCCCATTAATTAAATAATTTGTTCTAAAGTGCCCCAGACCAAGTATTAACTGCATACATTAATATACTTTTCAGATAGTCAACATTTCTTGTTTAAAACACATTTTTTTAGTTGTCTCATAAAATATTCTAATTTTTTGAAATCCTGATTTGGTGGGTTTTATGAGCTGGAAGCCAAAATTGTGTAAAAATAAACAAACAAATACTTGAAATCATTTACAATGTGAGCACTGGATATATAATTAATGAAAGTTCGGGATTTTGAATGGAATTGTGGAAATAAACCAACTTTTCGTTGATATTCTAATTTTTTGGAATGGACCTATATGTGCATGCAGCATCTTGTTAATGTTTCTCCCTATGGGATCTCTTTCCCTTTTATAGAAACAGCTCTGTGACAAACTAGAAGAGCAGCTCCAGAACCTCGACGCTGCGCTGAAAAAGAAGGAACGCGCAGACAGAAGGTGAGCCGCGTGCCGAGCTTGTAGATCGGCTACTTTCTCACGTCAACATGTTAATATGATGAAGTATAGATGAATGGATCAAGAACTGGTTCAATCAAGGCAAGTTTCATACCCAATTCGTCTCTCCTCCAGGAAAGAGCGTCTGGTCTACGTTGGAATCAGTGTTGAAAACATCATTACACCTACTGTAAGTACTCTGTGGTTCTAGAAAAGTGAAACAGCAACACAGTTATCATGCACCATGGCTTAGCTGATGATTTACTCTTCCATGCATTGTCTCAACCACCAGGTGGAGGTAGAGGAAAAGGAGGAGGTAATAGTAAAGGAGAAGAAAGAGGTCAAGAAGAAAAAGACCTGGGGCCGAAGATCTACCCGGGTGAAAAAGAACATCAGCTACAGGTATGTGCACAGAGGGAACACATCCTGCCCATAGACGCATAAAGATAGATGCCTTGTTCTCTGCCGCAGTTTATTGGAGTGACATGTATCGCACTGAGGCCAGAAGTGAGACGGTAGTGTGTCTGGTCACCTGACACACAACTTCTCCCCTTGCTTTCATTAAGTTCGATGGCACTGACTGTGGAAGCTTGTCCTCAATTACCAAAAGGATGTGCTTGTGTACCTTTCTATGTCTCTAACCCCGTCTTTATGACAATTGGATTTCACCCTTTTGTTTTATCATCCCTGCCAGGTTTGATGAATTTGACGAGGCCATAGAGGAGGCTATTGAAGAGGACATGCAAGAAGCCGAAGGTGGAGGTATATATACCGCATTTCCTGTAATATTGGCCGCTATTCAGTTAAAAGCCAGGTAAAGACCTGGAGATGGATATTAACTGTGGTTAAGTGGTTTGTATGTGAACATACAATACATACAAGTGTCACAAGGTGGCCATGTTTGCTCAGAACAACAGTTCTGAGAACAAGAAATGTTTTAATTGTGTTGGTGGTCATTGTTCTAATATTAGTCTTTGAAGGAAGCAATTTATCATTTTTCTAACCACCTGCCCGCTCTGTTCAAAGATTACTGTATTGCCTTTAATTGCACATACACTGCTTAGTTTTTGGTTGTTTTTTGACACTTCCTTTCGCAACGCGATCATACCATGCCAGTGAAGCTACACTTTCAACTAGCTTCTAACTTTGTATACAATGTTGAACGTTGTGATCAAATGACTCTTACCAGGAGCTGGCCGAGGTAAAGACATGGCCAACATCACAGGCCACAACCGGGGAAAGGACATATCCGTCATCATGAACGCCGAGGAGGGGAAGGAGAACGGCGGACCGCCACGCCCCACCGCAGGACAGCGCAAGAAGAAGCGCCGGCGACTCAACGACCTGGACAGCGACAGCACCGTGGACGAGGAGGAAAGCGAGGACGAGTTCCGCCTCACCGAGAGGTAGGACTGTTAAAACTAAAAATGCTGATTGAAAGGTTTTAATTGTGCATTTCGCATTGAACATTAGAGCACTTGTATTTGTTTTCCTTTTTGACTTTGATCAAAAACATTGCATAGTATGGTTATGGCTATAACTTATATATAATTGAATCATAACCAATTATTTAATAATTGTATACTTAAATATTTAAAGAGCAAAAATAGGGGATCTATATATGCACAGTGTATGATATTGAAAAGCATTGCGAGCCTGTAGAGCCATTTCCAATATTTTTGGAAAACGTATGATCATTTCTCACAAAAGGAAGTGTATCATTCGGAAAGCAAAAACACGATGAAGCAACAATGTGTATTCTTTCCTTTTAACTCATTCAGCGCGATCGGATTTTCTTTGTTTTCTTTCCACTGCCGCGGCTCAAACCAGTTCGATCGGTAAAAAAGCCCTTATTTTGAAGCTCAGATCTCCTAAACAGGATGTGCTGTTTCTGTTATGCTGTGTCTGTTGTCTTGCCTAATCGATCATCTGGCGATGTACCCAAAAACATCCGGGTCACAAGTCAGGAAGAGCTGTGTAGCCCTGGCTGCTTAACCCATGCGCCAGCGACATTGAGGGGGCAAACCGGAGGAGAGCCGTTTGAATGCATTGGGCTGAATGCATGTCAATGGGAAGGGAAATTGGGACAGAATTGTCCCCAATTCTGTCCCAAATGAAAGTCAGCAACGGGATGATCATCAGACGATGCGCACGGACTAATAGTTGGATTAAAGAATGAAATCTACATCTCGTCGTGATACGAGCCGTCCGCGTGACCGGCGGGGGGGTCTCCACGGGATGTCCACGAGCAGCTCGAGAACGGCGCTTTAAGAATTAATTTGTGTTCGCGTGCAGCTCTGAGGAGGATGACTTTGTGGCGTCGGACAATGCCGAGAGCGAGTCTGGCTCCAACGACAGCGGCAGCGCCGGCAGCGGTGGACGTCGCAGGTCGTCGCGCGCTAAGAGACAACCCAAGCGGCGGAAAAGTTCTCGGCGGCGACGCAGACCGAGAGGTTACTCGGACGACGAAGAGGAAGAGACGGATGAAGAAGACGAGGAGGAAATAGGTAGACAGGCGCTTCATTTCTCTGTTAATGCTTTTCCTTAATCCTTCACTGCGATTTCATGAGCCCATAAGAGCCAGAGAATGTCGATAACATTTTGAACTGAGGAAACACTACACTGGAAGATCGGGTGTAGGTAGACTACATTCAAGATCATTAACTTGAGCAGGTTTAAATGAACGGACATTACGCTCAACATCACTAATACGCATCGCATGATTGTGGTCTGTCTGTCATCTCTGTTCTTATACAGCTATTCTTTTGACACAGCCCATTAAACTAAGGGGATTTAGATCACACATTTTATATTCAAGCCATACAAAGAATGTCAAGACAAATGGCAAATGAAATGCATTTAAATGAGTTTTAAATAGCCTACGTCCATCTCTCTCCCTACAAACATAAGACAAACACAAATCAAAAATCATCCTCTTTGTTGCCCATTCACTATCCTTCGTATCCACCTTTGAGGAAGGCCTGGTCTCTTACAAAATTGCTGTCTGATTATTTTACATCCTGTCATAGTGATTGTTTTGTTTTGTCATTGGGTTGTAACCATCAATGTAGAATGTTTCCCTCAATAATAATAGCCTGCAGCTATAATTGGGGGAAAAAACAGTTTGGGGGAAAGGAAGTTCCAGATTGAAGATTCTGGCCTGATTACTACAAAACAATGACTGCAACATGACTTAATATCATCCGCTCCTGGCCGTTAAAAAAATGCAGATTAAACGCAAAAAGGAATGATGCCCAGGCTACTCAAGCTCTATCCCTCAGTGACAATCCACAATCACTTCTCTTATTGTATCACCCCCTGACTCTCTCCCATGTCTGTGTGTAGTGACGGAAGGCTCGAGTGAGTTCAGCGACAGTGACCTGGACATGAGCCGACGGCGGTCTCGCAGGAGCCTGAAGAAGCAGGTGAACTACTGCGAGACCTCGGAGTCTGATGGATCCAGGACCGGAACCAACCGGAACAAGTCCAAGCCAAGACGACGCCTGGGCAGCTCCGACAGTGAAGGTCAGTTTTACCGCTAATCCTTTCTAAAGTCTCAACTTACAGACGAACATGGGAAAAATCGGATTACTATTAGATGAAACGGACAGCACAAATCAATGTTTAGCAAAGACCAAAATGAAAGTGCTCTCTTACGGAGCATTTTCAAATTGTTATCTCAATAAGGGCACAGTTATCATTCCTGCTTGACTGTTTTTCCGGACAGCTTCACTGATATTTTATGTGTCATTGTATCCTCTCCTACTCTTACCGCATGTCATAACTGTTTCATAACTCCCAAAACAAATTAGAATCAACTACAGTTTAGAAATCTAATGATATCGACTTGAAACAACGTAGTCCATTAGTTTGATTAATTGTCTTTCTGGTTTTCCTCCTCCCCAGCGAGTCTATCCAGAGACTCGTCCTCCGAGCCGAGGGATCGGAAGTCCAAGCGGAGGAGAGTGGACTCGTCGTCGGAGGGCGAGGAGGCGCGGCAGCGCCGCATGCGTCTCTCCCTGAAGCGGCGGCGGCGGAGGAGAGGCTCGGAGGAGGAGGAGGGCAGCGACAGTTCCTCCTCGGACGACTCCGACGAGGACGACCGGCCCGTCCGCAAGCGCGTCAACCGCATCGACTCGGACGACTCGGACGAAGAGGAGGAGAAGGAGAAGGAGGAGAAAGGGAAGAAAGGCGCCGGCGAAAAGGCCGAGGGGGAAGGCGGCGGAAAGGGGAAAGGTGACTATAACATTGGGGAGCTTCCCCCCACCAACGGACAGAAAAACGCCAGCAGCACGCCGGCGTCTGCCACCGCCGTGGCGGCGGCGGCGGCGCCGCCCAACGGTCTCGCCTCCCAGGACACCATGGCGCCGCAGGACGATGACGAGGACGACCTGTTGGGCGTCACAGACCTCGTGGCGTTCGTCTGCAGCAATGAACAGTTGTAAAAGAAGAAAGACAAAACAAAAAAGGTGTACGTTTCTTTTTTTGTGGTATTGTATTTTTGTATTGTTTAACTTTATTATTACTCCGCCGCCCCGCCAACCAACCCCCACCGACGATGTTCATCGCCAGAACTCCCTGTCCTTTTAACGATTATTACGTCATCCGGGAGCTCCTCCTCGCCCCTCCCCTGCCCCCCTCTTTCCCCCATCGGGGCCCACCTACGACCTGAATCCCTGTGAAAGTTAACCGATCCATCCTCTCCTGCTCTTCCTCTGGGGTTATATTACACAAATCAAAGGATTTTTGGACTGTCACACCACGTCTGATTGGAGAGCGCTCTTCACTAGCGCTGCATTATCTCAACGGTAGATTGTTAACAATGAACTAATCCCCGAATCCTTAGGAATAGCTGCCAAACCACTCATGAACGTTCCTGCTTAGAGACAGTCACACTCGCAATCATGTTCCTCATCTCGTTCATTGGTCTAATTATGTTGTTTATGCGTCTAAAAAACTAATTGCCCCAAAACCCATTTCGAAATCCTGCCACAAAGCTGTGATGGCTGCTTTGCTGAAAAAAAAAACAACATGTACAACTTCCTAGGATATCATTTTGTCTCATCTGAATACAAAAATCACTTTGTATTTGTCATTGCAATTTTTTTTTTTTTTTTATAAAACAACCAACATGGCAGTCGTTACATTTGAAACGCATTCCGTACACAAAGTGCTGTGGATCGATTGTTCTCAGTCCTTACATTAGAAGGTTTTGAATATCTAAAGTTAAGCTAGCTACGAAGACACTACTGTATTTGATCATTTTTATGAGCATCATAAACCTAGCATTTTTTGCTGTGAGTGCAGCAATTTAATACACATCCGATTTCAAATGGTTCAAAATATTTGGCCAATACACAAACTCAAGTAGTTGTTGAGATACTTGCCCCATCAATTTAAATGTGCCGGTGCCAGTTTGGGGAGGAAGATCAAATTTCAGACTAACTTTTATCGTAGACCTTTTAGTGGTTACTACCCCAAGTGTTCGCCTGTCGTGCTGTTTTGCATATACATATTCAATTTCTCCAAGCATAGGAAGGTTTGAATGTATATATGTGATCCGAGTAGAATAGAGCAGTCCTTATTCTCACTTTGTTCTATTGAGCATGCACCACCTATTTTAGACACGTTAGTTTAGCTTTTGTATATTATTGTATACATATAATAATTATTTTAAATTTGTGTACTGCCAGAAATATCTGTGGTGAGGTTCCCACGTCTAGATGCACACGCTAACCCGTAATGGGATTTAGCCATTTAGCTGGACAAAATAATTCAAATTACACAACTTGCGGCTACTCTGCATTTGATAAATCTGAATCATGATCCCCCCTATTTTTTGAGATTTAGATTAGACATGTGTATTATAACAGATTTTGTTTGTGGTTTCTTTTGATTTCTTTTTGTAATGTATTTCTTTTTTATACTCCCGTCTTTGTTGTCTGTGGCTCACTTTAAAGTGGCTTAATTCTTGTGTACATTATCCGCTGGTTGTAGGTTCAAAACCTGTTTTTTTTTTCTTTTTATTCCAAACCATTTTTAATTCACTAAAACAACATGAATTCCTGCACAACTCTTGTTCTTATTTATCTCTACAGGGTGATTTATACGTAGTTGTGTACCACAAATGGCAAAGCTTCCTAACAGTATTGTGAACGCCACCCTCCCAAAAAAGCAAGCAAAAATACAACAAGCAAACAACAAAGGGATAACTCTGGTTTATCTCTCTACTATAGGTATGGCATACTGAACATGTATAACGGAGGATAACTACACCACATTTTGCATCTTTCTGCTACATCCACAATCTTTACAAAGCAGTGTTGTTCTCATACTGTTTGAGTTCACTGAATTAAGACCTCAAATCATGCATAATTATACATTCATTCATGAATCGAGCGGTGTAATAATTATGTTGGAACCATATAGTAACATTCAAGCTGGGTTAGCGACGTGCAAAAAAGCGTTGCAACTACTCTACTGACCTCTGTTATAACCAGTCTGTGTATATTTGTAGTTTTTTGCTGTAATATATTTAGAGGCATTTGTTTTGTTTTGTTTTAATCACAGGGAAATATATTTGGCAATTCCTTGGGATTGCATGAGTTTCTACATTTCTTTTGTAGGGAGATAATCTAGGCACACCTGTTTTTTTTTTTGTAGTCTAATCTGAGAAGAGCTGACTGGGATCGGTATTATTTCACTGTTAAAATGACTGGGGGAGAGATTTGTCAGGAGAGCACCACAGATTATGTGCAGCGAAACTCGTATAAATCACAATAACATGCGGCTAAGTGAGAGATGTGGAGTGGTCATGGATTCTGCAGGAAAACTGTGGACTGTAGGGATTTGGTGTGGCGGCGCTGAAGTCTACAGTATTTTGTAAAATATGTTTGTAAATTGGCCCTTGGCATGGTTTTCACAAAGTATAAAACCACTCTTTATCACATGCTGATATTTGCTGTGGTGAAATTATCATGTCTGAAGAAAATCGTTTCTGACGTTGTCCACAAAAAGTGTTAATCTTCGACACACAACATTTTCAGTTTCTGACCACATGAACCTTGGTGTTGCGCTTTTGGTGACAACACGTGAACTATTGTTGGGAATAGCAGATCTATAAGATGCTATCTCTTATCGATGTGCTATTTCTAACAGTTCTACATACCACAAAGTAACTCATTGTGATCATGCTGACCTGCTATTTCAGGTGAAGAACTTAAATTGTGTCGAAGGAGTAAAAGGAAATGACCAAGTATTAAGACCCCTGCAGGACCCCAGCCAACAAA
The DNA here is from genome assembly GCA_039105355.1 of Benthosema pterotum. Lineage (NCBI taxonomy): Eukaryota > Metazoa > Chordata > Actinopteri > Myctophiformes > Myctophidae > Benthosema > Benthosema pterotum. The sequence continues at coordinate 11,099,966 of CM076975.1, read as the reverse complement.
GTGCAAACCAAATACATATCCAATCATGGAACTCACAGAGAATTCAACTAGGAACCCACCCACCCAAATTGTGCACATTGTAACTATTTTCTATATTCTAAAAAGTGTTCATTTTTAGATTGTGGGTTATGAAATAACCAGTAACGACACGTCTCCGCAGGGGAAGCATCGACATTTGAGCAAGGCAGCGCGGCGGTGATAGGAATGAAGAACAGCAGGTTAGGGGTGGTGGGATGGGAGTTGGTGCCAATGACTGAAATGTTAGTCGCCCATTACCTCATATTACGAATCTGGGAGAAAAAGACAGCTTGTCTGGTGTGAATAGAACCTTGTAGATTGGTCTTCTGTGTTGTCTGGTCCTTATGTTTTTTGTTAACTTTACTGTTATTTCTTATGAATCTGATCTTGTACATTTGTCATAATAAAATGGGGTTAAACCTGATTCTGATTATTATTTTTAACCAAATGAATCAACCAAATGAACAGAACCACTCTCAGAAAAATAGGTCCTAAAAGAAAAAAACATTTCCTGGTGAAACAACTTGATGATGCCACCATGTCAGATTTTTTTCAGACATACATTTTTAGGAGACAGAATGGAAGAACCTTTATTATGTCTGCAAAACATATTGATGACAGTAAAATGTTGAAAGTGGTTGGAATTCCCCTTTTAGTGCTCAGAATAGGGATGCAAGAGTTCTTTGAAACACGGAAAATAAAATAATGGCATGAAAACTAACAGGTTTAGGTTTATTATTGCTGGTTGAAGTTGATCGCACATTGTGGATTAAAACTTAATGGCACTGTTGGAGATGGGTTTTAAATGGTGTGTGAGGCAAAAGGAAAGAAGTCAAAAGGGTAAATAATGGCCACATGTGCATCTAAAGGGGCAGAAGCACAATCTATGCATCCAACTAAAGCCAATTTGATTTAATCGAAACCAATTGATTGACACAGACGCTTTGGCTCAAACTCGTAATGATAAGAAGCACAAGTTAAGTTTGTTCACCAGAAGAAAATGTGACTACTCGGGTTTAAAGGCCAAAGCAACTGTGTGTGCTTCATTGAAAAAGGATAAAGGCTAAAAAGAAAATAAAATCTAACCCTAACCTAAAATCTCATCTCGCAAATTGCCCAGTTGTATAATGGACCTATTTTTATTGTTATTATTTTGTAAAAGCAACGGTGAAATGGTGAGTAGGTTAAAAAGGAAAGGTATTGAATGAGGACATCTAAAAGGGACCTTCACACGTAAGGAACCTGCACAAATCAGAACCGTAACCTCAAAGAACATGATGCTGAATTATTGTGGCAGAGCAGATCTAGCTCTGATATTTTTTTTTAGAAATGTGTGTCAAACAACGATAAATATTCAACGAATATCCTGTGACTTTTTCTTTGTCCTAAAAAAATGGGGTTGTATTATTTTCGGGCCTATACTATTTGACATTCAATATTCTTTTTCCACAAAGGAGGCTTGAAAAATAGGGGGATCTTATAAACCAGAGTCGTCTTACGGTATTATATTCGGGTTAGGGACGATATGGTATAGTGACTGAAAATGAAATACATATCACTGACCATTGGCCTCCTTGGATTAGAACCCAGGTGTAGTCTTGTCTTGTGTTTGTGAAAATATGCTCCCACAGCCTCTCCAGGTGTTCCAGCCCAATCAAATGAGTAGCCACCACCTTGCTGGTGCACTCTGGGAGCTGTAGTGACCTGAGCTCTGATGGGTCATGATGGCCACAATATAGAAGTTCTTAGTCCATTTCTGAGTTCTAACTCATCAACACACAGAACATATTTAACTGCATGCTTCTGAGAACGTGTGTAACCAGAAAACACAAGTCACGTGTGTCCTAAAAGAAAAAAACATTTCCTGGTGAAACAACTTGATGATGCCACCATGAACATATTTAACTGCATGCTTCTGAGAACGTGTGTAACCAGAAAACACAAGTCACGTGGCCACAATATAGAAGTTCTTAGTCCATTTCTGAGTTCTAACTCATCAACACACAGAACATATTTAACTGCATGCTTCTGAGAACGTGTGTAACCAGAAAACACAAGTCACGTGTGTGTCACTGGAATGTAGGGACGCTTTAGGACAAAGAATCTATTCATAGAATGCATTTTATAAGAAAAATAAAACCAGATACAGGTATAGGTAATAGGTGGTATACAATCTCTCTCCATTGCAGATCTGTTGATGTAAATGGGGACAAAAAGCTTCTCCTGTAACCCAGTCAAAAATTGTAGATGTTCACCTTTTTCACTAAATTTTCACTGTTACAGCTTCTTTGGACTACTGACCTACATGCAAACCAAACCAAGCAGCCGTGTTAGAGAAGAGCCCGAGACGAAATCACCAGCAGCCCTGGCAGCAGATATGTTGTCACATGTGTGTGCTAAGGCTGCTATACGGATTCCATTCCATTTCTAGCATGTGTGAACTGAGAATGCCACTGTGTGTAGGCCTTGTCATGAACCTGCCATGACTGAGAGTCTGAGACTGACCATTTGGGAGAGAAGAGAGCTCTCCTTTCACTGCAGTACGGATCAATTTCTACGCCGAACCTTCGAGTGACACACTGGGTTTTTGTTGTGTAGTCGAGCTTTGCAATCGGCTATTATTTTAAAGCATGGCCTTGAAAGTCTGAGTTGTTTTCAGTCAGGCGATATATTGAAAACTAACTACTATTGTAATTTTCTATGTCTTGTCAGATTGTATGGCTTATTTGGGAAATGACTCAGGAATGTTCTCTTGAGTGTCACTGTCTACAAAGTATTATTGATTGGGGGCCTTGTATTTTTACTATACATCTCTCACATCTCACAAATGGACTTGGACTTTTACTCATTTGTAACTGTAATGTACTTAATGTACTACTTCCATCACTGCATCAGGGGCCAGGCCTATTAACTGGACACATACTGTATCCTAAGCTTCTTTTTCAGAAAAGTTGGGTGCACCAAAAGGAACTGACAATTGAGAGATTGACCACTCTTCTCAGCAGAGTGCATGCCTTCGTTATTTGATATACAAGTCCTCAGAAGAGACCTTGACATGCTGGGTAAACTGATAGTTGTTGCTAGTTAGTAGTGGAAAGTGCCACAAAATCCTGTTGCTGTTGCTCCATCGTGTTTGGGGTTTCAGCCCCAGTCTGGTTTTGCATGACTGCACACCTCAACATCAAAGGGGACTTCAGCCCCCCAGGCCATGAACTTACCATGGTTAAAGAGATGCAAATGCCCCCCTTTTCCCTGAAACTGAACACTGGCAAGGCTGTTTACGCTGAAAGAATTTGTTTAGAAATCTATGACAACAGGCCTAACTAAAATGTGCTTGGTTGTATCTCCGAAATAGCTGATCTACAAGCTCTCAAGGTGGCGCATAAATGAACAGCATAATCATTGATAACTAGGCGAGAAAAGTTAGATCAGATACATTGCACCAAAAATGCACCCTATAGGTGACGTGGGTAACAGTTACTGACAGTGTTGGGAATATTACTTTACCTTGTTAATATATTACTTATTAATTATTACCTTCATTTTAAAGCAATATATTATATTACAATATTACTGTCTGAGCAAGTGTAATATATTAATATTACTATTACATATTACTTTGAAAATACTTTTTACAAAATATATAATTAAATATTTAGTGTCACTATTAATCAAATATTGCATAGGCCAGTGGCATACCTACAATAAAGCAAGTGCACTTGGCTATCTGGCCAAATCCATATGAATTCAACTTGAAAAAATGTCACTGCTGAATGAATAATTTGATGACAAATGATAGAAAATAAGTAATTATTTAATTTCTGCAGTTGTAAAGATAATTTCACAAGAACATTTTCAATGTGACAGATTTACAGAAAGTATTGAAAGTAATGCAGAAAGAAAACTATAATATATTAGATTGTTTTGGTTCAGTAATATATTTATATTACAAGTTACTGCATTTTGGTAATATATTATGTAATATATTAAGTTACGTAGTGCACATGTCCCAACACTGGGTAACAGTTACTGATACCAGAATCGTCCAGCAGCCTCTGATTGTCTGTATTTAACATGTTTGGGATAGACAATGTAATCTGGCCCATGTGAGCTCTACTGTACCAAATCTCATGTTGCAGATTGAACAGGGGAAGCCTTAGCCTGGTGCTGGGTCTAATTTGGACTGAGAGGGGAGGAATGGAACAGATAAAGGTCATGTTGAGCAACAGACAGTATGCATGCAGACCCTCAGTGGTCGCTCCTTGAGCATATGTCACCAATGGACTGTACCTTCTTTCCCTGTTCTCAACCGCAGAATAATGTTTGATGTGCTTTACACATTAAAATGTGTTAACTCTGAGCTCCGTCAAGCACCCCACAATGGCCCACACACCCCCTCCTAAATGGAACAGAGGCATCTATCAGCGTTTATCATATTAGTGCAATTGTATCTGATACGTCCGTGACGAACTACGGTTTCCATTAATCATTGGATTTATCTTCTACAAAGCTTCGAACAAAAATGTGGTTAAAAATAATGAAAACCCCAAATCTATATGGACTCCATCAACAACATGGTAAGGCACAATAAAAAATACCTAAAATTCATTCTGCTTTAAGTAGCATGTGACATGTCAAATTAGGGAGTTTTCGGGATTCTGAATCCATTCCAAGCATTAGTTTTGCACATAAAGCACTCCATAGCTATGGTTTAATCATGAAGTGCTTTATGTGCAAAGCTAATGTGATGAGGTTGCCACAAGGTTTTGGCAAAGTGGCTATGGCCAAATTTATTCCAATGAGTGTCTTTTAGGTAATTTCGCATTATTGTGCCTTCCCATGTTATTGATGGAGTATGGATTTCTCAGGCTCTCATAGATTTCATTTTTGTACATCAGCTGTCAATTTGTAGAAACCCGACCTTTGCTCTTTGCAGTCACAGAAGCATGTGATATTCATTCTTTTTTTTGCATCTCACTTCAGTGGTGGACATTACTTAATGTCCACCACTGAAGTGAGATGCAAAAAAAAGAGATGCCAGGGATCCCCAGGGGTTCTTGAGCAGGTCCGAGTACATAGGTCAGCAGTTATTTGAGTGTAGTTTAATGTCACACATACAGCTTGCTCATGTACGATTCTCCAGACAATGAAATGGCAATTTGGGGATTTGGGGTGATATGACTAGTATATGTAGATCCTATATGCGTTGTGCATATTGCACAGCCACCCCTGCAGAAGAGGAGTAATATCAGAAAGACAGGGGGTGTGTTTTAAATGTTATCACCACAGCTCTGTTCATGAAATACTAGGGAAATTAGGGAAAATACTCTTGACTGGGTTACTCTTGCTGAGGAAGACCACTTGGGTTGAAACGCGTTTGTTGTTGACTGCACGATGAGGTAAATAAAGACAAAAAGAAAGGACATTCATTGAGTGCTGGCATTTCTCTCTCAACAGTCCTAATATGCATATAAAGTAACTGAATTGAAAGTGTGATTTGGAGGTGACAATTGACTTCCTCTGATGGCCATCTCTTCCAAGTTCCAACTAGTCTTTGAACAGCGCCATCATCAACCATGGTCCTTAGCAACAAGCGTGTTGCTGCCTCACACTGACTAGATACGCCATTAGGTGCAAATTAGTTTCTGACCAACAACTGGCAGCCTTTCTGACATGGCATTGTGTGCTGTGCCAGTGCCTGTACGCCCTGGGCTCCCAGTCAGTCAAGTTGCCTCTTCGTTGCTGTCACACAAAGGCCTTTGTGTCTCACAGAAGAAAGCTAATTTTATCACTATGCCACAGGCAGCTGCACTGTCAAAGCATCAGCCTCTTGATCTAGTGCTGCTGCACGATTCTCGCTTAATGTGATTTTCGATTTTCATCCACAAGAACTGAGATCACAACTCATTTTGTCCTCCATGAAACTATTGTCTCTAGTCTGTAGTGGCTGAACATTACTACATTCAAAATGTGGGACCTGAACCAACTACCATATTTTTAACTTAAACATCTCTCTTGTCGCAAAAATATGAGTAAGGCAGCCAACTAGTGCTGCATGATTCTTGCTCAAATATACAAATGGGATTGCACAGGTGTCTTTATCTAGATTGCATTTTTTTCTATTCATTGTGCAGCAAAACCTTCTCCGTTATTCCAGTTTTTCTTTAATCTTGTCCAATACTCAAGACTTGGGAATCAATGATACACAACAAGAGCAAATATGTACATTGGAACAATGTATCAGGTCAGGAGATAGAGATGCAAACATGGTCCACTTAGACATTCTGCTTATATCATTTATCTATCATCTCCCCTTATTAAGCCACTCCTTGTTTGTCTCAGTTGGTGTGGAGTGTGGTTGAATGGACTATGGACTATGCACCCCATGAAGGGAACAAATAAATAAGTGACTGGCAGGCTCTCAACTAGAGTTGACAGCAGTTGTGCTCATATTTAAATTAAACCTAGAAGGACAAAACCTGGTTTTATTCCATATTGACATATGGATACATAAAATAATTTAGCTTGTCTAGAAATCAGGCATACTGTGCATATATTTCATCATGAAATGACATAGTGAGGCATGTTTATCTTATATGAAATCTTTGAGGTAACAGATCCTGTTTTTATCGAGCATACTTCTTTGGCACACAGAAGATAAACTCAATCTCAAACATAAGATTATCACAAAGTATCTTCTGAGGAAACCACAAGTACAAGGCATCTAGCATTTAGCTCTTATCCAGAGTGACTGACAGAGCAATCATCGTGAACCCTAGTCTACAAACATCATGGTGACAGAGTCAATATGCAGAGCTCCAATATGCAGAGGGATCCCTCGTATTGGCGCTCTATGGCTATGGGTGCTTACTTCTTAGGTAGTGTCGAAACTCTGTAGAACTAAAACACAAAACTAAAACAAGCATCCAACAACAGATGAGTGGAAATAATATCACACTAAAAGAGAGATTTCCTGCTTGGCAGGAAAGATGTGTATCTACCATACAAGCTGCCTCCCCACACCCAAAGCAGTGGATTGGCTCCTTGCCCATTTAGTGGCTTGTCCATTCCGCCACAACGGGGGGCGGGGGGTGGATGTCCGCGGTGACGCAAATCACACAACACGTTTTTGCCTCCTTTGACCTCTCCCCCCACCAGGGAAACCAAATCCGGGGTCACGGCACCAATAACACCAGAGATTTGAATCCCGGAATTAACACTGAGATTTGCAACTGGGTCACTGGGTAACATCTAAAACACATTTGACATAATCCTGCGTGTTGCACATTGGGCTGCTGAGTCACAAGTAGGGAGGCACTTCAGCACCTTTTGAATGCATTAATTCCATGCAATATTCGGTGATATATTTTCCTGCCAATTTGTGCCAAAACCAAATAGGTCAATGAATGCATTTTAGCCATTTTCTGCAGCCAAATAGACGATGCAAGTAAGCAATATTTTGCGTCTATCACACAATAGAGACCAATGGGGATATTAGGCATTTAGGATTCAGGCCAACATTTCATAATGCTCTGATACAGTATTTCCAGTCATCTGGTGTTTTTCCCCCCAAGTAATCCTAACTGAGATGTGCATTATATGCGTTCTGCTGACATTGTGCTGTATCTTCACATTGGATAATTACTATAGAATAATGTATTACAAAACAAGAATCACATTTCAACATCAACACTACAACCTCATCCGCCAGCTAGTGTGGTAGTCTAACATCAAGATGAGATGTGTAAAGTCAACAAAGGCCTTGTGCATTGCATGTTGTGCTTGGAATTGAGCGATTTGGAACATCTGAACATTTAAGACGTTGTGCATGTATAATGTATTGCGATTCGCCCTCGCGACGGACAGACCAAAAGCAAACCGATTCCACCCCGAGGAGCAACAGTCTAGTCACTTGGTCATGGATGAATTATGGTTGTGCTACTGGAGTTTCTCTTTCTGGGCAGACGATGCATCTAGTCCAGCAGTGCTTTTCCCAGAGAGGAACGGGATGATTTTCTCAAAGAGAAGTATGCAGCTCGCCACTCCTATAGGGGAAGACGAGAAAGAGTAGGTTATAGTTTTGTTCATCAACATTTGGAATACCACAAAGGCTAACCACAAAAAGGTTCTTGGATTACCTAAAACTGGTCCGAGCCAATAGACGAAGCAGTATTCCAGGAATGTGTTGCCACTGCATGGAAACTGGATGGAGAATGCCAAGATCGGGTTGAAAATGGCACCCGATATGTGACCTCCTGCACAGAAAAAAAAAGAAATAAACATTCAAAACATAAACATAGCTTTGGGTAAATGTCACTGTAATTTGTCAGTCAGAGTAGCTGAGCCTGAAGCACATAAGCGTAGTTTCTGCCCAGGTCAAAAGGAAGGAAGGGGATTCTCTCTTGTCCAAGCAGTACGTAGATGTTTCCCTGCGGGGAAGACCGGGGTTCGAATTTCAGACGTTAACCTACACCCACGTAAGCAAATATCTAAGCACATACCTAAGCACAATTTGACCCTTAAGGTCACCTTCTCACTCTATTATAGTCTAAAAATAGTACTACTATATCAAATGCATACAACAGCCTTAACAGCAACACTAAGTCAACCAGTAGAGCCTGTGGGTGTAGTATGTCTACTTTAGCATCCATGTACAAAATCTTTTACATTCACAGTGCAACTTTTAAGGCACATTCATTCCTGTATAATCCCCTCAGGGCTTCTTAACTCACCGTTACTTAATAACTAACTGTCAAATGTCATTCATGTTCATGCATTGCATGCATGCAAGCATTTTGGTAGCACCTTATAGAAAGCATAGAAAGTGCTTGGCTTTGCTTACATAAACTCAAAGTTATAAACCAGTGGTTACTAGTTTATGACTTCATAATTCATGGTGGTTTCAAATCACCATGAGTATAGAGTGCTCATAGTCATTAAAGTATAACTATGCTGCAGTTTTATGAAGCTTCTTATAAAACTGCAGCATAATTATAGTTATAAGCACTCACAGTGGTTTATAACTATAATCATCATTCATTTATAAAGCATTTTATAATTATTTAGACTGGGAAATCCACCCATTTTCAACATTTTCCTGAGAGGATACAAATGTAAACATGTGTACCCTCTCAGGAAAAAGGGGTCTAAAACATTAACATGGTGAAATACATCTTGATGGTGTCATCAGCTGTATTTCACTATGTTAAGTTAATGATATTTTTCAGAACTCCATTTTTAGAAAATATAGAATTGGGGGAACTTTTTTTTATCGTGTCCACACAACATCTCTAAGAATGGCATATTAAAATGTTGAAAATGGGTGGAGTTCCCCTTTAACTTAGGCTATATAATGCATAAGCATGCATTTTAATCTGCTTATACCAAGTATTTTACAGTTATAGGTGTATACACTGCACTGCACTTTTAGGGGTAAAAACAAACTTTGAACTTTGGCAACTAATGTGTGTAAACTCCACGGTAAACTCCGTGATAAACGAACCGAAGTAGATGAGGGTCGTGAGAGCGGTGGCGATCGCGTGGATCCTCAACTTTTCGTCCAGTACGTGGAGGTGCAGCACCACCGCCTGCAGCGCGAAGGAGCAGGCCAGCTCCACGGCGGCGGCCTCCATCACGCTGCCGCCGATGGGGTTGAAGCATTTAAACCCGAACCGCTCGTGCTGCACGTGCAGCTCGGACATCCCGAGCGTCCAGACGGCGGCCGCGAAGTACTGCGCCGCGACGGCCGCCACAAACTGGCACCCGACGAGCAGAAAGGCGCATTTCGCGCTGAACCGCCCGCGGTAGGCGTGCTCCGCGGCGCCGATGGGGTTGCACGATGCCCCCTGGAAAGTTAGGATGTGGATCAGCGTGATGATGTAGGTTAGAGTCAGCCCGACGTGGGGCTCGATCCTCGCCACTTCGCCCAGGATCTTCAGCTCGTGCGTGCACGCGCACAGTTGGAAGGTGGACACTATTTCCAGCAGGTAAATCCAGTAATCCTGCTTCTGGGACACGAGTCTGGCGGTTGCCCTGCGAGCCGCCTCGCTGAGGAGGACGATCGCGACCAGCAGAGCTATAGAAATGGCCAAGTCTGCCATGGTTGTCCTTGTCCCGTATAGAGAGCTGTCCCGTCTCTCCCCCTGCCTGGGTTCACCGTCTCGGTGTTGCTTTGTTGGATGCCTCAAGCTCGCTGCTGGTCCCAGACTCAAAGTACACTGCAGAAACTAAACTACTACTGAGTGACACTGCAGTGCAGGCGGAAGCTGGCGGAATCTGTAGAATGCAGCGGTAGATGGCGCCAATGCACCGTTCAACACAAAGAAGTTCTACTAGGGGTAGTAAAGTCTGCAAGAGTTGAGACTAGAGGGAGAGAGAGAGAGCATTATGTAACCTTTAAAGGGCCACGCCCACGTATCCACGTATCGAGAGCCGTTTCAGACCCCCATAGGGAGACGTGAATGCATCAGTTATCGGCCTCGAGTCTATGGGACACACCGTTGTCCAGAAACAACACTCTCTCTCTGGTGCAGGGGCGGATCTAGGCATGGTCATGGTGGTGGTGGTGGTGGTGGTGGGGGGGGGGGGGGGGGGGGGGGGGGGGGACGCCCCCCTAAACGCCCAGTTTGCCCAACCAAACATGATGGCATGCAAGACAACCCACGTTATTTCAAATTAAAGTGCTTATATCTAAAATGATTTGAAACACGACTACTGCTACTACAGCTGTGTCACCACTAAACCAACAGCATTTCATCATTGAAAACAGAAAACTCTCTGAGTCAGACCTTTAGCCCCCCCCCCCCCCCCCCCCAATTGGGAAATGTTATATCCGCCCTGCTCTGGTGGTAGACAGGCTAGACCGTGGGCCTAATCAAAGTCCCCTCAGCAGTTCAATTTGCCCTCTGCCCTCAGCCAATTGATTGCTATGACAACCCCACACACTGCACCAATTGATTACTTTGCAGTCACAATCAGTATGCATGCAGCACAGTAGTCTTCAAACACAGGCAGATTACATTACAGACATGACATCTCCCACTCCGACTCCATATACAGTAGTAAGGGCAAAGTTAAAATGGGTGCTGTGATGTGACAACGGTTATTATGAGGTCCCCAAGTTGCAACATTCTCAAGGTGGCTGGTGGCCAAGGGTTAGATTGATTGACCAAAAATGTGTTCACAAATCAACCAGAATACTAACTGATTAAAAAAGCAACAACACACAAATTCCAATCAATCAATCAATCAATCAATCAATGCATTCACAAGAACCTCCCTCCATTTCTGATTCCTTTGTTGTATTCTTATAGACCTACCGTACCTATGCTTATTCTAAGCACATAATGTGAAGCCTCCGAGTTAGGCTTAGAAAAGTGATACAATAGCCAATGTGTAATTTATTATGATTTATTAAGAGTTTAACTATGTTCAGACTTATGTGTTCAGACCCCTGCACATACAGTTATAAGAGATTGCACTGACTCATCATGGTCAATTGTATCATTTTGATAGCCCCATAGGGGGCTCAAATGGGTCTAATTTGTGATATTTTGTCGTAATCTGCGAGCTCAAATTTGCAGGCCAGCAAAATCATTACAATTTATAACCTCTGGCATGATGCGTTCTGTAATCATGCTATGTTCTCTGGCTCCACCTTGTGGAGATGTCAAAGTGTTACTCGTTTATCGGACAGCACTAAAGACAAGACAGATTCATTAGATTGACAAGGGGCAGGGAAGGATGACACGCAATTATGCCACTTGAGCTGCTAACTAACAGACTATCAGACCTTGAATAAGTAAGTAACGTAGTGTAGTCAGTCAGTCAGTGATGCTGCGTGGTAGAAAATATATTCACTTTTTGTTTGTGGCACAGTGGTAGGTGCGGCCATCTCACAACTAGAAGGTCCACCCAACTAAAGTAGTGATTTACATTTACATTACATTGCAAATGATGCCTCATTTGCAATTGATTGGTCTAGTTTTGCTATTGAGAGCCACGTTCTAGACCAATGGGTAATTGTTTTACCACCAACAGATGCTCTCGTCAGTGTTAAATTTGATCACCACCAATATGGTCTGTAAACAATATGGGGAGTGAGAAAACATCATTGTTCATCATTTTCTTCTCTATGAGCAAACCGGTTCGATTTTACAGTACCCAATTGTTTTTGCATTTACAAAAATTTGCACATAAACAGGGTATCTGCAAATTTCCAAGATGTCAAACTTTGTGCATGAAAGAGGCAACCGCATCTACAAAGCAGCTCGCAGTGTGATGTGCTCTGAGCTTGTAGATTGAATGGCTATTTTCTAACATTTAACTGTGTAATCAATCAATCAGTGATTAAACACAAAAGGCACGACTGGTCAATTTTGTTTGCTTTAATGAACGACATATTAATAATAAATACAAGTTAACACAGCCTTAGTTGACCCCGGTTCACTTGGACCAAAAACATTTAACCACATGTATGAATGAATAGTAAATACAGCTGGGCAGCAGCTTGTAAAGATTTGGCTTTTTGTGACATGTTTTTGAATTTCGGTGTGGTGTTAGGGTTAGGGTTGGGGTGTTTGGTATAAGATTTTCAAAAACCTGGGCAAATGCACTGGACAAGCCTCCTAGTGTTCTGTTTCCACAGACCAATGATAGAAAACCAAAATGATTAATCAGAAAGGCATCATTTTCCAGATCCAGAGCGACTAAAATGAACTAAAATGCCTATATAAACAGGGATTTAGTGTAGTGTGTTAAGTACGGGCGTAAGTGTTTAAAAAAAAAAATCACACCCAGCTTTTTGAAATCCTTACATCACAACCGCAACTAACTCCACGGCAAAATTCTAAAAATTGTCACAAAAAGGCAAATTTTGGTGATTTCTTACAAGTCCGCCCCAGGCCCTTTTCATTAAATCTCTGTAGATATTTGGCACAAGCTGCTGAAGAAAGGGTTAATATGAAACCACCTGAAAAAAATAAAAAAATTCTGATGTTTCACAAATACAAATGATTTGATACATTTGACTTGATTATTGTGCAGAAAATCTCAAAAGATATCTGTCATGTGATGGGCGCCCTCAGCTACCAGGTAGGCTACCCCAAGCAACCGTGTGTGTGTGTGTGTGTGTGTGTGTGTGTGTGTGTGTGTGTGTGTGTGTGTGTGTGTGTGTGTGTGTGTGTGTGTGTGTGTGTGTGTGTGTGTGTGTGTGTGTGTCAGCAAAAAAGTTTCCTCCAAAGACAGAAGACCATTTCAAACCATTTCTACTGCCAGAACAGCTATTTTTCGGTAGCTTGGAATGTCATTGAAGTAAGCACTATCCACAGCCCATCTCTGACACACAGAAGAAGTGAGGGCTGTCTTGTCAAGCATTTCATTGTATGGCGATATAAGGTTGAAAATGGAAGGGTGATTGTGCTGCTTCAATTCATACTTCCATTGTACAACAGCGTTGCCTGCCAAAAAAGAGCAAATCGTCAAGCTGACAAGAGTTTGCAGTATTTTGTGTAGCCCATTCACCCCAGTGTCCATTATCTAATGTACTCCCGGGCGCTATATTTCCTCTGCCAACCTGGGGAGGCAGTGGACTGACCTCAGGCTTCCTCCTACGCATGAGGAGACCAAGCTGCTTCTTTTCTGCTGACAAATAAAATAAACGAAGAACAGAATGCAGTACTGGTGCCATTTTCCAGCAAGGTATTGCAGGAAAACCAGGGGTCCATTTTTGGTCACGTGGAAGAGTTGGTGCCAAAACTACTGCATGTTGGCAGTATAGGGCATATAGGGCAGCTGACCTGTTACTGAAGTATAGTGTCTCTGATGTCAGCACTGCACTAAGACAATAAGTCAGTGCTCTGTGACGGCGGCCATGTTGGATGTGGTTATCAGCGTGCTGCTGGAAGTGTCTCCTCCGGAGCAGCTGATACCGGAGACGGACCATACGTCACTCAACTCTGTCACAGGAGAGGCGATAAGTGGGAGGCGGAGGACAGGTTAAAAACAGAAAGACGCTTACCGTAATTTCCGGACTATAAGCCGCAACTTTTTTCACATGCTTTTGATCCTGCGTCTTATAAAATGGTGCGGCCAATCTATGGATTTTTACAGGTAACACAGGAGTAGTAGTAGTCCCTGAGAGGGTTCCAGGTGATGATGTAAAGTTGGTTAACCAGATGTAACTCTTTGAGAGCGTAAAAATGAAACCAAATGGACCCTTGCGGGTCCATTTGGTTTCATCTTTACACTCTCAAGAGCTATGATATTCATCTAAATTAGCACCACTTAATTAATAAGTTATGAGTCATGTTCATTTTGGTCTCATTTTGATGTTTTGCCTCTTTTGTTTGCGAAAATCCATCCTGGAATTGTAAACAGAACCAAAAGAAATCTAGTTTTGGGGTCTGTGGTGTGAAGATGTTGTTAAATTGTGGTCTCTGGCTCAAATGCTGAATAAATAGTGGGCCCTGGGATCAAAAAAGTTGAAGACCACTGCTCTAACATGAAGTGTATTGTCTGGTGCGGCTTATAGTCAGGTGCGGCTTATACAAGGAAAAATCTGTATTTTGCCCCAAATTTAGCTGGTGCGGCTTATATTCAGGTGCGGCTTATAATCCGGAAATTACGGTACATACATTTTACAAATTTTGACTCTTACAAATACATTTTAAAAGGAGTAGTTCACATCATGCAGGTCTGATTCTGAGCCGGAACCAAGGAAAATCTTTCCTGGGGCTCCAAATTGCTTAGAAACGGCATTGATTCTAACTCACCTGTTCGGAACTTGCTGTAAGTGCCGTTGACTAGCGTTGTGCCGCTCTCCGAGCTGAAGGCCAGTCCTCGCTCTCGCCACCTGTTGGCAAGCGATCATGAGAGCCATCATGACAACTGACGTTCCATACAATCACATGTCACATATGTACTGAGAAATGTAGTCAGGGGGCTTGTTTGAGGCTTCGTTTTGTAGCATGGCATGGTCGGCAGAAAGTTTGTTGGACGGCACATGTTTGACCGACATCCTGTTAGTTCAACTATGTGGCAGGTTAAGACTCACCCGTCACCGACATCAGACCAATGTAGTTAATTATAAGCTCTATTATTCAGCTATACATTTGGCGGTGTCACTTGCCAGTGCAAGGCGAATATGGCGACGATCAGCATGAGAGACATGAGATCCGTCAGGATCCACATCCGATTGTACTCTTCTGGAGTCTGAAACAACAAGAGACGGACAGACAGACAGACAGATGCAGACAGACAGACAGACAGACAGACAGACAGACAGACAGACAGACAGAACAAGAGACAGACAGACAGACAGACAGATGCAATTACTCCTGACATTCTAGGATACCAATCATCTTAACCAGTGTTTCTAAAATGGGTTATGTGTACCATTGAGTTTATGTGCATGTACTATAGGTTTGTTAAAGAAAGTGGGAAATGTGCTTTTCCAGTCATGTTTAATCATAACATACAAGTCAGGCACCAAGAGTGCCTGACTGCTCCCCCAAAATGATTCCTCTCCACCAGAGGTTTTAGAATTTGTTTGGTTTGGTTGGCATTTAATGTTTCATTTCATTTGGTCTAATAATCATTTGGTTGGTATATCCATGTTTTATTACATCTCGTGGCGTGGCTACCAATACTAGATGACTTCATTAATTTGTAGGATGTACTTGGATAGAGAACTCTAATGAAAGGACCTAAATGTTTGAGACAGACTAATCTAATCTAACTAATCTCCTCGGTAACAATTAGGTCACAATGCATGCAACGCAATTGTGAGCTTGTAAATCTGCCAAATTATAAGTACATTATATACAGAACAATTTTTCTGCACAACAAGTACCTTCTACGTTTGGCACATTTTGGTACCAATAGTTGTATTACTTTACAGCAGGGGTTTTTAACAGGTGGTCCGGGGACCACCAGTGGTCCTTGAGACGGTTCCAGGTCGTCCTTAGCTAAGTTGGTTAACCAGATGTAACTCTTGAGAACGTAAAAATGAAACCAAATGGACCCTTGCGGGTCCATTTGGTTTCATTTTTACACTCTCAAGAGTTAAAATGTTCATCATCTGAATTAGCCATTTTGGAATGTATGTTTTGCTTCCCCAAATACAGCCTGGAATTGTGGATGAAAGCAAAATAAATCTTTAGGTTTGGGGGTCTGTGGGGCTAAAATATCCTCAAATGGTGGTCCGTGCCTCAAATCCTGAATAAATGGTGGTCCCTGAGACAAAAAAAAGGTTGAAAACCCCTGCTTTACAGTATTGACACTTAAAAAAAGTAAAAACATTTGAGTATACTGTACTGGTTACTGGTTTACCATGAGGAAGAGCGGCGTGCGCAGAGCAGTGAGGAGCTGAGGGGCGTTGGTGGTGACAGAGTGAGCACCAGCACACCAGGCCAGGGAGTAGAGCCACGGCTGGCTGATCACATACAGGTTGGTGCTGATGTTCGCCGCCGCGTAGAAACTGTGTGGGGGAAAAACAACGGAGAGCCAAACACTTGAAACTTCCTTCCTTCATCCCAGGGCCCACCATTTATTCAGCATTTGAGCCACGCACCACCATTTGAGGACATTTTAGACCCACAGACCCCAAAACTAAAGATTTCTTTTGTTTCTCCCCATGACCATTACTCTTCTAGTTGTGTAGATTCGGACTAATTCGGATGATTAATATTTTAGCGTAAAAATGAGAGCGTATTTTACGTATTTTTACGCTTGAGAGCGTAAAAATGGTTTCATTTTTACGCTCTCAAGAGTTACATCTGGTTAAACAACTTAGCTGGGGACCACCTGGACCACCTTTTCTGGAAGTCCAGGCCGCACTCTGCCAATTCTAAAAATGCCTTCTAAATACTGACCTAAGTGTATTGAAAAACTTCAAATAACTATATAACACCATCAAACTTTTGACATTTTTGGATACTGTACATACTGTACAGAACCCCTGGAGGGATTCCCGTCAACTAAGGGACTGCTAACACTAGGGGTTCCCGCCTGTAATGGGTTAAAAACACCATTGACAATGATGTAATCGATATGCAAAATTATAAAACAGTCCCTCAGTTCACATGGGTGTGATTTTGTAATATAATACAAAATGTAAGTATTTTGTAATGTAAACATTAATCTTATCATAGAGACCTTAGCGTTTCAGGCAATTATTTGGGGCCCACTTTCAATCTCCTCATTGGTGAGCCCCAGAACCACAGGCTGAGAGCCAGAGAACCCCTGCTATAAAGTGCTACGGCATGGGTGTCAAATTCACTTAATTTCACTTGGCCCTTGAGACATTATCAAATTAAAGGGGAAGGAAGACCACCCATTTTCAACATTATAATATGTCATTAATATACCTTAGAGATGTTGTGTCGACATGATAAAAAAAAAAAGTTCCCCCAATTCTGTATTGCCTAAAAATGGAGGTCTGAAAAAAATCATTAACATGGTGAAATACATCTGAAGACATCACCAAGATGTATTTCACCATGTTAATGATTTTTCTTTCAGACCCATTTTTTGGGTGGAATTCCCCTTTAAAATGTTAGTTCGCTCAAACTTGGCCCCTGGCTTTGTTCAGTTTTAAATTTTGGCCCACTCTGTATCTGAGTTTTACACCCCTGCGGGGTCCATTTGGTTACACACACACACACACACACACACACACACACACACACACACACACACACACACACACACACACACACACACACACACACACACTGACCTAATGCGCTCACTGGACATGGTGCTGTAGTGTAGGTTCAGTTTAACGATGTGGTTGTGCTGCAGGTCCACCAGGGGGCGCTGGCTGCCTGATGTCTGCTGCAGCTCTGGGTCTAACTCCTGGACAAGAGCACGCAGGTCCTGAGGAAGCCACAGCACCTGTGACACACACACACACACACACACACACACACACACACACACACACACACACACACACACACACACACACACACACACACACACACACACACACACACACACACACACACACACTCTATTACACAAATCAGGCCTACTACACTATTATGCTTTAGTTCAGTGGTTTTCAACCTTTTTCATCCCGGGGCCCACTATTTTCTCAGAATTTGTGCCGCGGACCACCATTTGAGGACATTTTAGCCTCACAGACCCCAAAACTAAAAGATTTCTTTTGCTTTTGTCCATCTTCTAGTTGTGTAGACTTGGGCTAATTCAGATGATGAATATTTTAACTCTTAAGAGCGTAAAAATGAAACCAAATGGACCCGCAAGGTTACATCTGGTTAACTTAGCCTGGGGACCACCTGGAGCCCTCTCAAGGACCACTGGTGGTCCCCGGACCACCTGTTGAAAACCCTTGCTTTAGTTTATGCAATGCAGTTCGACCACTTACAGTACGCCTCCACTGGGTGTCCCTATACAGATCCAAATCAATGTATGGATCATGGCTCAGGGCAGTAGAATAACACAGTGTTAATCTATATGGAACACACAGATTACATGACGTTGTGGCCGACCAGGGGGGAGGAGGCTTGGCCTCAGATGTCAGTCACGGAGAATGAAAAGCGGGACACACGATCTCCGGTTTCCTGCACACAGAGGGCATTTGTTCACCTACGCTACAGTATATTTTGTCCACACTGTTCGTGTCCGTCGACACATAACGGCAACATTGAGGCGATAATGTTACCACAGAGATCCTCAAACAACTAGCTGATAACAACGCACGCATGTACACGCACACACGCACACACACAGAAACAGATAAAGGTTCACAGATAATGGTGTTTTGCAGAACAGGATGCACTGTAAAATCTCCAGCGTCCATTTGTGTCAGGGAATGAAATGGACCCATACTGGTGCCCTCAGAGTTGAAATGATCACTCATGACTTCACAGTAGGGCTTAGGGGGGGCTTTGTCATAACTGAAATGAAAATGAAATCTAATAACAACTTTACTGAGGTCAGCAGCCACATAATCCCATGAAATGAGTACATTTCCATTTTCTAGACTCTCTCGGTTAAATCAGCACTTTTCTTTCTTCACGTTGTGTGTTTCTAAACTGCAACACAAACTGCCATAACAACGTGACATTCTGATGCTTTTTTAGAGCTCCACACACATTTCCTTGACCTCAGCGTTCAAGTGTGTCAGTTAACAAAAGTGCAGCATGTGGTTCAAATGTTATCGCTTTGTTCTTCTCTGGCAGCAACTTAATGATTCAGCCTAGGAACAGGGAGATTCAGTGACCTCCTTATCTTTGCTTACACTGCCCAGGATTAGCAACAGGTATAAACAGGCCATATATCATCGCCGTTGGGCAGAAACCTCATTTCCACCTTATTTCCATATTTCCATAAACAGGCTTTCGTTTTCTACATTACAATGCCCTACATTATAGGCCAGCACACGGCTAGCAGGATGGTTTAGTAGTTTTGTCCCCTCATCCATCATGTCATTAAAAGGATCCCTGGCATATGGAGAGACAGTGAAATCCATTTTAGACTGCGGATTCTTTCAATAGGGACTGCTCCTGTTACAGGTTGATGAAATCATATGCCTTTGTGTGATTCAGACCCATGGGATAATATGGAATGCTAATAAAATTATTAAAGCAATTACCTTGATGCTTATGTGAACTTTAGAAGAATGCATTACATTGTTTATTAAAATATGCATTCCATATTCCTATAGGGTTAGTCCACGCATGGGCATACCATCAATAGTAGTCCCTATTGAGAGAAAGATTTGGTATTTACGAAAGAAATAAGATATTTTTTTAATATTTGTGTTAAAGAGAAGTACAACGTATAATGTTTTAAGGCATGCTTGTCTTATTAGCCCAGGATCCCTTATTTAAACACCCTCACAAAGTCACCGCATCTGCCCTTGATCACCCCAGATACCCAACAATGGTTTATTCAACTCACTGGATAAACCCCAAAGCTTTGCACCCATGCAGCAAAGCTGTAGGACTTAAAACATGTTTTTCTATTGTCTTGGTGTTACTGTATGTGCTGTGTCGTTTGAACAGATTATTATTATATAATATACACAGTGACACACGCCATGTAGGCCAACATTTTCCAAAAGCAACAATATGAATTATAAATGTTCTTTTGGTATCAAAGTAACTTCCTGAGCGCGTCCCGTCCCACCTGGTCGGAGCGAATCGAGGACTCGTTGCGGATGACCTCCAGCGTGCGTTGGATCCACGAGTCCCTGTACGGGTGACCTCTGGGCGGACGGTAGAGGTCAAAGATCACCAGCCTGTCCGTGGCCGCCGCCAGCTCCAGGAAGGCCCGCAGACTGCACACGGCCTGGTCACCCGCTAGCGTCTTGTCCAGGCCGCTCATAGACCCCACCGTGCTGAACGGGTCGTGCTGGAGAGGGGGAACAACCATCGATATGTGTGAATGAATTTGTAACAAGGGCTACCCCCACATGTCCACCAAAAATATAGTGTCCTAGCCCAGGGGTTTTCAACAGGTGGTCCGGGGACCACCAGTGGTCCTTGAGAGAGTTCCAGGTGGTCCCCAGGCTAAATGATGGAATGTTGATCAACCAGATGTAACTCTTGAGAATGTGAAAATGAAACCAAATGGACCCTTGTGGGTCCATTTGGTTTGATTTTCACACTCTCAAGAGTTAAAATATTCATCATCTGAATTAGCACTAGTTAATTAAGAAGTCTACACTGTTTTGTTTGTAAAATTCCAGCCTGGAATTGTGAACAAAACCAAAAGAAGTCTTTAGTTTTAGGTCTTTGGGGCTAAAATGTCCTCAAATGGTGGTCTGTGGCTCAAATGCTGAATAAATGGTGGTCCCTGGTATCAAAAAGGTTGAAAACCCCTGTCCTAGCCTGTTTCCATCCTGATCATGCCGTTCTGGCCATCTGAATGTCACTTTACAACTTAGTCTGGCCAGGAGGCTATCCCCACAGGTAGACGGGGTATATGGAGGTTGAAATGCAGCCGAGGATTCTGATTGGCATTCAGATGCACAGAACGGAGCAATCAGGATGGAACCCAAGCTAATAATATCCTGTATTTTTCAAGAAGAATTCACACCATTTGGTGTGGTGGAGTGGTGCTGTGTGTATGTACCTTGTTGATATTATTAACATAGTGAGAGGTGTACAGGTGAGTGTATGTACAAAAGGCCCCAAATGATCAAAATCAAATGTCGGTTTCCACAAATTTACATAATATGTGGCAGACATTTGACCTCATTTCTTTTTCGCACAGGGGACAAGATGACATACATTTTCTCTCCAATGTGCAGTGTGTCACAATGGGCTGTGAAACCTGGACAGTGTTGATATCAAAGAGAGGTCTGGCTGGTCTAGCCGGTACTTTTTTTCCTCAATGGAAAACCATAAAAGGGGAGTAAAGCTGTCCGAGAGGACAGTATATTAGAAGCAGGCCTGTGCACAGACATCAAAGGGAGCTTCAGTCCCTGCTCTTTTACCTCTATGTAGAACTGTTCTCTCCAGACCATGAATGCAGAATTTACTATGGTGAAATAAGTACAAAAGCCACCGCTTTTCATGCCATGCCGGATGGTAGTGACGTGGCATTGAGGTGATTTTGTTTTTCGAATTTCATGCACCGCATGTACACCGCATATTCAGCAGATGAAGAAGTGTGCTCGGTTGCACACCGCAAATAGCAGATCTACAAGCTCACAATGTATCACACGCCCCAACACTCTTTGCATGTCCCTAAGCATAAGCTAACCTGCCATCTCCTGCGTAAGATTATTTGATTCCATTATTTAATCCATCTTTCCATACGAACATATTGTTTAGAGAGCACAATGGTCAAGACACCAGAAACACGATATTAATACATCCGGTTTCGGAGATCTGGTGCTTCAAAATAAGCGTTTCAAACGCAAACGCCATGGCATAGACACATATGTGTATAATCCTCGTGTTCGGCGCGAAGACGGTTAAGATTTGCAAGAAAACATTCAGAAAAAAGCAACATTTGCCAGGACAGGCGACCTACAGAGAGGAACCAGGCCCCAGCGTTCAGCCTCTCCAGCTGGCTCCAGGTGAACCAGGCCGCCGGCGTGTGCGTCTGGTTGGGAAACACGTCCTTGACGTTGGTGGTCCGCCGCAGGGTCCGGTCGTGCATCAGGAACGGCACCCGTCGTAGCTGTAGCTGTGACAACATAAAAAAAAAAAAAATAGCACAATATCGGTGTGATAAAATTGACTGCCTTTGAAACTAGGGGACTGGGTGATATATTTTAAATGAGCATCACTTCACACGTGTTTGTCAACTATTTTATCGATACTGGTATGTCATTAAGAGTACCTAGAGATTGTAGATCTCTAGGTATTGTAGAGAGTGTACAAGTGAGATTCCACCAAATGGTATGTCATTAAAGTACCTAGAGATAGTAGATCTCTAGGTATTTAGAGAGTGTACAAGTGGAACCAAATGGACACGTTAGGGTTCGTTTTGGTTCCATTTGTACACTCTCCGAAAAAAATCTTGAAAATGGGTGGAATTGTATGTATTGTTTCAATTTATGCCGCAATGCAATGGTTTGTGTGGTAAAATACTTTCCTTGGCAGCTACAGTATAAGCAGTGTTGTGTGTTTGCTATCAGAGGGCCAGAAGCTCTATTTACCCTGGAGTCACAAGGTAACACCCACTTTTATTTGTCTTGTATAACAACTGTAAGACATGTTATACTTGCAAAGAGTATGACTGAACCACATCATGGTTATAATACTGAACTAACTAGTCAAGTCAGTTTTGAGCAACATTATAACTTTCAGTTATAATGAACAATGATTAACATATAAAAATGGGTTTATGTTTTACAAATGATAAACCAATTAATAATTATTTTAGTTCTACTGACTATTACCTGACAAACAAATGAAAGCACAAAAAATAACTGAAACTAAAACTGAACTAAAACTAAGCATTTTCACCAAAACAACAACTACAGTGGGGAACTTCATCGATGCGTAAACTACACAGTGAAACAGAGGGTGTTATAATGACACTTTGAGTAATAGTTATAGGACGTAAAGTGACAGGATTCATTTTAGTCACCGCAAAATTGTGAATGCGTGTGACCTAAGTCAGGGGTTTTCAACCTTTTTGATACCAGGGTATGTATTCAGCATTTGAGCCACGGACCACCATTTGAGGACATTAAGCACCAAAGCACCCAAAACTAAAGATTTCTTTTGTCCACAATTCCAGGCTGGATTTGGGAAACAAAACAGTCAAACATACAGATCAACATGATGATGTATATTTTAACTCTTGAGAGTGTAAAAATGAAACCAAATGGACCCGCAAGGGTCCATTTGGTTTCATTTTTACGTTCTCGAGAGTTACATCTGGTTAACCAACTGAGCTGGGGACCACCTGGAACCCTCTCAAGGACCACTGGTGGTCCCCGGACCACCTGTTGAAAACGCTGACCTAAGTGATCAATGACTTCGGTTTGGATGTGAATATGACCTGACCTGTACATCCATAACCTACTGACCTGATGGTGACGTCCGTCTCCAGGCCCGCGCTGCCTGCCTCCACGGCCTTCTGAAACGACATGATGGTGTTCTCTGGAGCCAGCTGCAAGCAGAACAACACAGGAGTGATGATCACGGTGCAGGGCTTGACACTAACACTTGCCCGCTTGCCCGGGGGAAAGTACAAAAAAATGGTGGGGCAAGTGAAGACTGCTACCTGGCTGCCCGATCGGGCAAGTGTGCGACTTAGTGCCTATAACACAACACAACAACATAACACATATTTGTCTTGAAGGTGGTCATTGCGCTCTGCCTCTGTGTCTTTCCCTGCTTTCTATCTATCTCTACCTATCTCTCTCCCAGGTCCATTTGGTTCCAAACTATCATTTTGCTGGGGTCAGGGACCACTGGGTCTGTGACCACTATGGGCTAGTTAAGATGATGAATTTTAACTCTTGAGAGTGTAATAATGAAACCAAATGGACCCACAAGGGTCCATTTGGTTTCATTTTTACATTCTCAAGAGTTACATCTGGTTAACCAACTTAGCTGGGGACCACCTGGAACCCTCTCAGGGACCACGTGTTGAAAACCCCTGGTTTAAAGCACACAAGTAGGAAGTAAACTTAAATGCAAAATTTACAATATATTCTGGGGGGCAAGTGACCATGACCTGAGGGCAAGTAGAACCTGACTTGCACTTGCCCAATGGGCAAGTGTCAACCCCTGCGGTGTGTGTGTGTGTGTGTGTGTGTGTGTGTGTGTGTGTGTGTGTGTGTACAAGTTAAGCCATTTTTCCTTGACATTAGATTCTAGTTTTTGACGCTGGATTCTAGCTCTTGTCGCTAGTTTCTAGCTTTTGACGCTAGATTCTAGTTTTGCACTCCAGGTTCTAGACTAGTTTCTGATGCTAGATCCTAGTTTTTGACTACAGATTCTAGTTCCCAAAACTGGATTCTAGTTTCTGACACTAGATTCTGGTTTTGACTGTAGTTTCTATAGTTTCTGGCATTAGATTCTAGTTTTTCTGAAAAAATCTATGTTTATGTCAGTGATGATCAGCATATTTGATGCAAAAGGACCCCCAGAGTTTGGCTGCGGACCCCCATCTGAAAACATGTTATTCTAGGGATCCCCCAGAAGCAAAGATCATTTTCACATTAAAAAAAAAAAAAAAAAAAAAAAAAAAAAAAAATATATATATATATATATATATATATATATATATATATATATATATATATATATATATATATATATATATATATATATATATATATATATATATATATATATATATATATATATATATATATATATATATACACAGTATATATCAGACCTATATCAGACCTACAAACTCATAGCACGCCACTCGGTGGCGCGCTATGGGTTTGTAGATCTGATATTTTTCAACTTCTAAAGTAAATAATGCTTAGAACGGACTCATCCAACCCCTCCTCCTCACCATGGGTGCTCCTCGGTGGCCGATGAGGGCCGGCGCGGGGCCCAGGCTGCCCTCCGCCTTGATGCAGGGGGAGTACATGCCCAGGGGCACCAGGTAGAGGGCCAACAGCACCACCAGGTAGACCCCTAGGATGAGCCATCGCCTAACTGGTACACACACACACACACACACACACACACACACACACACACACACACACACACACACACACACACACACACACACACACACACACACACACACACACAGACATTCACGCCCACATGCAGAGAGTGGTAATACTTCAGTGATTCGTTAGGATCTAGGATCCAAACAAATTCATGCAATAACCACATGAGCCCTATTTAATGACAGAAATAGCAGATCTACAAGTTTTGACCGTGGCCCTCACCTCTGTTGTCCAAGCGAAAGAAATGCAACGCCACGGGCCATGTTACCAGCAGCATCAACAGGACTCCCCCCACGTGTAGATATGGTGCGGTTATCTACGGCACAACACAAAGACATGCCCCCCCCCCAGTTAGGTACAGGTACTGTACGGGAGTATTTGTAATTTCTGTATAGATGTGTCATCGCAGATGACAAATTTTGTGGGGAAAGCCATTAAATCAGGCACCCTGAAGCACTATTAATCAACCATTAACTTGCTTAATTTCAACCGATCGTCACGCGGTTTGGTTTGTTACAAATGTCAGCCGTATACAGTAGTTATGGTATGATATACTGTACAACGTACATACACAATTTTTAGTCTTGTGTTGGTCTACACAACTCAGTCCTAAAGTGGATGGCAATCCTCCCTATACGCAATATGGAGGCAGTGTTGTTGTGCAGCACCGTTGGTAAATGAGGCGTTATATTGATTCTATGTGTTGATTGCAAAGGAACGAGGGAAATGTCACCTGAAAGGAGAGCATCAACGTGGTCCACTCTTTACTCCAGAGGTCAGACAGCACGGCGGTGGCTACGATGGAGAAAGTCAAAGTCACCAGTGTACCCATCTGACGACAGAACAGTTTAGTGAGGTAAGGTTAATGCTGCTGCTGCTCGCAGATCCGTCCAATCCAAATCCATAGATGCTTAAAGTGCCAAGCGGTAGGCGCCATTTTTTTTTTTTGGTATGACCCAGCGAGGGATTGTACCGTCAATCGCCCAATTCCAAGGAGATGAAAATAATTCAAGTTTACAGCAATCACCGCATGGCATCCTACTGGCAGAACACTGCAGCATGTAAGTATGACTCCCATATACAGTAACTGTAAAACAGGCCTAATATACCCATACAAGCAGCGACACATAAAAAAGGACACAGGTAAGACAAGTAGGATGTTCGGCAGCGGTCGCCCAGCGGGAACCTTCCTATGCCCAGCTTTGTTTTTCATGTGTAGCACCAATGTTTAGGTGATTTGATTGAGCAGCTTTGCATAAGGAGCGAGTGCATTTACCGGTGTCAACCTCGCCATGCCGGCATAGCCGCCGCATTGCCGCCAATGGCAACGCATTGTCGGAATATTGTAAGAGTTTGGTTAAGGTTATGGGGAAGGGGTTTGGGTTGCCACATAAAACACTAGCGACTGCACTGGCTCTTTCTCGGTAGCTTAGAAAACGGAGAGGAACGCCCACACACTGTTCATATGCTCCAAAACACACTTTTTATTTAGTTCAGGCAACAACTGCAACTTCTGACGAAGACCTTAGGGTCGAAACGTTGCAGTTGAACTAAATAAAAAGTGTGTTTTGGAGCATATAAACAGTGTGCGGGCATTCCTCTCCGTTTTTTAAGTTTGATGCCTTGATGCCCAGCACCTGGCCTGAATATAGGCGTGAGATGTGCACACAATCCGTTTGCCTTAGAACTCTTTCTCAGTAGCTACCACTGGCGGTAGATGCACTCGATCTCTCCCTCAAGAGCAGATATTCTAACATTGTTTGTATACCACAATGAATTAAAGTGGGAGTTACCTTGTGACTCCAGTGTAAATAGAGCTTCTGGCCCTCTGACAGCAAACACACAGCGAGCAGCTGCATAGAACACACACAGACTGTTTTAAGTTACATCACCCAACTACAACGTAACACTTATTTTAATTTGTTGTATTACAGTACATCAAACAGATAACTTTCCCGGCTACCCTGTACTTACTCTCTGACCTCTACTGTAGGCTAACTAGAGAAATAAAGACAGAAACGCCCCAATGATATGTTTAAAAATAACTAAAAAAAATCATCTCTAGCTTGTAGGGCTGCGGTGGCTCATGGGCAGAGTCACTGGATGGTAAACCGCAAGGTTGCCAGTTTGAACCCAGGGCTCTCCCAGTGTCGTTATCAAAGTGTCCTTGAGCAAGACACTAAATCCCTAATTGCTCATGATGTGCTAGTACCTTGCATGTTTTACACTACCATCGGTGTGTGAATGTGACGCAATCTGTGTAAAGCACCTTGGATAAAGGCGTTATATACTGTAAATGCAACATTTACCATAGAAGTAATTGGATCACTAAGATTGTTAATTGAACTGTTGAATGGCGTCTGGCACAGCTTTATCTGCTGTACTTCCAGGGTGCATGGAGAGAATGGAAAACGTCTAAAGAGGTCACAACTCCAGCCACACTGTAGTACACGTTTCTGCTTGTGTCCCACTGGGTCACCATCACAAACAGTAGGCAACGTCTTGGCTTTACTTACGAAGGTGACGAAAACAAATCTCTGTGAATTCAAAGCTTCATGATCTGTATAACTGATAAGATGTATTTATTTATTTATTTATTTATTTTTTGGGGGGGGGGTATCCCTTTAGCATGAACCTGTTTGAGAAGCACTACAGTACAGAACAGAGCAGTGCTTTATTTTGACTCCAGGCAGTGTTTATTAGTAGAGCTTATCTACACAACCTTGAGTGATGGGCGTGACAACACAATGACAGGATGTTTTCTATGTCTTCGCCAGAAACGCAGGGCCCTGTTAAATGCACCTTCTCCCACCTATTTTTTTTTATTATTATTTTTGTTATTATTTTAAGTTCTATTGACAGGTTTATATGGTCTCCATACTCCACACTCTGGCCATAATAATCCACTATTTGGAAGCTTATAAATATGGATGTAAGCCGATGTATGGTCAAAACATCCACTCAGAAAGAAAATTCATTCTGTTACTGTTACAAGTGTCCCATTTCAGGTTTACAAATCTTTGAGAATAGCCGATCTAAGATTTCACATTGTGAAAAACAAAATGTAGCACCACTGAGAAAGCAAACTCCTGTTTTTTTTTACAGAAAACTGTTCAACTCTTAAAGGGGAATTCCACCCATTTTCAACATTCTAATATGTCATTAGTATACCCTAGAGGTGCTGGGTGGACCATGATGACCATGCTGGACCTTTTTCAAACTAAACGAGGACAAAACAGAAGTTCTCATAATTGGCTGCAGTGAGCAGAAAGAATCAATACTAAGCAGACTTGGCAATCTGATTGTAGAAAGTAATAGTACAGTAAAGAACTTGGGGGTCTTCATTGACTCTGAATTGAATTTTAATTCACACATTAATCATGTCACAAAGACTGCCTTTTTTCACCTTAGAAACATTGCACGAATCAGAGCCTATCTGTCAATGGATGATGCTAAAACCCTGATCCACGCCTTTGTATTTTCCCGGCTTGACTACTGCAATGCACTCTTTTCTGGTCTCCCCAAGAAAACAACTGACAGATTACAACTAGTCCAAAACGCGGCAGCCAGAGTTTTAACTAAAACTAAGATGAGAGAACATATTACTCCTGTCCTAGCCTCACTACATTGGCTACCGGTTGTGTTTAGAATTGATTTTAAAATTATTTTACTTGTCTATAAAGCGCTTAATGGTCTTGCACCTTCCTACCTACATGACCGCCTGCCTAAGTATGTCCCAGGCCGTCCCCTCAGGTCTTCCACTGCTGGCCTGCTTGCGGTGCCCAAAATGGCAACTAAAAAACACGGTGAAGCAGCCTTTTGCTTCTATGGACCGACGGCGTGGAACAAACTCCCATTATACATTCGACAGGCAGCCTCTGTAGACATTTTTAAAGCACAGCTCAAGACGTACTTCTATGCACTTGCTTTTAACTGATTCTCTGTGATTTTATATTTTATGATTTTATATTTTATGCCTTATTTCAGGTCCTCACTGTACTGCTTCTTTGATGTATTTTAATGATCTCATTCATTCCCATTATTTTTTCTTCTTCTCTACTGCAATGTAAAGCACTTTGAGCTGCATTTTATGTCATGAAAGGTGCTATACAAATAAAGATTATTATTATTATTATGATAAAAAAGTTCTACCATTCTGTGTTCCCAAGAAATGGAGGTCTGAAGAAAACCACTATGGTGGTGAAACATCTTGATGACATCATCAAGATGTATTTTCACCATGTTAACGGATTTCTTTAGACGCTTCTTTTTTCTGAGAGCGTACAAATGCAACCAAATGAACCCTAACCGGTTCATTTGGTTGCATTTGTACGCTCTCAGAAAAAAAATGTTGAAAATGGGTGGAGTTCCCCTTTAATGGGTCAATGACACACGTTTACTGACCGTCAGCACAGTGACGTAGGTGAAGAAGGCTGCAGCGATGACCAGCAGCACCACAGACCACGGGAACCAGAAACCCAAGTTCCCAAAGTTAAACCTGTAAACGCACAGAAAGGGAAGGGGGACGGGGGACAAGGAGGAGGGGGTAATAATGAGTAAAGGAACCTCTTTGAGAAGTGCTTCTCAAAGAGGGAGTTGGGGAGCGGCCATACTCAACAATGCATTCCAAAAAAAAATCTCACTTTCTCACAAAAAAAGTTCCCCCAATTCTGTATTCCCTAAAAATGGAGGTCTGAAAAAATCATTAACATGGTGAAATACATCTGATGACATCACCAAGATGTATTTGTTTGACACCCCTGCAATAGTGGCTGTATTTGCCGAACCCAATCCTTCCAGGTTTTAGCATAGCATTGGATTATCGCGATTATGCAAAGGAAATCTTCAATGAATTACAATGACGCATTCAAGTTAAATCCACCGTCACTACAGATTATCACCCGAGCATTCGGCAGAGCTTATCCGATCAAGGGCAGCCTGGAATCCGTGTGGCCGAGATTGGGTAAGAATTTTGTTGCTACAGAGGCATTATGTGAAACTATGGTAAGGTTTTCTGATGTGTTTAGGGTTCTGGATGTTGTCTTTGGAAAACAACTGGTGTTTCGATCCCATAGCCTATAGCAGGGGTTTTCAACAGGTGGTCCGGGGACCACGAGTGGTCCCTGAGAGGATTCCAATGGTCCCCAGGCTAAATTATGGAAAGTTGGTTAACCAGATGTAACTCTTGAGAATGTAAAAATGAAACCAAATGGACCCTTGCGGGTCCATTTGGTTTCATTTTCACCCTCTCGAGAGTTAAAATAATCTTCATCTGAATTAGCACCACTTAATTAAGAAGTCTACACTGTTTTGTTTCCCAGATACAGCCTGGACAAAACCAAAAGAATTATTTACGGTAGTTTTAGGTCTAGACTTCTTTAGTTTTAGGTCTTTAGGGTGAAAATGTAATCTAATGATGGTCCGTGGCTCAAATGATGAATAAATGGTGGTCCCTGGTGTCAAAAAGGTTGGAAACCCCTGGCCTATAGCGATGGATGCGTCAACCCTTTCAGTTACCATCTAGAGGGTGTATACTGTATATGCACATGCATAAAGTAAAGGGCAGATCGAGTGGAAAATCAAGTGACAAAGTGAATTTTCATGTTTTTTAAAGTCATGTTACCACTGAGTGGGCAACTTACGTATATGATGATGTCACACACATACCAGACCTGCCCCTCTATACAGTAAAGCCTTGATTTATACCGGTTCTGTCACAGTACTCTGGCTGCATCCTTGTCCTGTCTATGCGCATGTGTCTGTCAAAGTGACTAGGCGTACGTATAGACAAGGCTTCAGATTCTGGCATCAGCTCATCATCTCTAAGTCTATAAAACACTGCATGGTCTTCAGTTAAACCCAAACCTTATTGCTACAAGTTTAACTTAATCTCAGTAAAACGGGGCCAAAATCCAACCTCAAAAGTTGCCTGCTAAAGCAGCCAACTCCATGACCTCTCTCCCTCTCATGGAATTGACACTATATAAAGTCACAATATCGGTTCAAGGTTATATATTTTTTACCCTTTTCACCTCTACGTTGCTTCTACTTTGATGCTGCAGCCGTTTCCCTGCAGACAGACACTCGCTTCGTCCTGCAGACGGTCGGGAACTTTGTTGTTGCCAACAAATCATGAAAACAAAACATTTGTCGGACTCAGGAAAGGCAGTGTAATTTGTGAGGCGGGGGGGGGGGGGGTTGTGTGGGGGTGAGGCAGCGTTTTAGCCGATCACAGTGCAGCAGTCTCCAGCAGTCATAATGAGCCAATAAGAGTGGAGTTAGATTCAAACAAAAAAAAATATCCATTTTGGAGTTAGGTGGTTTCCTTTCCCGACGGCAGAACATTCACATGTACAAATATACAGCATCACAGGCTGTAAACATGAGACTCACAACCCACCAGTCAAAGTCATTGTAGTCATTCTGTGCTTGGCCCCAGAAGTACAGAAACACCAGCGTGAGACAGAAGGACACGACCAGCAGCGCAAAACTGGCTCCCTCCAACTGCAGAGGAAAGAAAAGAACAGAAAAAACAGCTGCAAGTTCATTTTCACGCTGGGGCGGATATAACATTGGGAGGGGGGCAGGAGAAAATGGTATGGGGGGCGGCTTCATCACCCGTGTCGCTTCGCGCCACGGGCGATGAAGCCGCCCCCATACCATTTTCTGTTACAGGACTTTTATTAGTCAAGTAAGCATCAATAATAACATCAGTTGTTCTTGAAGTTGCAACAGGCACGCAGCATGCATAAAGCTAAAGGTCTGACTCAGAGAGTTTTCTGTTTTCAATGATGAAACGCTGTTGGTTTAGTGGTGCCACAACTGTAGTTAGTTAGTAGCAGTAGTAGTAGTAGTGTTTCAAATATTAGTAAAGTATTTTAATTTGAAATATCTTTGAAAGTTGGGTTGTTTGCACACCATCATGTTTGGTGGGGCAGACTGGGCATTTATGGGGGCATTGCCCCCCCATGCCCATGCCTAGATCTGCCCCTGTTTTCACGGTGTCAGCCAATCCCCAACATGTGTAAAAAAACAATGTTATACTGCCCTGTAACATTCCACCGCAGTAACTGTTGAACCTCAGGGACAGGAATTCCAGGAACACGACAGCTACTTAATGACTAAACTATGGGATCATAAGTGGTATGACGCAAACTCCTACAAGTCCAAATACTGCATGGCCAAGGAGACACAAACCGCTTTCAAACAAAGCATTGTGTGGGAAATGTGCTAACAATGGAGTGCGCGCATTTGTGCGTGCGTGCGCCTGTGTGTGTGTGCGTGCACATCACCCACGTTACAGACAGCACATGTATGCGTATTTTGTGCAATGCAATGTGTGCGGCCCTACAGCACTGCACAAAAGCAATACAAGGATTATGGTGAAGTACTGTATACTAAACCAGCTCAGTGGCCTTGTGGTTAGAGTGTCCGCCCTGAGACTGGGAGGTCGGGGTTCGATTCCCGGCCGGGTCATACCAAAGACTATAAAAATGGGACCCAATGCCTCCCTGCTTGGCACTCAGCATCAAGGGTTGGATTGGGGGTAAGTCCCTGCGATGTACTAGCGTCATGTCCAGGGGGTGTACTTGTACATCAAGCTGCCTCACGCT
Organism: Benthosema pterotum; assembly: GCA_039105355.1. NCBI lineage: Eukaryota > Metazoa > Chordata > Actinopteri > Myctophiformes > Myctophidae > Benthosema > Benthosema pterotum. The sequence continues at coordinate 11,067,197 of CM076975.1, read as the reverse complement.
ACAGAAACAGGAGATAGGCTCCTGACCTATATGGGCCTCAATGGCTCAGCCGGGCCTCATGACATCATGGCCTGGCAAGGCTACTTATTTTCTTACTAAATACTGTATACTAAATGCAAAAGACCATTACAGCTCATTTGCAATTAGTATACTTTCACCATAATCCTTTTCAGGGTTACGGAGCGATGGAAATAGTTTCATAACTAATGAGGCACATAGTCTGCTTGTATAAACGACACTCCCTCACAATGAAAAGAGCATTCAGTGATTTGGAGACAAGTGGCAGGCCAGCAGCACGTGCACCAAGGCACGCCCTCACACGAATGTGAATGGAGGAAGGCCCACCTCTGTCCTCATTGGATGAAGGCTTTCTAACACGCTACCAAGGCCGAAACTACTGTATAAGGGAAAGTTTGGAACCAATTATATGGTCAGCACACTGTATGGTCAGCCTGATCTCACATAATACTGAATGGTATTGACTGCGGCTGAGTTGGGGTTTTATATATTACAGTATATCATATTCTGTGCCTAACGGTTCAAACTCTGACAGCGTTGAGTAGGCTCACACTCATCTGCACTGCCAGGAGCAAGCAACGTCAGCGTCCCGACAGTGACGCTGTGCGAAAAACTCAATGAAGCATCAGTCATTGAGATACGCCATTGCCAATAAATAGTAGCGGGTAGATATCAACCATTAAAAAGTCAACTCTGCGAGCGAGTATAGGAGGGGAGGATGATGTCACCGTACGGCGTGTTGTCGCTCAATGTAGGCCTACGTCAGGACATGTATTGTGATGAGATTTCATCACTCGCTCGTCACTCGCATCGGTGTCAGTGAGGATGAGGTGTCATACCTCGGCGGTGCTTCACATGGCTCAAGTTCACCGGAGACGGTGCTGCGTCGTTGTGTATGGACTTTTGGCTCTTTTAGGGACATTACAGACGGGGAGCGATGAACATTATCGCGGAGATTCCACCGTGTTCACGAAATGAACACGCGCGCCACAAACAACACCGGACGCCATGTGATGACACACCACGTCACGTGCTTGCATTATCGCACGGCACAAAACGCCATGTCCCGTTGAAAATGAAGTAGCGGCATGATTTATTACTCCCCATGTGAAAAGCCTTTTTATCTACGGAATGTCTGGGGATATATGCATTAAGTGAAACCACTGAATATACATTACCTTCAACCTACCTTGTTACAACAGCAGCCGCCGGGCCGGGCGCGGCTCCTCTGGTACGGTCGCCACTGGCAGCCGTACAGGCCTGCCAGACATGACACCAGGGGCCGGTGCTCGTAGCGTCGGAGCAGTAGCCGACGGACCGCGCGGAACCGCCCCAGCTCCAGCTCCGACAGTGTGGCCAAGGATGGGGCCATGCCTCACGCACTCCGTGCACACTCACAACAGGTATTCACCTGTCATACTTGTGGCTCTCTCACAAGCGGCAGCACGGTCTGGAAGACTGAAAGAGGTTGAGACAGGACCACAATTGTGGATTGATTAATTGATTGAAGACACACCATTTAACCCTAGAACACTAAACATGGTTAAATTTTACCCAGAGGATTGTATTTTTTGCAATTTTCATACTGTTGCTGATGTCTGAGGTGGGTGGGTCTTTCAGTAGCTTCATGATGCTCAGTGACATTAGAGAATGTGCTTCTTTTTTTCTCCAGGAAGGTTTTGGGTAAATCTTACCCATGTTTAGTGATAGGGTGATAGAAAAAATCCCATTCACTCACAATGGGCTTTTTACATTTTTATTTCACAGGACTGGACCAAAGGAGAGGTTTCCAACATAATTCCTTTTTTAAGGATTAAAAAAATAATAGGCACAATTTTCTCTGATTTTGCCCCCCCCCCCCCCCCCCCCCCCATGCCCCCCATGATATATATATATATATATATATATATATATATATATATATATATATATATATACATATATACACATACACACACACACACACACACACACACACACACACACACACACACACACACACACACACACACACACACACACGATTTTTTTTTTTTTGTGAAAAGTCATGATGAAACATGAAAGAAGAGTACCCCAAGTCATGTATTGCTGTACTTCCATGTATTATAACTATTTTTTATTAAATAGTTTACATTGCCTGACATATACCTATACATAACATATTTAACCATAAACATAAAGTCAATAATTTTGTTTTCTTATGCATGTTTTTTTGATTTCTCTATAAGACAGTGATTTTCAACCAGTGGTCCTTGGGAGAGTTACAGGTGGTGCCCAGGCGAAATGATAAAAAGTTGGTTAACCAGATGTAACTCTTTGAGAGCATAAACGTGAAACCAAATGGACCTGACACTCAAAAGTTAAAATATTCATCATGTGGATTAGCCCAAGTCTACACAACTAGAGAATGTGGAAGATTAATGGTCATTTTGATCTGTAGGCCTATGTTTGACTGTTTTGTTTCCAAAATACAGCCTGGAATTGTGCACAAAAACAAGAAATCGTTAGTATTGGGGGTCTGTGGGGCTAAAATGTCATCAAATGGTGGTCTGTGGCTTAAATTCTGAAAAAATAGTGTCCCCTGGTATGAAAAGGGTTGAAAACCACTGCTATAAGCTATTGCATTCGTATGAATGTACATGTATTGTTGATACAGTCCATCTACAATACATACACATGTACATGTAATACATTCATACAGACAGACAGAGACACAGACCATGAGTCACACAAAGGTTGCTCACTTTAAGTGAGACCTAGACTAAACATGAAGATAAATTATAGATATACAGTACAGTATAATGGCCTTTGTAGAATAGTGTACCTATGCCTACATTCAAATGGCAAAGACTGACTGACGAAGATATCCTGCAAAACGTCTTTACTGTGATCACTCACTCGGGGAAGAATGAATGCAGATTGTGCAGCGCGGGGCTGCATACAGGTCAATTTCCAGTCTGAAATATTTAACCCCAATTCAGTCTAGACTACAGCCCTCGGCATACGTTTATCATATAGGCCTACATACATAGGCTACACATCACATGTTTGAATGCAGAACGCATCCTTATCTGGTTGCAAACAAACGTGTTGATGGATGGCCAGACAAAGCCTCGACAGACACTGTCGGCGTTTGAACACTACAGTCACCGTTATAAACTAGGCTACTTGTCATCGCACAACGTCGAACGATCGAAGGACGCATTCGGATCGCGATCACGAGCCTATAAACCTACCTACCGATCGATCCTCCCTCAGCAACAAACATCCCCGCATGTAGGATCGGATAGATAGAGGTCCAAATGAGGGGAAGTCAGGACACCCGCAGTGCTGCTGCTGCTGTTGCTGGTCACTCGTCTCGTCTCTGTTGACTCACTGCTGCTGCTCTACTGTTAACGTAGCGGAGGTTGTTTGGGATACCCTATAGCTCTCTGTGTGACATCCACTGCCACCTGTTGCCATGATGATGTAAGTCCATCATGATGATGTGTGTATATTATCATTTCATTTTCAAAATTTAACATAATGCCTACCTAGATGGTGTGGACATAATAAAAAAAAAAAAAGTTCCCCCCATTCTGGAGGTCTGAAAAAAATCATTAACATGGTGAAATAGGCCTACATCATCAACCCTTTTAGGACCTCTGAGTGTAGAAATGTAACCAAATCCATTCTAAAATGTTTTGAATGGCAACAGTTACACACCTGAGACAGAAAATGGACCCTACACTCACAGTCCAAAAATTGAAGTCTTGTTTTGTAAGAAAATAAAGAATCTGCAAATTAGGATTAGGTCATCATTAGGTCAAGTAGCAATAAAATGCTTTTAATTGTGTTTACTAATGCTTAGCAACGTATGAATTGTGATGTAATAATGATGAATAGGCCTACACAATTAACTAGATTAGCGACAACTTGTGTATTGCGTACAAGTAGACCATGGCCTACTTTTTCATGAGCAGAGTGAGCGAAAAACATACAAAAACACTTATTTTTAATAAATAACTAATAATTGACAGAGATAGTAGCCTACATAACAAGGTTGCTTTTATTTATCTACAGTTGTGTAGACTACATTCATCAAGGTCTATTGTTGGGCGGAGTGGTCCGTTGTTGTGACATACGTGACTGCTTACGCTTACGCCTACGCCTACGCTTACGCTTACGCTTACCACGGATCATTGGAGCTTTGCCTCCCGAGCCATGGTTCGCCCCGTTTGAGTGCGGGGCGACGGACTGCTCTGCTTCAGCACCGGCCTCTTCCAGCATCCTCTCCCAATCCTCCTCCACTACTTTATACAGGTCCATGGTTGCTTTGGCGTCCTCCACCGATGAGTGGCCCTTCCTCCCCTTCTGGATGTCACGGTCGAATATGGCCTTGGTGAGCCTCTTCAGCGAGGCGGGCTGCGTTTGGGCGAAGCCGGCCTTCCGGTTGAGCAGAGGCATGCGGGCCGTGTCTCGGGTGAGCGCCGCGGGGTGACTGTTGTAGTCCAAGGCCTTGAAGTCCACGCGGACGTCGTGACCGATCACCACCTTGCCGGCGAGGAGCTGCAGTATCTCCTCTCTGGCGTGCGAGTACGGCGTGGCGTTGGCCAAGTCGCGGTATCGGATCCCGCTCCAGCGGGTGCGGGGGTCGGTGACACGCGCGGGCGGTTTGATGAACTTGTCGTACACCACGTCTCCTTCGTAAGACACGATGCTGCAGCGTGCCAGTTGACCGATGCTGCCCCTTGGGCCCGTGCCCACCATCTCACAGTCTATGGCGAACTTGGTTGGGTTTTCGTTTGCCGCCGAGCTGCAGGAAGAGGGGGAATTGCACGTCATTGTTTCGTTCGATTGCTGGGGCTTTCTACAGTTTGCTGTGGTTGCACCGTATTTACCTTTCTGCACTATAACTGGGTGGGCATATAGGTCAGTCGGCGATGCGACGTAGGTGTGAGAACTCTAGTGTCTTATATCGTCACGCTCACGTCATGCCTACGACATGACTACATAAACTTAAGTGCAGCCCCTCACATCCAGAGCCATGGAGAAAGATGGGCATATGGCATTAAAGCCTAGAGACTGCGATCTGTTCCACAAACATCGGGCGCAAAGCCACCATTGGACTGGCTCCATGAAGTGAGTGGTAACTCACTTCGTGTCTTAATATACACCATGGCTCTGCTCATGCCTACATTGCCATGCTCAAACTGGCTGGTCTGGCAATTTTGGCATAGGCTAGGCTACTGTATATGACAGAAGGTCTGGCCAGTCATGGGGGCCGTTGCTGAGCCAAAACAATAGAAAATTTATTAAAAAAAAAAAAAAAAAAAAAAAGACATAGGCGTTTTTGGCTGTCTTTGTGCCGGTGAAGTCCACAAATGCCAAGGACGACATTCTTTGGTATATTGAATATAAACACACAGACACACACTCTTGGTACTATAAAAATCTTCATCTCACCAACCTCAAGTCATTCCACCTTCCAAGGAGTGTTAAAACAGAAATTAAACAGAAATTAAAGTATTTATTTATTCGTGACAAAAGTTCCTTTCTAGCACCCACAACACCTGCTGAAAGGAAGAATACTCAGAGGACACGCAGGGCAACTCTGCCACCCAGTGGACATTTTTAGAGCACACTCAACCCAAAACTGCTTAGAATGTAGAAACCACAGGAAACCATGGAGATGCAGAAAGTTAGCAGATAGCAATTAGAAAGTTAGAAAATAGCAATTAACAAACAATAAAGATAAACAACCTCATATATCAATAACTGTCCTTGATTGGTGGTCAACCATGACACCAGATGTCAGGTAACGAATTCCCAATATGATATGTGATTGCATAATAATTCACGTTGCTTGTCAACAACTGGCTACATCCTGGCGAAGAATACAAATCACATGAGGGTGACATGAGGGCACTATTATGATTATACCAACAACATTGTCCTGAATAAGGCGTATTTGTCTCAGAATTGCCTGTTGTCCTCCAATCACAACTATATCCCATTAAGTGTCACCATTCCCACTGAAACCATTATTATGAATGGAGCGTCTACATACAGCGTCTGCAGCGCTAAAGAGAGCGACAAGGTATGGTTCATTCAACTCCAACCAACGCAGCATAGTCTACAGTGCAGGGGTAGGCAACCTTGGGCATTGGCACTTCAGGGGGTGATCAGTGCACACTGGCACACAAGTGTGAGAGAGATACTTGGTATATATGAAAAGGTTGCACAGTTAAATGAATTCCAGACACATCTGTATGTATTATGCCCTGCACATAATTCTACATTCATTCAAACCCATTCATTGACTCTCGCTAGGGAAACAGTGGCAATGATAGAGTCAAACAAATATACCTGCCGAAAGAAAGTGTTTCTAAAGAGAAGGTTGCTGTGCATATGAACAATGATCAAAATACTGTATATAATGTTGATGTATTGTGGTATCATAATTGAACATGTTAATATGGCACGCTGACTATCGAGATAACAAAGACAAATGGAAAAGGTTGCATATCCCTGGTCTAGTAAGAGAAGGTGGAACCTTTCGTTGTCATATACGGATTTAGAAATTATGGCCCCCTGGGCTGCCACCAGCCAAAGGAACCCCCTACACCAGAGGAATTTTCTTCCCCACATAAAATTAATATGCCTCTAAATTAACAGTGAAAAGGACTGTGTGCGCCACTATTATTTACTGTTTTTCCCCGTCTTTGAGGGGGGACTGAGCTTGAGCTTCTTAACGATCATGCGGACACTCAAGGGGCCCCCCTTGCTCAGGGGCCCCTGGGCCTGGGCCCAACGTGGCCGTTGGATAATCCTCCCCTGTTCGTTGTCAGTGGGTAATAGAAAACATAGACAATACACGTGTATTGCTGTATGCATGTATACGGGCATGACCCCTCTGCCCATCAAGGGTAGATGTAGGGGATGGGCTGATGTTATAAGAACTGTGTCTAGGTGGGCTAGGTGGTGTAAGTAGGCAGGACTAGTGGTTGACTGTTGATGATAACATAACCAATCTGGCTTTCCAAATCCTTTATACATCATTTAAAACATCCACAGCGTTACTATGATAAGGTAACTTAGTATTCAGGAGAGTGATCGGGAGTACTTGCACATTGCACCCAAGTTGGCCATACATGGCCTACCTGTGCACGAGCAGAGCACAAGTGCTCCAGACCCCTCCTGAGCACTACAGCGCAATTTGGTAATCAGCAGAATGTAGCGTTAAACATGTTTTTGTAGTCACCACTGTAGTGCGTACATTCATCGCAATGTTGTGTGACAATTAAGTTTCACATGACAGGACAGCCACCATATGAAATGTTATTAAAGTGATGATTTTATGTAGCTACGCCCACCAGTTAAAGAACCACCACTTCACTACTTTGCAACTTATTTTCATATACTGTAATTGGTCTTCACTATGTGTATGTTCACGATAAAATACCATGTTTTTGTTTTTGTTTATCTCTCAATTTAGACACCAGTCCACCATGCTTTGATCCCCCATCGATGATGCACATGGTGGATGGGTGTCTCAACTGCCAAGAAAATTATTGTGGAATATTATCATGAACATTAGTGAGGACCAAGTATATGAATGCAGGTTGATAAGTGGTGAAGCGGTCCTAAATAAATTAGTATACCTGGTTTTCACTTTAGCCTCCGCCGCTGGCTGTTGTATGATAATAGGGGGAGTTGGGGTGGGTGACTTTGGTGTATTTTGCTCAAAGGTTTTAAATTGTCAGGATTCAGGAAGAAACCAAAAATACAAAGGGAAGTTGTATTTAAGGGTTCTAACCACACTTGTGGGTCTATTCTTAGCGTTGCCCAAAGGATGTTTTGTATGTTGTATGTTTTGTATGGAGTTAATAATGTTAACTCCATACAAAACATACAAAACAGAAAAGGTACAAAAACCACAGTGCAGTCACAGCAAAAGGAGATGTTATTTTTTTGTATTTCTTGTATATGTAAATCTTATTATGGTAAGGTGTATCATGGGGGAAAAGTGCTGTGTTGTCTGTTGTGTTTAACTCTCAGCTTCAACAGGTTCTTGTTATCCACTTCAGTTGGTCGTCAGACTCCACACCATTCTCCTCTGCCCTGTAGTGGTCGAGGATTTTTTGTTGAGGGAGCTCTTTTATTGCAGACCTAGTCCAGTGAGTTTACCCTTGCCGTAGTGACGGGAAGACAGATCTGTTGTTTGGTACAAGTTAACCATAATCTTAACCGTGTCATGTAGGTCAGACTAAAGGGATGTCTGACTTATGGGCGGTTTCTTTGCTACAGTAGATGGAAATTTGACTGTCTCTCTCATGTATCGCTCCTTCCTCTTTCCTCCTCATGGCTTCAATAATTGCCATTTCCCTAGCTTCCTTCTTCTGGTTCCTCACCTCATACTGCAGCCTATTCTCGATGATCCTCTGGACGATGTCATCAGTGACGATGGCGTTCCCGCTGTCTATAGTGCGGAATATCCCCCTCTTTTTGGGCTCACCGTAAGGGTCCGAGCCGTCCTTGTCCGCGAGCACCTCTGAGGTTCCATGGCACACCAGGTCCACCTTGAAATGATCCAGCAAATCTTTGCCCACCGTGTAGGGGGCTCCAATCACCACCTCGGATACATACTTGCAAGCCAGGACGCTTAGTGTTCTCTCATGGACATTCATGATTGGATAGTTCTTCCCTTTGTAGCGGTTCACTTCCTGATCCAGGTGCAGGCCTACAATGATGTAGGGCCTCTCATCCAGCTTATGGACCGCTTCTAGGAAATCAACATGGCCGGTGTGGAACAGGTCAAAGGCCCCTGCCACGTAGATGATCATGTCTCCGGGCTGGGGCTCCTTTCCCGGGGCAATCCGGACGATATTCTGTGTCGCCGTGAGGAACTGCGACACTCCCGTCCACGGGCTGTGCCCTGTAGGCCCCTTCCCAAAGTTGTCTATGTGCTGCTGGAAGTCAGAGTTGTCAATGTTCCTGTGATGGGCTTTGGTCAGGATGTCAGAGTTATCGATGTTGCTGTGATGGGCTTTGGTCATTAGCAGCATGCGACCGACCAGCTCGGTGGTGGACACGTTTTGCGCCCGTTTACACTCCCGGTACCGGCCCTCGTGCTTCACCTCCGCATACGTATCCTTTCCGTCCACCGTCAAGGTGATGTCGTCGCCGTGCACACAGAAATCACTGTTGTACTTGTTCAGAGTCTCCAGGGTGGTGACATACGGCGCTCCCTCCACAATCTCATCAACCCACTTGATGGCCCGCACCATCTTGTAGCGCTCCGCCTGTGTGAACACCGGAGGACCTTTGTGCTTGGCGATCTCAGCATCCGTGTGCAGTCCTACCAAGAGGTAGTCTCCCATAGCCTTGGCTTGCCTCAACTGATTAGAGTGGCCATAGTGCACCATGTCGAAGCAGCCGTCGGACCACACCCGGACGATGGGCTTGCAAACGGAATCCGCAGGCTTAGAACCGTCCTCTCTCTCCTGTCCATTTGCAGCATTTTTGATCATTTTGACGGCTTTGGCTAACGATCAAAGCGAATAGGGGAAAAAGGCCTTTTAACATGAATTAGCCATACATTCATCAAGGAGACGCTTCATACCCCACTTCTTAAATCAGACATCAGACTAATCACGGGGGGTAGGCGAGGAGGAATTTGTATGTGATTTAATTACGCTGAATGTCCACAGAAGCGTGATGTAGGTGATGGTTCTTTGACAAACATGTGATGTCAGAAAAGTAATCACCATGTATAGCTTTGCAAGATGTGTAGGAAAACGTATATGTATTTGTAATACAGCCGTTGTACAGCTGTTGCACAGAAGGATTGTCTGTCGCATGGAATGTGATGATTAATGCGATTGGCTGATTTATGATGATGTATGATGAACACTCCTCACTTCACACAAGTTAAGTATCTCAGACTATGCAGTGATATTAGTCATGCCTGGCTATTCAGATGGTTTGCTGTGTGTGCACTGGGATTCAAAAGGTGCAACTCTATTTGGCATGCCTGTGCTTGAATTTAGACAGGCTATTTGACGTGTGGGTTCTGAGAGTATACTATTCACTCATTACTCACTCACTACTCATTATAGTGCCATGCTTGTGTTGCTGATAGCTGATAGAGCTGTTTATGCCGTCTGTGCTCATGCTGTATCAATGACATAGCTGAGCATAAGGACACTAGTTAAGGAAACTCTTAGAGGGATAGTATCATTAACATATGGCACAATTGACATGGGTTTGGTAAATAAGGTGCTCCCTTATTTCCATTTGGAGATATTGGGAAGCCCCTCGGCCAATCGCTATTCAAGCAACTAGTTGTGACGTCATCATGATAGGTGGGAGATAAAAGGGAGAAATATACAGAGAGACTGCAGACTTTGCATACTTGGCGCACACAGCGGTCAAAGATATGTCTGATGATGAGATCTTTCATGAATCTCCTGTTCAGCTTATCACCCTTTATAGTGATGAGGTGGATGACGCGGTAGAGCCGAGGAAAAGGACCATGGCTCACTCTTCTGGAGACTTCAGCTCAAGGCCGGTACAAAGACCCCCTCTCCTAAAAACATTGAGGGAGGCGGAACAGGCTGCCAACAATGCAGCTGATCATCTTGCGTCTGTTAGAGATGCCATGCAAGATGACTATGGGGACAGCCACCAAGACAGAAGACAGCAAGAAGAGCTTGTGAAGAAGTTGGATGATTTTAGTAAATTAAACAAACAGGTTCGGCAGCAATTGAAGGAGGCAACAGACAAGCAAGCAACAGAAACTGAGCGCATGAAAAGAGATGGACTCAATGTCTTACCAAAGACTTGTGAAAACCTGCATGCAAAAAGGACTTGTAGAAATACAGACAGAAGGATGGAAGAAGATTTGCGAAGGCAACCAGAAGATTTGCGAAGGCAACCAGAAGATTTGCGAAGGCTACCAAAGCAGAATCCATGCTGCCAAGAGGTATGCAAACAGGACATGCGTGCGCACCTGCAATGGCACCTACGCAAAAAGGCAGCTGACAATGATCGTCAGACCGTGCAGCTCCGCAACTTGGAAGCTGATAACTGTAGTCTGCAGATGCAGATTCGGGCTCTAAAGAGAACACTTTTTGGCAAAAATACAACCATTTCTGACCTGAAGAGGTCCATCGATGTTCTGTCTGATAAGGCACAGGAGGACAAAGAAATTCTTCAGAGCAACGCCAAGGTCCATAAACAGAGATCTGATAGGCTCCAAGCTGCCCTTGATAGGACTAACACACAGCTGAGCGAGAGGAACGCTCAGCTGGACAATGCTTGTTGTGATAGGGATTCCCATAGAAACCAGAAGATGGTATTGGAGCAGAAGCTAACTGAAACTGAAGCTGCCCTGATGGAGGAAAGGAAGAAAAACACAGCTGAAAAGTATTTAAGTCAGCTGGCGTCGCTTAGAGATGAAGTGGATATGTTTAGGACCAAGTATGAGCGCCTGTTAAGGCAGATGGAGGATGAGAGGTGTACAAAAGAAGCAGAGGTTGAAAAGCTCAGACAGGAGCTGGATGGCCGTGGCGACGAACTGCAGGCCTATCGTGAGTTGCTGAAAGAAGCCGAGCAGAGGTTCTGCGAGACCCAGGGGAACCTGCGATGTTCTCAGAGGAGCTTTTTGGAAAAGTCAGAGGCCTTAAGGAAAATGCAGCTTGAGCTGGACAGTGAAACTAAGAAGGCCAGATCGCATCAGAAGATGAAAGAGTCTATACACGATGACTACACTCGTTTGCAAGATAGAGTGAATACTTTACAAAATAGGTCAGAGGAGCTCCAACAGGAGAACCGCGAGCTGGTGCAGCGGCTGACAGATCAGGAGGAGGCTCTGACCTACAGCAACAAGCTGGTGGAACAACGCATCGCAGAGTCTCAAACGCTCAAACAGCAGCTGGACACACATTTAACGGATGCTAATTCCAGGGAGACGGCTCTAAAGAACAGGATCTTTGAGTTGGAGGCAGAGAAAGGGAAACGGGAGGCTGAGCTGAAGAGAGAGTTCAATTCGCGCCTCAAAAACCTCAATACTAACTTGGAAAAATCAGAGAGCAGCAGGAAAAACACGTTGAATGAGATAGATTTCTACCAAAAAATGTACGATAAGACGTTTGGTGAGCCATATCGAGACCGGGATCCGGGAAGGGCCGGATCCTCATTTCACAACTCATTGACTTGATCTAGTTTATAGTATTTGGCACTGCATTTTGTATGCCGAGGCTGAGCATGTTAACTTAGCAGTACTGAAACCATCCTGTTCTCTTCATGGACAACCACATACCACAGCAGCACCACACATCGTCTTCTGTTCACAATTCCAGAATAGCATTTGCATTTGTCAATGTGTATGTTATCTTCTGCAGTTCATAGGCTTAATGCTGACCTATAGGAATTAGTCAGTGTTGCTAATCCAGGACAGTTTAGGTTGGACACGGATTTTTTTGCCAATCCCCCAGACTGCCATGTACAGTACATGCATCCTCAAACACGGACCCACAAAATCTCCTCCACAGTATTTTTGTTGTTTTTTGTTGCCAATTTACCAGAGATGCCTTGACTTGAGCCAGACTTGACTTGAAAGTTTGAGGACTTGAGAGGACTTGACTAACATTGATAAAAGACTCGACTTGATGTTGACTTGGTAATGGTGACTTAGACAACTGGAGACAAATTACTTAAAAGGACTTGACTTTTGTTATGAAATAGTTTTGCTTCAGTGCAACGCATGCACACCTGGCAACAGACTAGTTAGTTAAATAAGGATTAGGTTAATGTTTATGGTGATAGTAAGTAGTAGAAGGGTTAGGGCTAGCTGCATGCAAGATCTGAAGTTCAAAGTCTGTGACACAAATGCTGCAACTTCAACCATTACCGGATGATTCAAAAGTAATGTTAGTGTCTTTTAGGCACCTGTTTTTATGTTATTTAACAAATCATCCTGTAGGCCTAAAATTGTGTTTAATTACTTGGGTGAGCAGAGCGAGCACAAGTACAGCAATCGGTTCGAGGTCTTCCACCGCTGGTCGCCCCCGAAGTATTACGATTGGTCGGTTTAGATGTATATTAATTCAAAAGTGTGTTTACTTGTACTAATATTATATTAAAGGTTTCTATAGGTTAATATAAGCTTGAAATATGGTCTTTTTCCCCTCAAATAATACATAAAAGATTCATTACGTTGTGTTTAAAGCTTACAGTATGTTTTGAGGTCTTCCACTGCTGGTCGCCCCCAAAGTATTACGACTGGTCCATCTAGATATATGTTAATTCAAAAGTGTGTTTACTTGTACTAATATTATATTAAAGGTTTCTATAGGTTAATATAAGCTTGAAATATGGCTTTTTTCCCTCAAATAATACATATAAAGATTCATTAAGTTGTGTTTAAAGCTTATGCATCATTTATGATAACTAGTATGTCTTATGTACCGGTATATGATGTATCAGTATGTTTTTGTTGTTGCGTAAAATCGCTTTTGATTAAGAGTGTCTGCAACAGTAACTGCCTAAATTGTAAATATTCTAATACATTGATCCGCATCCTACCTGTGTGTAGGTGTGCTACAAGCTCGGTAAGATATTATAGATAACAGAAATGCGACTAAACTAGAATGATTATAGTTGTTTTCTTTGTCCTATTTTGCTCCAAGAGTTCATCCGTCATTTGATCTCGGTCAGTGTTACCGGCAAATAACTGCCTTTCAGGTCCAATTCAATCAGTAGGGCTAATACCATCATGTTGAGTCCACTATGGCCTGTGTTTGAGATGGCACATGTTAATTGTTACTCTATTCTATCCATTCACTGTATACATGCATTCATTATTTTGAGTTGAGAATTAATTAATTGAATGTACCATTCTGTAATGCATCAGGTGGTTTTGAAGTAAGTGTGCATGTCCAGTAAATGCAATGTCTTTTTTTAATTTTGTTTGGTTTTTAACTTGTAGCATGGGATTAAGGTTGTAGGATTCTTGTGTTTTTGCCATAACAATACCATACAAATTGAGTTAAAAAACACACAAAATAAGTTCAAGTTGAATATATTTATTGAACTAGGACATCTAGCATAAGAAATATGAGGTTTAGAAATATACAATTAAGATAAATAGGCCAGGGTATGTGTATGTTTAATAGTGGATATTGAAATAATGTTCCCTCCCTAACACAACATCAAGTATTATTCTTGTTTTTCTCAATTTCTTATTTAAACGTATGTTTCAATTATAGCTGTATGACGTCATCTTATGTCTGGTCATGTCAGTTTTGTTTAATGTTTAACATCTGGTGAATACGGAATGTAATTAGCATCTCTGCTAAATCCAGTGTATACTGTATACGCTACATTATGTAGTGTTCATTAATATGCTGTGTAAAGTAAAATAAGAGGGGCCATCTCGTGACGATAATCATTGTTATCGCCATACATCATCATACATCACAATCCCTGCTCAGCCAATGAAATCATCTCAAATTTGGTTCACTTAGACACACAAAGCCGGGCATATACTGTGGGCTAGCGCGATGCAGTTCGCAAAGTAGTGCAAATAGGGAGCCATTACGAGAAAAAAACGTTTACGATAACCGCTATGAAGGGCTTTGGTTGCTTAAACAGTCTAATGTGGAGCTCAAAAGTGAATCTGTCCTGAGAAGTAGTGTCTTGCAGTAAGCCTCCCACTCTTCCCACAGTTCAACCATGGGACACCTTCCAGCCGAGCTCATTCATTCCAATGTAAATATAAATAAATATGAATAAAATAAATATATAATATAAATATACTGGACGTTACACATGAAATACTGGTTCATTTCTTGGAACCAGATCTAGGATACTATGGGCTTCGTTTTCGTTACACGCCTTACCCGTTATCCCAAACCCCTGTTCTGTTTTTTCCTATTCTGATAAACTTTTTGGAATAGTTCAATATGCCAATCTATTGACACATTGTAAGCTTGCAGGCTGGCCATTTTAACTATTGAAAAATGTTTTTAAAATAATTTAAAAAGGCAAAGTAGTTAAGGGATACGTTGTAAGCTTGCAGGCTGGCCATTTTAACTATTGAAAATGTTTTTAAAATAATTTAAAAAGGCAAAGTAGTTAAGGGATAAGGGGTTTAGCACGTTGTATGACAAAACATCCCCCACCAACTATTGGTGGGGAGGTTTATCTATCACATGTTATGCTTGGCTGCGATTGGACCATAGCAGTTTGGGGAGGGGCTTACTGAAAGATCTATTCTCCCCATGTGGAAGTTGGCGCACATGGGGAGTGTCCAGTAGTGTATTCATGGGTGAATAAAATGGATTAATGGATGCTTTTAACATTTTTTAGGGTTACTATCCAGAACCCCACCTGATGTCATGCGGCAGCCAAGTCTATGGACTTATAATGTTTGTTTCGAGCACTATGTTTTTATACTGGACATCAAATGGAAGGCAAACATGGCGCCACAAACTCTTGGTTTTGGACATCCAAATGACGTCATTACTCGGAGCTCTGTATGACATCACTGAAAGGCCACACTGGCTCTTCAGGAACAGCAATGTCTGGTGCGTAGCCATTTTGTCCTCAACCCCCAAGAAGTTGTCCCACTGGGTGTGACAGAAGAGGATGAACTGGCTTTCCCCCGTAGCGTCCAAAGGCCCCGGACCTCTCTCACCACCTCCCAACAGCCTCCAGCAACTACGCCGGCGGCAGATCGACTCTCTCAAAGCCGCTCACCCCAGCCTAGCGGAGATCCAGAAGGACGTGGAATACAAGATACCGTTCACGTTCAAGAACTCGGCCATAAGCCTCAGCATTTTGCTCCCTCCTCAGTTCCCCCAAGAGAAACCAGTCGTCAGCGTCCACCCGCCTGTTGGCCATCATCTAGTGGACAACACCAACGGCACCGTAATCATAAGCCCTCTCATCACAAATTTCGGACCGCATTCTGACTTGGGCAAAGTCATACAGCATCTGTTGGACGAGTTCACGACGAGCCCTCCCCCTCTGACGTCTAATGGCCACCCTGGCTTCCAATATGGTATGTACAAACCGTCGGGAATAGCATCGTGCCCAATCAGAAAAGGCAGTACTCGACCTCATGAAATAAGTTACAAAGGGGCTTTTAATGCGTCACCTCAGCAGTCTAGCAAACGATCGTGTTTGGGCCCTGCTGACCTTAGTCAGCGTTTACCAACACCATACCCGATACAAGGGTTCCCCCACGGTTCTGGTCCCATATGGCTCAGTCAGCCACCAGGGCCAGTCTCTGCTGTGTTATCTCATCCCGGTGTGAATGGCACTCCTAGAGCAACGCCAGTGCCATATGGTTTAATAACTAACCTACCACCACCTGTGTCCACCATAAGCTCCCAGGCCGGGCTAAACGGCCATTCTTACAAGATGCCAGAGGTTCCAGAGTATTTTCCTGCGCTCTCTGAATTGAGTATGTCCCAGCTGAAAGCATTGTATGAGCAAGAGAGCGTTTTGCCAGATTTTGTGAGCCTACCACAGCTCAAACGTGCGACCAGTGACAAAGAAGAGCTGGCTACCAACATTCGAGACATGGCCAAGAAGAACCTTCAGATGGAACCATTGCTGGAGCAGAAGAGGCAGGAACTCCATGATAGGTATCAGCTTTTAGCCCAGAAGAAGTTAGCCTTTGAGACCAAGATGGAGAGACAACGCGTGCTAAGAGAGAATTGTAGTCTGAGTGCTCTGAGGGCCCGTTTACTGGTCGCAACCCATGAGGCAGAAGAAGAAGCAGAAAAGACAGTTGAGGCCTTCCTAAATAAACGTATAGATATAGAAGACTTCCTGACCAGCTTCATGGAGAAGAGAACACTTTACCACAGCAGAAAAGCCAAAGAGGAGAAGCTCCAACAAGCCATCAGAAACACAAATGGACATTCCCCACCAGCCAATAAACCATGAGGTCTGGAGTCCTGGCAACTGGACTCCGAAAGGGTTGAGGATTAATGGAAGCGACAAAAAAACACAGATGAGAACAAGGTGAAGTTGATGATTAGACTGCTAAGAAACGTCAACACAATTCCCGTCTAAACAGACTTGGGAAAAGCATCAAAATGAGTCAACCTCATTCCTGGATTCCAACTGATTTGGTTGTAATTAGATTTTTAAACCTGCCCATTCGGTATGGACAAAGACCCTCTTACTGTTCCATAGTCTCTGTCTGTTTCAATTTTAACCCCTATTCTGGGGAACATAACCACCAATAGCTGCAAATCTACAAACTCGCAATGTGTCGTAACAGGACACTGTGAGCTTGTTTCGCTTCGTGAAGACTAAAAGTCAACACACAACCGTAAGTAACAGATGTAAAACAGTTTGTAATGTGTTTTTTGTTTTCTTTTTGTTTTGTTTATTGCGACCATCGTTCATTCCTCAGTCAGAAGGCCTTTGCAAATTTGCAGCCAGCCAGCAACTAACTATTCAAATTTAAAATACTTACTCATATTGTTGATCTGACTCGTGAAGCAACAGCAACATCCCTCACCCAGGTGCATTTGCCGCTTCTCATCCTCAGGGCGTCTTACTGATATACAAAATGTATTATTATTATTTTTTCTGCTTGGTTGAACTACAATTCAAAGTTGGGCTGAATAAAAGGAACTCGAAAAGGAGCCTAAGAACCAGCTATGCATATTACCAACACCCGGCACAATGAGGTAGTAACGGAAACTATTTGAAGGCCCTAAAATTGGAATGAGTTAACTTTAAATCCTTTGTCTGGTGCCAGGAGGTCACTCGAGTCCCGGGGGTTTTGAGCATAGCCTAAAATGTGTTTTTAGATAATTTAGTCATGGCCAAAACTTGTCATGAAAATGTAACTTTTTCCTGGACTACAACAAGGTTGTACAACAACAAGGCTATTATAGTGGGAACGATGCCCATAGTAATCATTTTTAGCCGTTAATGAATACCAAATATCCATGTCACATTGGTCTCAGAATAATCAAAATTTCACCGATATTGATATTTAACACGATAATAATGTGACTCCCAATGACATGGGGCCATCTCACCACACTGGTCAATCAGAAACAACTCACCATGAATACACAACAAATTCACTAAATTTCCATTACCTTTTAGACTAAAACTAGGATATTCTGTTGGGTATTCCATGGTGTTAGGGTCACACACACACACACACACACACGCACACACACACGCACACACACACACACACACACACACGCACACGCACACACACACACTATTATAAAAATGAATCTGATACCCTTCAACAAAAAGTGTTTCTCACTGTGTGAAGTGAGTAACTGCCTTCTCTCTCCCTCCTTATTGGGCACTTTAAGCTGCTGCATTTTACCCTTATCGGAGGTACGGCTGCTATGACGAAGCAGCCATCCACAATGGCAACGGGTTACCATGGGGAATGATCTATGCAGTGTGTCAAACAGGCGTTGTGGACACAACGTTAAAGTGTAGGTTCTGCCATAGTAGGAATGGCTGCCTGCTATGGCAAGCAGGTTCATCTATCGAGCATGGATTGAGTTCCTGCATGTTGTCGTAGCGGAGGCATGTTGTCGTAGCGGAGGCGTTGCCGTCATAGCTTAAAGTCCCTATTACTTGCGCAAGCAGAACACCCAAGTTTTTAATTATGAACAATGTCTGGAGGTCTTCGGAGGTACTGAAGACCTCCAGGCATTTGTTCTTTATGTGAGTGTGAGGCCTTAGTTGTTCTGGGAGACTTGCTGCATGATGACACAACACAGACTGAGTATCTGCAGGTACTCATCTGCTCCGTCTACTAGGCACTTATCAACCACTGCCATCTTTTCTGCAATGGCTGACTTCTGCTTGTAATTCAGGTCTAGGCCTAGAACCGTCTCGTGGAGCTGACCCAGGATTTGAGTGGCTGCATAGCCTTCATCCAATGTATTTCGCACAGCAATCTCTAGATTCTCAAAGGTTTCCCTGTAACAGATCTGTAATAAATTGTCAATAGTCTTGGGAGGGACTACACCAGCTATCTCAATGACAGCTTTCTCTGTGATCTCCTTGTCCGTGTTGAGACGAGCCGCACTCTGGAGGAAGGTGATCGCTTTTCGTAGATCACCTTCCGACACATTTACTAGTGCCGCTATGGCCTCTCCGGAACATTTAAGGTTCTCCTTATGGCAGATGTCCATCAGGCGCTCCTTTTGGATGTTATTGCTTAGAGGCTTAAAACGGAACTTGGAACATCTGGAGGTCAGCGGCTCAATGATCTTGCTAACATAGTTACAAATGAGGCAGAAGCGTGTGGTGCGAGACTCCTTCTCCATGGTTCGTCTGAGAGCAGACTGGGCGGGGGCCGTCATGGAGTCAGCCTCATCCAGGATGATGATCTTGAAAGGGGGCCAGGGCTTTCCATCTGTACGTTTCCCGGCTGCGGCGAGCCGAGCAAAGCTCTTGACCTTCTCTCTCACCACCTGGATCCCTCGTTCGTCAGACGCATTCAACTCCAGCACCCTCTGTCTGTAAAGCTCTGGGCCGTAGAGTTCTCTGGCGGCTGCCAGGATGGTAGAGGTCTTTCCTGTTCCAGGTGGGCCATAGAAAAGCAGGTTTGGGAGATCTGCCCCCGACAGTGACTTCCTCAACACTGCTATTACCTCCTGCTGAAACACAACTTCGTCCACAGTCTTTGGCCTGTATTTCTCCACCCAGGGGACAGTCTTAGTGGCCTGGAGAGATGGTCCTTTTAAAATCCCCTGCATGACTGTTGCCGATAATAAGACAAACTGTGATGCAAATCATCAGTTAGATGGAGTCAAGTAATTTCTTGCAATGAATACATGCATGTTGTATTGTTTTCACCACAATGATTTCACAACAATTTCCCTCCCTGTCGGTCAATATTATGATTGAATATTGATGATAGATCTCCATATTATGTTTTTTTTTCCATACACATCCTTGTAAGGCCATATATGGTTATTATACTTTCTGACCCCACATGTGAAAGGCTGATTGGCCAGATGGCAGAGCTACATCACCTCTCGATGGAACAACTGGCTTCTTAAACTGTATTCTGCAAAATTGCCGTCTTGTAGAGATAACCATGGCGCCCGCAAAAGCCTCAAAAGAACAGAAGTATGACAGACAGCTGAGACTCTGGGGCGACCATGGCCAAGAGGCTCTCGAGAAGGCACATGTGTGTCTCCTAAACGCAACAGCGACTGGAACTGAAATACTGAAGAATCTTGTTCTTCCAGGTATCGGTGCCTTCACCATCGTTGATGGGCACACGGTCTCCGGAGAGGATGTTGGGAATAACTTTTTCCTCAGCCACAACTGCATAGGGAAGAACAGAGCGCAGGCTACCACTGTGCTGCTACAAGAGCTGAACAGTGATGTTTCTGGGGAATTTGTAGGGGAGACTCCGGATAAGCTCCTGGAGAAAGACCCAGAGTTTTTTCACAGGTTCACTCTGGTTATCGGGGTTCAATTGCCAGAGATCACGTGCCTGAGGCTAGGCTCCATTCTATGGAATGCGCGTGTGCCCTTTCTAGTCTGCAGAACTTATGGACTAATCGGCTACATGAGACTGGTGGTACAAGAGCACACAGTGGTCGAGTCTCACCCAGACAACGCCTTGGAAGATCTGCGTTTAGACCAGCCATTTGCAGATCTAAAAAAACACATCCAATCCTATGACTTGGATAACTTGAAGAAGATGGATCATAGTCACACACCGTGGATAATTATAGTTGGTAAATACTTGGAGGAGTGGCTCGCCAAGCACGATCGTCAACCGCCAAAAACCTACAAAGAAAAGGAGGCTTTCAGGCAGATGATTCGTGAAGGGATTTTGAAGAAAGAGAACGGCATCCCTGAAAGTGAAGACAACTTTGAGGAGGCCATTCATAATGTTAATACTGCTGTAATCCCTACCAGGATTCCTTCAGAAGTGGATGAACTCCTAAACAGTAAGCAGTGTAGTGACATCACATCACAGAGCCCACCCTTCTGGGTGATGCTGCGAGCGGTCAAGGAGTTCATTCAGAACGAAGGTGCTGGTAACCTGCCCGTGCGAGGGACCATTCCAGACATGATAGCAGATTCCCAAAAGTTCATCAATCTTCAGACTGTTTACCGGGAGAAGGCCCTGCAGGATGCCACCGCTGTGTCTAAGCACGTCAAATGTATCTTGCGGTCTGTAGGAAAGCCACCGGAGAGCATCTCTGAAAAGGACATCAAACTGTTTTGTAAGAATTCAGCTTTCCTTAGGGTGGTGCGTAGCAGGTCTCTGGCTGATGAGTACAGCACAGATTTGGTAAATAAAGATGAAATCACCAGATGTATGGACAGCGATCCAACCTGTGACATGGCCCACTACCTCATGCTGCGCTCTGTCGATGGCTTCTTTCGGCTGCACTCCCGTTTCCCGGGGGTTTGCGACCATCAGGTGGACGAGGACATTGGCAAGCTGAAGTTGAGTTTGAACGGTCTACTACAGGAGTATAAGTTGAACGTCGAGATCCAAGACGATTATGTCCACGAGTTCTGTCGCTTTGGCGCTGCTGAGCCACATACAGTCGCAGCATTCTTGGGCGGTTCAGCCGCTCAAGAGGCAATCAAGATCATCACTCACCAGTTTGTGCCTTTCAATAACACCTTCATATACAATGCAATGTCCCAGTCAACCACAACCTACCGGCTGTAGAAAAGGTAGGGCCTAACAACCGAATGTTTTCCTTATGAATCAACAATGCAATTTCGATGAGGTCAGTCTTGACATTCACACAAAAAAACAGAAGACATTCCCACACTATTCAAGAATATTCTTAAATCTTCACATTGCTAAAAGTAAAAAGATATTTTTGTACCTTCCGATTAAAGAGAGTATTAAAGGGGTTCTAGCCCCATCCAATACATGGCTTAAACTTCTGATTCTGTCACTTTTAATGTCAATTGAATTGAAACAGAACAGAAGTCATAGAAGAAGCAAAACAAACATTAAAGCTGTATATATATATGAGGCTAGCGCCCCTCAAAAATCCCCGTGTCTGCCATGTTGTTATGTAACAGCTAAAAATGGATTTCTTGTGAAGTACACAGGCAAAAAAACTGGTGCCCTTGACTTAGCATGATTTTTATTTCATTTTACTTTCCGTCTACATAATGTATTTAATCTATTTGTATTTTTATTTTCTATTGGCAATATAGCCCCTCCAGCTTGTTCAGACATCATATTGCAGCCAAGCGTATGGAAAAGCAAAACAAAAACAAAAAATAAAACAGCATCCCACTTGCTGTCATCTGTGGCAGCCAGGTCTATGGACTTTTAAGGCTCTTTCAGAGTCTGAAATTTCGGTGGCCACCGCGACCACCGCTCAGAGCACCGCACCGCGCGCTATTATATAGTCCACTGTCAGCACCGCACCGCGCTGTGGTTTGTTGTGTGTTTTCTTTTTTTTAACCAGCCGTTAAAAACAAGCAACCACCGCGGTGCGGTGCGGTGGTTAGTAAAATCCGAGAGGAGGACTGGGAGGTGCGGTGGTTGCGGTGGTATGACGTCATATTGTAGGAAACGGTGGTAACGGTGGTCGCGGTGGGCACCGAAAATCCATCTCTGAATAGGCCTTTAGTGTCCCATAATTAATTTTTTTTCTGAACAAAATTTCCTGGATCCCAGTGTTGGAATAGAAAAATAACAATGAGATGATTTAATTAATTTAAAAATGTGTTTGATTGCTGCCTAATCAGCAGCTAATGTCCCTACGGGGATAAATAAAGGTTTCATTCATTCAATCAAATTTATTTGTGTTAGATGAATCGATAAATCGTTTAAATAATCAGCGGATCAATCAATCATTAGTTGCAGCCCTAGTTACTCAACAACACTGATAATGATTACTATCACTGTAGAAAAGAGTCATCTAGGCAGCACCCTCCCCCTTCTGCTCATGCATGTGATCCCTGCCCAATTGCCAATCACCAATCACTGCTGTCCTCACTCACAACTCATTAGAGGCATGGTATATAAGGCTGCCTCTTCTGTCAGTTCCTGTTTGGCCAAAGCAGCAACAACAGCCAGCTGAGAGCCCTCTGCTCTGGAGTCTCAGTAAGCTAAGGCAAAAAAATAAAAAATAAAATAAAAACATAACCGCCCAGCCTGCCACCTCCTCCTTGCTCAGCTCTAAATGCTCATTTGTGCAATGGAAATAAATGGCTTGAACGGAACTCAACCTTGTCACACATTCTTGCCTATTTACCATGCCGATGTAAATAGTCCATGAGCCAGGCTCGATTTATCTCTACCTAACCCACAGTATAATTTACTCTACTTATTCAATCAATTTCCCTTCATCAGTCACACATTTAAATAAACTACAAAAGCTTAAGCAACAAACATGCATTTGCTAATAATTTAACTTTCATATATAGTCTGTTTCTGACGCTTATTCAAATACGTGCCTTAAAGTAAAATATATTAAGTAAAGGTTGCAAACTAATTTAGAAGCAGGCCTATTATTACAATCAAATATGTAGTAACATTACAAAAGTACAACTCCTCATTGTGAATAATGCCCCATTTCACCATTTCATTTTCATTCCATACAAGAGTTTTTCAAAACCTGCGTAAATGAAAATCCATGGCCACTTATGTATTAGGAGGACAATATCAGTCATCAGAAAAGAGATTGGATGGTTTTGGTGAATCTCCCTTGGTTAAAATGTAGTTTAAAGTTATATAGGGTTTGTATGGGAAGGAGGTGGGCAGATCAAATATCTAAATTACTAATCAAGTAATGTAAAAGCTGTCTGAGGCAAACAAGGGAGTAAATTATTCAAATCCATATGCCACCAAAGACGTGATGTGCATTGTGCAACGCAACAGGCCAACAATTGGTTTAAAGCACAGGGATCATCTGGAGCAGGAAGCAGGAAGTGTTGGTAATGCACATTTATAAAGCTTCATGCCTTTGCTCATGCCTTTGCTTAACTATACAGTATACTGTATCTAACTTACAGATGTTGAGGGCCAGAGCTGCTCTGCGGGGGTCTTGGCCATCCCCTAAAGGAAGCAGGAAGAAAGGTTAGTGTGTTGTCAATGCAGGTTTATAAAATTTCTCAACAATTATATATTTAACTTACAGAGTTTGAGGGCTGGGGGTTCTTTCTGCACCCAGGGGTTTCCTCGTCTGCAAGATCTCCTGGTGGAAGTCCTGGGCTGAGATTGTTGTGAAGACTTCACGGATCTCATGTGCTCTTTGCACGTTTACATACATCGTGTAGAACCTTTAGATAGAAGACATGCAAAAATAATTTATGGTCGATATTCATTGATGATTGCGTGATTCAATCATCCAGGTATGTAACTAACGTATTTACACGTGGCATCTGTACTTGTATACGTGTATACATAGTTCACCAATAAAGCAATCACCTGACTGTCCAGTCCACTAAGAGTCAACTTCTGTGTGGACTCAATTATACAAGAAGAAATGAACATGGCCTGTTGAAAAAGTGAATGGTTGGCTTGGCTGGGACGATTATAATTTAGATAAGTGTCAACAGTTAACTGATTGGATATACCATGGGAATAGCATGGTGACCGGTTCCATTGAAAACTATCTCCCTAACCACAGGTCAATAAAAGTGTGTATTTACCTCAAAGTAAGGACTGAAGGAGGCCAGAACATAATGGTGGCAGGAACTTGAAACCTCCAAACACCTGATTCAGGAACACTGGAATCCTCCTGAAGTACAATGACAGGGACATTTATAATAATATTATAGATAATAATAATAATATAAAATAATATATATATATATATATATATATATATATATATATATATATATATATATATATATATATATATATATATATAGTATATATATATACACCGCGTTCCAAATTATTATGCAAATCATGTTTTTGTTTGATTTTCCAACATATTTGATGCAAATGATGATCAGCATAATTTTCAAGTCATTAGCTGTCAATTCTTATTTCAAATGTTATTGAACAAACCTCCTAATGAAAACAGAATTTAGAAAATAAATTAAAAACTTAAAAAGCTCTGTTCCAAATTATTATGCACATCATAGTTTCAAGACATTTTCTAGTTTGTAAAGAACTGAAAATAGTAATTTGTTGAATTCATAGCAATAATGAGGTCATATGTACTGGGAAAAAAGCTATTTCAATCCAAAACATGTTAACAGGTCCAGTTACATGTTAACATGGGACCCCTTGTTTGATAGCAGCTTGCATCCATCAAACTTGTGAGTTTATGGAGAGTTTCTGCTTGAATGTCTTTGCAGGATGTCAGAACAGCCTCCCAGAGTTGCTGCTTGGATGTGAACTGCCTTCCACCCTCATACTGTACATGAAGACCAATTTTCAAACAGTCTTGTTCACTGATGAGTGCCGTCCAATAAGGCTGCGACGTCAGCAAGTAGGTGGCGGAGTCATGTTCTGGGCCGGAATCCTAGGGGAAGATCTGGTTGGTCCCTGAAGGTGTGAAAATGACTTCTGCAGAGTATGTTGAGTTTCTGACTGACCACTTTCTTCCACTGTACAAAAGCGAAGAATCATGCTTTCTGAAACAAAATCATCTTCAAGCACGACAATGCACCATCTCATGCTGCAAGGAATACCTCAGCTTCATTGGCTGCTATGGGCATAAAAGGGGGAAAAAATCATGGTGTGGCCCCCATCCCCCCTCCCCCTGACCTCAATCCTATTGAGAATGTGTGGAGCATCCTCGAGCGAAAGATCTAAAGGGGCCGACCAGGTCTTTCCCTAGGACTCCGGCCCAAAACATGACTCCGCCACCTCCTTGCTGACGTCACAGCCTTGTTGGGACATGGTGGCCATGCACCAACCATCCACTACTCCATCCATCTGGACCATCCAGGGTTGCACGGCACTCATCAGTGAACAAGACTGTTTTGAAAAATGGTCTTCATGTACAGTAAAAGGGTGGGAGGCAGTTCACATCCAATTAGCAACTCTGGGAGGCTGTTCTGACATCCTGCAAAGACATTCAAGCAGAGACTCTCCATAAACTCACAAGTTTGATGGACGCAAGCTGCTATCAAACAAGGGGTCCTATGTTAGCATGTAACTTGACCTGTTAAGATGTTATGGATTGAAATAGCTTTTTTTCCCAGTACATATGACCTCATTATTGCTATGAATTCAATAAATTACTATTTTCAGTTCTTTACAAACTAGAAAATGTCTTGAAACTATGATGTGCATAATAATCTGGAACAGTGCGAAACGCACTGTTCCAAGTTTTTAATTTATTATCTAAATTCTGTTTTCATTAGTAGGTTTGTTCAATAACATTTGAAATAAAAATTGACAGCTAATGACTTGAAAATTATGCTGATCATCATTTGCATCAAATATGTTGGAAAATCAAACAAAAACATGATTTGCATAATAATTTGGAACGCGGTGTATATATATATATAACATATATATTATAAATGTTATATATTGTAGATCCAGTCCACATGCTGCATCCTGCACACAGTTATGTACACTACAAATCGCTTGCTGCTTATTTTGTATTTTATTTTTAATTACAAGACCTCAACTGTCTTTGAAAACAATTGTGAAAAAGTTTAAAAAGTCAAAGAGACAGATTTTGTTGGCTTTGTTTTCAGGTGCAGTTTGTGGGATTGGAGACTATTATTATTCCAATAAATTGGATTCAGTTCTAAAAAGAGACCTCACACTCTCTTCAAGCTGTACCACTGCACCTCTTTCCCCTTAAACCTGTGTGCTACAGGTTGAAGAGAGTGTGGCAGCCCTGAATAAAATCAAAATCAACAGCAGCTTTTCAGGGAGTGGTGAAGTCTTCTTTTTCTTCTTCTTCCATCTCAGCCTTTGTTGCAGTGATGGGACGGGGGCTGGTGCCGCTGGTGTGCAGGCCGAGGCCCGGTAGGAGGAAACAGTGCACACCACATCGACAGAATGGACAGAGATGATTCTGCCCCTCTATACAGCATGCTTGAAAAGACATAAGCAAAAAGAAACAATTAAATTAAATATATACAGTACAACTACAGTGTATTCATTTAATGTGCAAATGACTGGATACTAAAAAGTAAAAACATCCTGTTACCGTGAATGCCTGCAGCATCTGTTCTGATAGTTCCCGTGACCTGTCAGCTGGCGGACCTGGCTTCCTCACAGGCCTGTGCTGGCGGGGAGGAGGTGGAGCTGGTCGTGTCTGTTGGCGGCGTGTACGATGGCGTCGAACTGGTACAACGCTGCATACTGCTCTGGAGGGGGTCACTGGCTCTTGCACATGTAGAACTACGATTGCGAATGCGTGTCCTCAATGAGGACACGCATGCCGTGATCATTGCTTAAACGAATTCGGTCCCGGCACCACAGATGGCTGTCAAGAGGGAGTACAGAGCCCAGGATTACATTGGATAATTGACACAAGGTAGAAAATTGGTTATAAAATTGGGGGATAAAATTTGAATGAAAAATAAATAGTATACTACCTTTGTGAATGCGGGAAGTTATTTTCTCTTGAGAAGTATCGGACCCCCATTTGCAGCAATCCAGTGGTATGCATTTTTGAAAAGCTGTTGGACATCGAGGCTGATGCCCGTCTCCGAGTCAAAATTACGGAGTGGGAAGTCCAGAACGAAGACCTATACCAAAAAACAAGACATTCATATAACCATCTGCAGGGAATGTATCGTATATGGTGAGATGATTCAAGTTTTTTATATACCTTTGACCACTTGCACAAAATTGCCTGAAGTCGTCCCTCAAATGCTCTGGTCGCTTCGTGAATAGTCAAACTGGAAGTCAGGTTATTGCTTGGTACAAGAAGGCAAACGAGATCAGGTGAGCAGGCCAACTCTGCGTGGTAGATCTCCTCTCTTATGTCATCAGCATCTCCAGATGGAGTAGACAAATACAAATGTTAGCCATCAACACAAAAATCAGAAAATGATTTGTAACTCTTATTTGATTCAATAACATTCAAAGTTGAGTATGGCTCCCCAGAATTTAGAAACCGACAAATGCTTACGTGCAGTGTGTAAATATTAGCAGAGTTCAAGTGGTACTTTGCCCACGTAGTCTATTTAAAGACCAAGATGGATGTTTTGTGAACTGTGAAGTCCACAAGATGGTCACATATTTGAACTGGGTAACCAATTTCACCATAACTTGTCATGCTGGGTACTTATAGCTTCGTTTAATAGTTTTATCAAGCTCACCTGTCATTCCATATGTTGTTACCTGTTAATTATGTGTCAATATTAAAGTTGTGCGTTGTATTTTGATATAAGTTTGATTGATGGATTTGATTTTGTGTTTATGGCTTGTGTTATGTAATATTGTACCGCTATGGTTGTACAGTTGTACAGTTTTTATTTTAACAGGTTCTCCGTTCTGAAAAGCAGAAAATAATAACACAAAAGTGTCAGACAGAGAGTGATGGCTGTCTCTCTGCAAAATGTACGTGCGCATTGAATTGCCAAAATATCCTCCAAATTATCCATACAATATAGAAACAACAATCTAATTAACATATTTCATATAATAGTCCATTTCAATTTTCAATTACCATTAAATCAATTAGGTCCCAAAATAATAAATGCATGTCTCCAAAATCACAAAACATGTATTCATGTGTCAAATAAAGAAATAAACCGTAACAGTCCAGTATTTTTTTTTTCATAACACTCACTACAGTAATGTAGTCACTCATAGTACACACACTATTTGGCTATTAGCTTCCATAACCTACAGTGAACATAATGGCCACCACGTACAGCACACCAACTAGGCCTGCTGCAGAGGTCACCCTTTAGCTAATCAGCTTATCACTTATTATAAACAAACCAAATCAAAACGACTTGTGTATTGTCACAGACAAGCACATTAATACACATTGTTCATGGGTTTTATATCTCACCTGAGAAGCAGAAAATAACACAAAAGTGTCAGACAGAGAGTGATGGCTGTCTCTCTGCAGACTGTACTTGTGCGTTGAATTTCCTGTCCCAAACCCTTTCAGAATAAAAGCAGTGGAATTCCTCTCTAGAACAGACCAGGAAATTCAATGGACAACAGTGCCATCTTCTGACGCTATGTGGTAGTGTTTTGTAGTGCAGTCTGGTGTTGCAAAATAACTGTATATAGGACTGTGAGATTCTGGACAATAAAAAAAGCCATAAAAGATTTGAATAGGGGTCTCTGCGAAACATAAGACTTTAAGAAACATTAAAGCATGTGGCCAGATATGTTCCATATCGCCACACCTACCATACACAAACTGACTGGACTCAATACTTGTTCAGTATACTAATGGTTGCCAGCAGCAGTGGTAGAAGATGTAGAAAATCCCAATATAAATACGGTACACTGTTCTGCAAGTAAAAGGCCTGTATTAAAATATTGATTTACTTCTATTATCTTCGTGCTTAAGCTTTTTGTACATGCTGAGCAAAAGCAGGTTACTTTAGACAATCAGTTCAGGGAAAACCCGTCTACCCTGGTTTCTGTTGCGTCCTTCCTTGTGGTCAAGATACAGACGCTTTCACGCGGCGAAGGTTGAAGGAACTTCCCCCGATGCGAAATAATTTACAGGAACTAAACAAAACGTTCTATTCATGGGCCTCATCTGTAGTCCTCCACCTGCCATGTTTCAGACCTCACAGGTGATTTAATGTCTGATTACTAATAATCAGACATTGACTCACCTGTGAGCCCCGAAACATGGCTGGTGGAACTGACCTTGAATGACGACAAGACTTGGTGTAGGCTATACAGTGCTACATGCCTACCAGGCCATGGCTCTTTAGTGGTGGTGTGCCTCCCGGCCGGCTCTACATTGGGACACTGATTCTAAACGTTGAAGAGGAAAGCAGTGCTTTGACACTGAACTATAGGTCATATCATTTCTAACCAGAAACTAGTGGCCAACTTTTAGCTGTGCTAGAAGAGAATATCCAAATTAATATACTTAATTTGGCCTGAATGACGCGGAAAATGAATGTCACTTTGTTTTATTGTCCCCTGTACGATCAGAGGATTCCATTATTTGAGGCAAGGCAGCAACAAAAACGTTTCCCAATTTGGGAAACATGATGCTTGGGGATTCCGAAACAAATGATGTGTGATTTATTGTCATCGTGTAAACTGTAAACGGTCAATGTGCCAGGCTTCTTCTGGCATGACAATTGACACTTAAAGAATCAGTCATCAATCATCATCATGTACTGACCGCTAACCAGGAAAGAACAGTGTGAGCTTCTGTGCAAATAGTCAAACCCAAGCATGTCATATTTATTTAACCAAGTACGTGTCTAAGCAATCTAATCGGTAATTTACTCATTGCGAAATAAGTGAGTGATTTACTGTCATTGTGTAAACTATAACAAGCGTCCTCTAAGTCCATAATGTTCTGGCCTTTTTCTGAAGCATGATGTTTAAATAAAGTCATCAATCATCATCATTATGTACTTACTGGCCATCAACCAGGAAGAAACAGTGTGAGTTTCTATGCAAATTGTCAATCCCATTTAATAAACATGACATTATTTATTTAAACAAAGTTAACCAAGTAGTAGAGCGAGCACAGGCTGAGCAGACACCTAAATCCTGTGGCATGATACAGGTGTGTACACTTTTGCATACATGTAAATGAAACCATATTGCACACTGTTGTTGTGCACACTGTATAAAGTTGCCAGTATAGAGTACAGCTTCCCGGCAGGCCTGAGACCTGTCTGAACACTTCCTTCTCAGCATGGAGAAGTGGCTGACAAAAGCACCAAGTTTTTTCCACATGCCCCCCGGCCATCTTGGCATTGAAAGATGGCTACCATGTAATATCCATTGTGCAGCTGCATTTTGCACCAACTGCAAGCGTTGAGTGATGTCAGTATTGGACTTGTTTACAGTAGGGCCACAATGTACATTTCATCAAAACATTTAGAGACATACAAATATTCACTTCTTCAAAGCCAGACGCAGAAAATCATAGAGGTAAAAGAAGGGAAAGGGGGTGGGTGGGGGAATCACAGCCAGCCAGCTGCAATGACAAAAATGGCAGAAATATGTATTCCTTGAACAACATCAGTTCTGTGCATCTTTGTAGGTCAATCCATTAAAGAGGGTTTTCATGACATTTTGGATTATGGCATCTAAACAAATTTCACTGCCATAATTAATTGCCCAACTAGGTTACTTCAGACATTATCCAACAGTGTGTATACCATAGTTTCTCTTGCGTCATTCCTTGTGGTCAAGATAACATGATGCTTTCAGCTGGTATTATAGAGGGATGTCTAAATATAGTGTGCCGATAATATCGCGATTGACAGTACGGGCATACTACTGTACGTGTGTGTACTTTCATATTACAGGCTTTGCTTGAGCTCACAGATAAATTTCTATGTAAGCAAAATAGGTTTGGCAAAGGTTTGGCAATGATTGCCAAGCCAAACAGTACATTCTGACTATGTAACCTAACCCATCAAGCAAAAAATAAAAAATAAAACCTTGGAGGCAGGAACACTGGCAGCTAGGTTTGCCAATCACTGCCAAACCCTTTGCCAAACAGAACATTCTGTTTATGTAACCTAACCAAGCAATAAAAGTCCCAGGAAACATGATATGTGGCTAGGTAACTGCCAGGCAGGCAAGATTGAGATTTGGGCAGGCTATACAGCCTTTGATATCTTATAGAGAATGCACCTCTGCCATTACAAGTACAACACAGTGTCTGGTACTAGCCATTTTACACATCATGTTTGGATGATTAATGTATTTATTTATTAATACAAATAAGGTAAAATGAATAGGTGAAAAACTTTGTGTTCTACATGGATATTTCCATTATCTGCATTGTTCCTTGGCTAACATCGTTTACTGACCTGTGGCGCCTTGTGCCCACACATGCAATCCTCCTAAAAAGTGCACTAAGTCACCGAACTATATAGTTGGGGAAAGTTATGAAAACCTATATCATTACCAAGGAATTTCTTCACCAATGTGAACCCCCATCTCTCATATATGCAGGATTACTGTATATATATCAATATAGGAAAAAAAGCCCCAGATATGCACTAACCCTCATATTACTAATAAGACATAAATAAAATTGGTGGTGTCGGTCGTCCATGAGGTACCAATGAGCTCTCGTCCTCCCTCACATGTTGACGGCTCTGGGATCTTAAGTCTTAAGTGTCATCTTCAAACACAGGGTTGGTCTGACCGTGTTGATGTCTCCTCCGGACCTCCTCAAATATCTGCAGAACCTGCCAGTTGTGGAAAGGAAATACTAGTAGTACTGCAGGGGTTGACACTAAGGTCTCCGAGGCACTTGCCCATCGGCCAAAAAATATATTGTAAATTTTGCATTTAAGTTTACTTCCTACTTGGGTGCTTTAAACCAGGGGTTTTCGACAGGTGGTACGGGGACCACCAGTGGTCCCTGAGAGGGTTCCAGGTGGTCCCCAGCTAAGTTGGTTAACCAGATGTAACTCTTGAGAGCGTAAAAATGAAACCAAATGGACCCTTGCGGGTCCATTTGGTCTCATTTTTACGCTCTCAAGAGTTAAAATTCATCATCTTAATTAGCCCACAATAGCCACAGACCCAGTGGTCCCTGACCCCAACAAAATGATAGTTTGGAACCAAATGAACCTGGGAGAGAGAGATAGGTAGAGATAGCTAGAAAGCAGGGAAAGACACACACTTTGTTGCACCTTGTTGCACACTTGCCCGATCGGGCAACCAGGTAGCAGTCTTCACTTGCCCCACCATTTTTTTTACTTGCCCCGGGCAAGTAAAGCGGGCAAGTGTTAGTGTCAACCCCTGTACTGTACTTGAGTACAATCATTACTTGGGTGAGCAGAGCGAGCATTAAGTACTGTAGTGTAGCTGCTCCCAGGCTCTGGAATAGTCTGCCTTTTAATATCAGAGCCGCCCAGTCCATCACCCGTTTCAAAACATTGCTACCTATTCTCCCTGGCCTAAGTTCGTCCTGTATTATTTAGTTGTGCTATTTTTCTTAGCCTGCTTATTTTTGTTTTTGGTTGTTTATATTGTGTTTTGTCTTATTGTAACCTGTACAGCACTTTGGTTGACCTGGTTATGTTAAATGTGCTTTATAAATAAAGTTGAGTTGAGGGTTTTACAGTTTGCTGACGGTAGGTTGGGTGAAATTTGGCGTTGGGTGGGAAGTAGGTAACATGCGCATACCGCATAGTATGTACTGTACTTGTGTATAATGTATATTTGGTATATATGATTATGAATGCAAGTTATGTCAAATCTAATAAGGGATTGGTCAGTTGTGTGCAGGGTGAGTGGATGGGAAACCTGGCCATTAATTGGTGTGATTGAAGCATTTATATATATCAGGTATTATCTCCTGGAGGTGTTGGAGGTGCTTGCGCTCTGCTTGCACACACGTGGGCCACGTATGGCCTACTTGTGTGCAATGCTCAAGTTGGTACTCGAGTGCAGTCCTAGTCAGACACTTTTTCAATACTACACAATTTTCAATACTATAATATAAACTCCTTTTCTATGGCCATTGAGATGAAACATGGGCATACGTCAAGGTTTCTAACCAAAAGAGAATGCTACATACATTTAAACAGCCTCATTATCAAGTACTACTCAATAAGATCAGGAGCAAATTACCTTGGATTTGGGGATGAGGCCCACTCTGAAGAAACCGATGTGTCCCGTTTCAATCTTTGTACAGTCCACCACAGTAGAAGCAATATTTTCAGGGGAGGGTCCACCACACAGCACACCTTCCACCTTAAACAAGGAAAATAAACACATTTTGAAGAGGCAATGAGAAAACTGTAGGTATTTCTCTCAAAAGTGAAATACGTGTCATTGTTACCTTGTCCCCCAGCTTGGCATGAACTTGGTTGTGGTGAGTTGTGTCTGCTTCACCCGTAGGATTGGCTGAAGTCACAGCAATGGGTCCGACCTAGAAGTGTCAAAGTGAAGTGTTGGATAAATTATTTAAATTTAAATATGTCAAGAACCAATCAGGGGCCAGTGCTAGATGGGATTAACTGGTCTGTACCCATTGTCATAGTTATATGCAGTTATATGCAGTCAGTGTAAGCTTTATATTCATCGTGGCACTTGCAGTATATTTCAGCCCATAGCACTTGAAGTAACATGTAAAAAATACCTAGGTATACCTACAACTGACATCCTAAATACACAACTGCAATCTAAGTTTACGTAATATTATTACGTAGACTTAGATTGCAGTTGTGTATTTAGGATGTCAATTGTATTACCATGTTTTCAAGCTTAAATTATACATTGTAAAGTAATCTATAAATTCTGCTTAAAGTATAAATTCATCTAATCTGTATGTATATGATCTATTGCAATGTTTTTACTTAATGTCCAGTAAGTCACTCCGGATTAAGAGCGTCTGTTAAATGCCTAAATTGTAAATTGTAACATTTTAGAAATAATTCCACAATACAAATGACAATAGTTTTTGGATTTGTTTACTTTTACTGCATGGCAAAAATGAACTACTTTATATTTCCCCAAAACCAGTGGAGAACTCTTGCAATGGGACTCTGGCCCAATCAAGTAATACAGTTGCAACTACTATATATTAATGGCAAATATTCCATAAAACTTAAGTAAAAAAAAAAAAACTTAACTACCCCTTTAATACATATTAATTACCAGACTAATGAGATGTGTGGCCACAGCACAGTCTGGGCTTCTGATGGCGATGCTCTGGGGAGTTCCAATATGTATGGCTGCTTCTCCTAGACCTAAGAAGTCCATCCAGGGTCCTGCACAAGGAAAGAAGAGGAATACCATCTGCTAGTTCCTTCACTTTCCAGCTTTTCTGCCTCAGCCAATTGAACCCCGCACCTGCCAATTGATTACTTAAGCAGATCACTTTTCACAGTCAGTTTGCAGCACTCTTCAGTGTACATACAGACATACAGACATATCAATAATACAGCAGGGGTTTTCAACAGTGGTCCTTGAGAGGGTTCCAGGTGGTCCCCAGCTAAGTTGTTTAACCAGATGTAACTCTTGAGAACGTAAAAATGGAAACCAAATGGACCCTGGCGGGTCCATTTGGTTTCATTTTTACACTCTCAAGAGTTAAAATATTCATCATGTGAATTAGTCCTAATCTACACAACTAGAAGATTAATGGTCATGGACAGAAGCAAAGGAAATCTTTAGTTTGGGGGGTCTGTGGGGCTAAAATGTCCTCAAATGGTGGTCCGTGGCTCAAATGCTGAATAAATGGTGGGCCCTGGGATGAAAAAGGTTGAAAACCCCCTGATATACAGTATGGACACAAACACAAAAAGGAACACAGCCAGATAGTTAGTAAAACGGGTGCTTTGATAACACAAACACGCGCACGCCCACAGGCACACATGCACGCACGCACACACGCAGCTACCTACCTCTGGGTATAACCATGCTGATAGAGGAAGGCCATGCAGCCTGCATGAAGTCCAGCAGCAGAGGGCTGAGCAGGTGTCTAACAGGCTCCAGCTGTTTGATGCCGGAGATCCACATGGACATGGGTCTGTCCTGAGCCTGCTGTTTGGTCCTGCAGAGACATATACAGGGGAGAAGGTAACAGACTAGCACTACTTGTTAACCCTGTGAAGCAATAAATGAAGATGTGGTCAAATATGCATGTTGCTAAATCAGCGGTTCTTCTCAAACTATACTTGTTGTCAAAGATCCCCAACCTCAAACTCAAAAGCCTCAAAGGACATGGTTCCAGGGAGACCCACAAGCAAAGAGTTTGTTAAAAATGTTTGCTTTCAAACAGTGGTTTTCATAACAAGGCCAATTATTCTGCATTTGAGCCATGGTCCACCAATTGATGAGATATTGCCTCTCAGACCCAAAACGTGCAATACTTTGGTCTTTGTTGGATAAGATTTTACCACAGTTCCATGCTGCATAGATGTCATCATAAATTAGTGTTTCTTCAGCTAAAAAAAAGGCACAGATCCTCTCCGTTCTTGATGGGTTATATACAGTACTGTGTAGATAAATGGTAAATCATCAAAGACAGAGATGAACAAATGTTTATGACCTTCATCAGCGGATGAGCTAATGAATGCAGGAATAGGAAAAAATGAAACTAGCCTGTAAGCTTTGATCACGGCGTCGGGTCGGTTGCACGCAGCCACCAGGACGTAGACGGTGTCTGTCGGCATGCTAACTATGCCTCCGTTTTTCATGATGTCTGTGGAAGCCAAAGAAACACGAAACACATGCAGTGATTGAAACAGTAAACTGAATAATGTAAGAGGTGTAAACTACCAGTTAGTCAAAGAAAACCAGAGTTTGGACTAAAACGTTAAATACCAGTGTGCCTGTAAGTAGGTAATCTACAGTATAATCTACTGTATAAGCGGCATAAGTCTACGGAATAAAAAGCATAAACACATCACGTTGTGACACATTGATCCCCTTTCCACCTGATGGGAATCTGTTCAGTTCAGAACCTGTTGTGTTAGTCCATGAACACCTTTCAGTGTTGTTAAAATTTTGTCTATTGGGAGAAAGAAATCATAGCAGGCCACTCGGTAGCGCACTGGAGCTGCATATTACCAGTTGGGGGTCGGTGGGCCATATAGAGATGACTTTGGGGGTCCTTGACATGAAATATTGAGGACCACTGACATAGAAACATGAGGGTTTTCCAGAAAACTGTCAGGATTTGAAATACATTTGTAGAATCAGTTCCACCCATTTTCAAAATTTTCCCTAGCGGGTTCATTTGTACCCTCTCAGGAAAAAGGGGTCTGAAAGAAAAATCATTAACATGGTGAAATACATCTTGATGATGTCATCAGGTGTATTTCACCATGTTAATGATTTTTTCAGACCTCCATTTTTAGGAAATACAGAATTGGGGGAACTTTTTTATCATGTCCACAAAACATCTCTATGGTATATTAATGACATATTAAAATGTTGAAAATGGGTGGAGTTTAACTAACTAAACTAAGAAATAAAATATAAAAAATAAAAAAATAACTGAACTTGTTCCCAGTCGGTGGAAAAGAGGCCATTGTGAGCTTGTGGAATGCTCACAATTATCACTATTGTGACTCTGTTTTGTGACAATATATAAAACAGGCTTGTTGAATCAGAAAACACTTTTCAGTTATTCTATTCACTGAAAAAGTAATCAATAGAAAAAACGCTAATAACAGTACGGCTATTCGGCAGCCCCAACGAAAACGTCTCTCTCTCTCACCCGCTATCTGCTGAACGGAGGTGGCTTTGTGGGCCGGGACGTGCGGACAGACGTCTCCCGCCGCCCCGCTCCCGCTCAGACGGAGCACGGGGTCGCCCAGCGGGATCTGCGGGGCCTCGAACATCTCGTTGAAGATGTTGGCCAGGAAACAGTAGAAGCTGACCAGCCCGAAGATGATGGTGACCGCCACGTCGTAGCCGTACGACTCGGCCCCCACCGCGTCCAGCAGGAAGCTGATGAGGATGAGCTGGAAGGCCAGGGAGTGCACCAGCCAGGCCACGTTCAGCAGCAAGGTCGCGGCCGTCACCAGGCAGCTGAACACCATGAAGGCGATGATCCCCACGGCCACGCCGAAGCCCCTCGTGTCCCCGTAGAGGCCGCCGTAGCGCGTCAGCCCCCAGATGCTCCACATCATCCCGTAGAGGGTGAACGCCGTGCTCTCCAGCGTCTTCCCGCGCGAGAACGCCACCGCGGCGCACAGCAGCTGGAGCACGCCGCCGGAGACCACCGCCCAGGGCAGCACCAGCACCGAAAGCGGCCCTTCTCCGGCGGCGCCGGTGCCGGCGGTGATGGCGAACGAGGCCAGCACGCTGCAGGCGTAGCCCAGGACCTCGCCGCTGGAGTATTTGGAGTAGCCCAGGTAGGGAGCGTGGAGGTCTTTGTCGCGAGGTCTCAGCGTCAAGAAGTTCGCCTTGGCCACCAGGGCTTTGAATAAACCCCGCCCCGTGGGTATCTCCGTGGCGGAGACCGTGTTATACACGGTGACGAAAAGCAGGATGGCGGTGGCTACGAAAATGGCCGCTTGGACGCCTTGCGTGCCTCCCTGCGAGAAGCCCAGGGGCTGGGAAGCGATGGAGATGCAGTAGGCTACAAAGAACAGCTGGTAGACCCCTTCCAGGATGCTCCTGTGGCAGCTGAACACGGCCAGGACGGAGAACAGCACCGAGAAGACGACGGGAAAGGGAACGGGGGAGAACGGCAGGATGGAATAGAAGGTCAGGAGGGCGCTGTAGCCCTCGGCGAACCTCAGCACCGCCATGAAGCCGTAGAACGTGGCGGCCAGCGTGTCCATGGCGCGGTAGGACAGGATGCACACGCCGAGCTGGAAGACGCCGGCCGTCCACAGCCAGGGGACGTGGCCGACGGACAGGCGGGGGACGACCCCCAGGAGGGGACAGGCCAACACACAGGCCGACAGCAGGTTCTGGACCAGGCCGACGGTCACCACGTTGCTGCTGCCTTCCTCGCTCTGAACAGTGCTGCAACGATCACATATGCGTGTATATTTGAGATTGGCGATATTTGGCATTGTTGGCGATATTTGGCATTGTATTTTTGTAAACTAAGTATATACTAAAGAAACTGCCAGTACATAAATTATCTTTGATTATTATTATACTGGCTATTTCTTAGTGATTTCTAATAACTTGATGTACTCTACTGTTGACATCTCTTATAACAACTGAATTATAACAATTACAATGTACAAAATAATTGTGATCAGGTGATTACCGGTATATAACAGAGGGTATACGTATGCATAAAGTGAGTGGCAAATCAAGTGGCAAATGAGTCAGGAGGGGCGAAATCCATTTGCGACCATTTTGCATTACAGTTGCGACTGTACAACAGTCGCATAACAGTCTGCATAACAGTGAACTGTGATGCGAACTGTTGTGACTGTTATGCAAAACGGCCACAACTGTTATGCAAAACGGTCCGCTATTATGCAAAACAGTCGTGACTGTTATGCAAAACGGTCGTAACGGTTATAAAATCGTTGCGGCGGTCGCCGCGGTCGCAAATGGATTTCGCTGTCTCTCAAATGAGTGGCAAAGTGAGTTTAAGGCTGTTTAACAACGTTTAATGAAATCAGACTTTTCTGTTGGAACTTTGACTGCATCAAAGGCTGTCAAGAAGTTGTTTTTTGTCACTCAGTAAGCGTTCCGGAATAACTTCCAGGTATAATGATGATGTCACTCACATATACCCTCTATAATTGTCACAGACTACTACCTCAGAGCAGCGCTGGTCTTCAAGCGTGTGCCTGGCGGCTCCACCTTCCCCCGGTGATGAACGACAGCAGGCGTCCAATGCCAAAGTAAAGCCCCACCATGCAGACCAACAGGTAGTTGGCGGCCGCGGCCGCTCGGCCGAACCCGACGGCCGTCAGTCCGGCGATCTGGTGTGCGCAGGCTAGGCTGAGGCTAATGGCTATGATGGACAGGACTGTTTTGGTTACCAAGACGGCCACGGCACCTATGAGGAACAGGGCCAGCGTGAACGCGGCCAGCCCCGGGACCAACGCTGACCGCAGCTCGGCGACGGGAATCACACCTTGTCCCGCCAGGATGTACACGAGACCAGAGCCGCACCATAATGAGGACACAGTCAGACACAGAGTGGAAAACAGCTGGGAGGGGGACAGGATGCGACCCACGCCTAGGAGAGACAGAGACAGTGTTTACTTCAAGGAATGTGCAAATACTGCTCTCACAGTTGAGCTTGATTTGTTATGATGCCTTATTCATTTAATTTAAATAAACAGCGGAAAGTGTGTGTTTTTGTTGTTGGACCTTTGACCCTGCTCTAGAGTGTAATTGTATAAGTAGATCCTTTGACCGTGCTTTTAGTGTCTGGGTGTTTGACTACCGTAAAATACAAATTGCCATTTTACCACTTCTGGCAATACAGACGTGAATATTTGTACGTCACTAAATGTCTTGATGAGAACATGTACACAATTGTAAGCAAGTAGAAAGAGGCATTCACTAAGTCCCTCCCCGATATGTCCTTGTCCTACTAATGCATGTTAGTAGAGGAAAGCTTGACCAGGAAATATTGACCTTCAACTGCTGCTAAACTATTTGGATTGGCATTGGAGAGTGACTAAGCCCCACCCCAAAGGGTGCGGTTTTGAGAAGGGCTCACATTTCTTTATTTGTATTGTGCATTCACACTCTTGTCTTGTCTTGAATTGAGTTGTACTTGAAATGTACCACAATTCTCCAAGCTCAATCAACTAATCAAAGGACCATTGCTCTGACCCCTACATGCCGTGTGCTGGCTGGGGTCAGGAAGGGCCAGGCGTGCGCACACACACACACACACACACACACACACACACACACACACACACACACACACACACACACACACACACACACACACACACACACACACACACACACACACACACACACACACACACACACACACACACACACACACACACACACACACACACACACACACACACACACACACACACACACACACACACACACACACACACACACACACACACACACACACGGACTATGAAATTAGACATGAGAGCAAAGTGATTTTTGGAGAATGCATGTTTTCATGGAGACCAACCTGCATATGCCAAAAGTCCAGCGATGATGAGTAACAGAATGCCCAGGGCAGTATGGGGGATGAAGTCTCCAGACGAACTGCCATAGCCATTTATAAGAAGCAGGAGAGAGCCTATAATTAAACCAAACAACCATTATTACGGTATCTTAAATGTGCTCCAAGTGAGTAAACCTATAGACAATACATTGCCTGGAATACTATTGTACCTCCTCAACTATTTGGTAGCTAAACAGAACACTAGGTTATCTCCAGGTAGAAGAATAACAAACTATATTTTGCAAAAGTTTATTTAACGAAAAAGCCATTAGGCCTATTTTGTTACAGTATATATATGGTTCAACCTGTGTTTGGGTTGAAAGTGCTAATCGCACAGAATTGTTCAATATAGTGGTCAAGCTATGAAATAATGCACATTGCACTTGTCTTTTCACACATTATGCGTAAAGAAACGGGATGAAACAGTCAGCTAATATGATAGTCCTTTCCTGTATATGTGCCCTCCTGAAATAATAAATTACAGACAATAATGTCTGTACAGACAGATAATGAGTACTATCAGAGTAGACCATCCATGCAGCATTTACAAAG
The DNA here is from genome assembly GCA_039105355.1 of Benthosema pterotum. Lineage (NCBI taxonomy): Eukaryota > Metazoa > Chordata > Actinopteri > Myctophiformes > Myctophidae > Benthosema > Benthosema pterotum. Next base: position 11,025,921 of record CM076975.1, on the reverse strand, counting down.
CCTCACTCACTCACTCACTCACTCACTCACTCACTCACTCACTCACTCACTCACAACTTGGATATCAGAGTCAGTGTGATTCTGTGCCCTCTTGTGGTCATTTAATGCACTGCAAATTCATCACCTGCTTATAATTCAATCACTTTGTCCTCAGGACATTGTTTTACATAATTCAACTATAAAAGCTTAAGTAACAAACATGCATTTGCTATGTATTGCTCTTTTATATGATATGGTCTGCTTCAATACATTTATGATGCTTATTGTGATGATTATTTTTTATATTATTGTTTTATTCCCTCACAAATGCCATGAAGTAAAAAAATGCAGTATTAAACTAAAAATTGCAGAACACTTCAGAAGTACTTAAGTAGGCCTATTATTGCCATCCAGTACGTTTTATAAGTAACAAAAGTAAAGCAACTAGTGAATAATGCCCCATTCCACTTCTTTTTATTTAATAACAGAGGCTTTCAAAAAGTGTTGCAATATTTTGGTAGTAGCAGTAGGATACAATGAGAGAGAGCAAAAGCACTGTACATTATGAAGTACTCAGTAAAGAAAAGGTATCTGAAATGTAACTATAATAGTATAGAATTTGAGTAATTGTACTTAATGTATTCCAACATTGCTTACAATATTAAACCAAGATGTGCAGTAGTTTAGCTTACCACCAGAGATGCCCAGAATCCCCACAGAGAAATGCAATGACTGGGGCTCAGCCATGACTACACTGAGACAGTGAGACAAACACTACATTTATACAGCACTGCTGCATCCCATAGCCTGGAGGAAAACCAATCGCAGGACGACTGGGCTGACCTCTACCTACCCACTGGGATGGAAACGGCCAACCCATAAAAACAACACAATTTCACTATTTCCTTCCAGCCAGGAGAGCTTACCCAATTAGCAGCTTCAATGTTGCACTGTTCCAGTTTGTCTGCTCGGCTCCATGCTTCACATCCACTTTTCATGGTCTCCCCACCTGAAAATGCATTGTGTTAAAAGGTTTGTCTGGACAGACATTGAGAACCCGTACTGAACACACACTTTCTAATTCTATAATACTCTATATTGCTATTTAACACCTATTTTAACAAAATACATCACCTGTAGCTCATAGACTGGTTCAGTGGCGCCACACACTTTCTATTCTATAATACTGTATATTGCTATTCAACACCTACTTTAACAAAATACATTACCTGCAGCTCATAGACGTGTTCAGTGGCGGGGCAGCTAGGGCTTCACATCTCTACAGCTCCTAAATAGAAATACCTTTTAAGGTATTTAACAACCAAAATGCAGGATAAAAGTGAAATTGTAATACTTATAACAATATAATATAATACAACCCCATTTTTTAGGATATTTCCATTGGAAAAAACAGTCTTGTATTCAGGCCTTACATTCCTATTTTCAGTGTTAATGTGTTAATGTGCTGAATCATTCAGGTGGTGAATGATTCAGCAATTCTTTTATCCCCTGTGTGTACTTCCTACTCAAACATATCGTATGACTTCATTGATATCTAAGCAACATAGGGTTGTGGGCGGGAACGGGACACTGGGCTGGGCAGAAGCTATAAAACCCTACGTGCTTCAACTCACATGGCACATCTCATCTGAACAGCAACAAGACTCACACTAAGGTGAGAGACTTTCACTGTATTTTTCTTATTTACTTCCACCTATACTTTTGGTCATCCCTGTCTTGGCCATGTCATAAGCTATTGCCAAACACATTTCTAGATATACCCTTTTAAAATTATTAATGTAAATTGGCTTAGAGTTGTTTTTGTGTTTAAAATTGTACTGTATCTGTACTGTTAATGTTCCACGAAGAAAGGCATCCTTATTTCAAACAAAATGTATATTTGAATTTAAACGAGCTTTCATGAAATCATACAATTCCTTACCGGAAATAAACCTTTATTTCCAGCGAGTGATGTGGTCATACCATGTACAAATAAGCCAATGGAGCACAAAAGAATCTTTCTTCTTTTATACTGGAGGTTGAGGACAATTTATTTATCGGAGGCTCTGTCACCTCTTTGTTTACAGTAAATATTAATGAGCCAGTATAACAGGGGCGGTTTCCTCTGTCACTGTCACCCATGTTTACATTATGCAATCTTGCTTATGAAACATGGCTGCTTTTACTTTTCTTCTTTAATTACCTTGTCGTGTAAAGTGTTAAGCAACCTGTTTGGAAATGTAGTTTTTGAAAATAAAGTTAATTCATAATTTGAGAGTAAGGACAAGAGGCTCGCTCTATTTAAGAAAAATCATCAACAAACAACAATTAAACAACACAAAAAACCTACAGTATTACTTATCATAAAAGCTTGCATGCTCTTCTGGTAAAGCATGTATGCAACATCTGGTGCCTATGGTACCTGTGACTTGCAGGTTGTGCGAGTGAACGATAAGAAAGGCAAATAAGCAGCATCCTGGGAATTAGCGCTTGATAACAGTCGAAGCGTGGGTGTTTCTCTAGAGCAGGGGTTTTCAACCTTTTTGACTCCAGGGACCACCATTTATTCAGCATTTGAGCCACGGACCACCATTTGATTACATTTTCACACCAAAGACCTAAAATTAAAGAATCCTTTTGGTTTTGTTCACAATTCCAGGCTGTATTTTGCAAACAAAACAGTGTAGACTTCTTAATTAAGAGTGCTATTCAGATGATGAACAAGTTGTACTTGTTTGGCCACAATCAGATGATGAACCCTTGGCTGAGACTTCTTCAGCTGTGTGAACTGAACTTGTGCATCACGTCATTTAAGGTTTCAGGTGATCAAGTCATTATCTTATAATTTATTCAGGATAGAACACCAATTTATCAGACAGCGATACAGAGGGCCATCAGGTGCCATTATAGATGCACATTCACACAGATCATTATTTTGGTAACAAAACACAATCAAATTCAACTAATGGAGATCTTGTCCCACTTGAAAGGCAACTTTGGAGATAGAGATCGGATGAAATGGATCAATTGCTTATAACCCAAAGTGTGTGTGTGTGTGTGTGTGTGTGTGTGTGTGTGTGTGTGTGTGTGTGTGTGTGTGTGTGCGTGCGTGCGTGCGTGCGTGCGTGCGTGTGAGTGACAGCAGCCATGGTGAAGCGTGTAGCAGTCATTCTCTCTGGATGTGGAGTGTACGATGGCACCGAGATCCATGAGGCCTCTGCCGTTCTAGTGCACCTGAGCCGCGCCGGAGCCAAGGTACTGTGCAGGCTCCTCAGTGACTGTCTCTTCCTCCTAGCCCAAGACAGCCCTACGAGAGTCCAATGTCTTGGGCTATCTTCCTCCATCCATAAGCTGGCTCAATTAGCCCTTCACCAAGTCCCTGCCCAATAATCTATCCTTTAAATTCCAATTGGCACACAGGGGAAGGCTTGACCAACATAGCAACAGTGGCTAAAGTATTTGGATTGGACAGTAGCTAAACCACACCTCAAAGGGTGGTGTTTAGAGAAGGGCTAATTCAGAGTTTTAACATCCATGGACAAAGGTGGTACAAGTGATATTTGTTTGTTTAAACAAACCAAATGGTTTCTTGTTAAATATATATATATATATTAAGGCCGGGACTTTAGCGCGTTAATTGAGACTAATTAATTACAGAAAATATAGCGCGTTATAAAAAATAACGCATTTATTCGCACCTTTTCTTTATCTACCATTGGAACGGAACGTTTGTCACTGATGGCCCATTCACACCATTGAAGTGGAACGTTTCTCACTGTATCACCGTTTCACACCTACCCAATATGCTAACGCACACGGAAGCGGCAGTCCACCCGGAGTCACGACATTGAGGAGTCAGAAACTGAGCGCTTGAGCGCTGTTCAAATGGCCTGAATAGGGACAAACTGCAGTTGAAGTCAATGTAGAAGAATCGCCATTGGTCTACTAGCTCTATGGAGTAAACGTAACTCAGTCTATACTCTAAAGCTCCGTCCGCCTCCTCGTCCTCTTCCCCCGCAGCAAAAACAAAACAAAACAACTCGCAACATGAACGACAAACCAGATGAGCAAGCATTACTCGGCCCCGTTGATGGCAAATGTAGATTTAAGCAAAGAACGGATGGAAGCGTGGACAAAAAGGCAGTTTATGCAACAAAGAATGTGCATACCATCGCAGCAGTTCGAGCCTCAAATCACATCCAACATGTTGGAGCTAGTGTATTTACTGTCCCCGTTTCGTAGAAATCTATGTAGAAGAGCCACCATTGGACTGACCCCGTGAAGAGAAGGGAGCTTGGGTAAGTCTTTCTGCATTCTGGCTAGTACCAGAGCGACGTTGAGGTGTCCGACATTCAATGGCTTGAATAGGGACAAACTGGAGTTGGCGACCGGCGCTCATCAGTGCAGCTGGAGTCGAGTTCATAGTGTGTGTGTGTGTGTGTGTGTGTGTGTGTGTGTGTGTGTGTGTGTGTGTGTGTGTGTGTGTGTGTGTGTGTGTGTGTGTGTGCGCGCGCTCAGATGATCAACTGACGTGGGCTTTGGGCAAACAAATCCTCCGTGAGCAGTTTGATCATAGTAGCCTAGTTCAGAGTAGTTCACTTCACTGTGTTTATCTGACGCTAAATTGCATGATAATAATGACTGCTAAATGTACGCAAATGTATGCTCCAGAACAATCAGCGCTGTGTGTGTGGCACTGCCTTTCTTACCAGCTAGTCTTCCAAGTACCAGTATTTTATTTATTTTGCCCCAGAGTCAATTATTGTACTGGACTGACTGAGAAATGCTAATGTTTGTACTTGAATTTGGTAAATAAGAAGAAGAAAAAAAGAAAAGAGGAAAGCTTTGGAATTGGGGAATCTTTTTGAATCGAGAATAAAAAAATAATAATCTAGAAATCTAGTTTTTGGATCGAATCGTGACCCAGAAAATTGATACTGAATTGTATCGTGGGACACCCACAGATTCACAGGCCTAGTATTCAGTTCATTGCTTCACTCATTCAGTTCATTGCTTCACTCATAATATAATAATAATAATAATAATAATAATAATAATAATAATAATAATAAATTCAGTTCAAAAATGTGCTTTTTCACTTTTCTCAGGTAAATAATAATATGCGATTAAAATGAGATTAATTGAGATTAATTAATTATTGAGCCTCTAATTAATTAGATCAAAATTTTTAATCGAGTCCCACCCCTAATATATATATATATATATATATATATATATATATATATATATATATATATATATATATATATATATATATATATATATATATATATGTTCAGTAACAGTGGCACGTCTTTCCTCCCCAAGCTCAACCCAATAAGTCATAGGTGTATAGTGGCAGTATATTCAAGAATCTCCAATACCCACAGTCACTAGCTTGAAACAGGCACCTATATTTGTAGTGAGCCTTACTGGAATTGCACATAAAAAAAACAAAAACAAAAGGTCCGTGTACTCACAAAATCCGCCAGGCATTTCTGCTGGTCAGTGAAGTTTACTGCACACACAAAAACGGCACACAGTAGCTCCACACAACTCAAACTAGCGTAGTTTTCTTCAGTCCTTTTCTTTCTTTTACATAAACACACCAGCTGTGGATCAAGAGCATTGATTAGACCCTTAGGGGGCGCTGTAAGCAAGGCAAAGACATGAAGTAATAGGTAGCCCTTATACATGACGGTCGGTATACATCTAGAATGTATAACACACACACACACACACACACACACACACACACACACACACACACACACACACACACACACACACACACACACACACACACACACACACACACACACACACACACTACATGACATGGCTACATTGTCTCCATCCCTGCCGGAGGAGGAGGAGGAGGCGACAGGTGCATGCGTTCTGTCCGACATCTCAGGGATCCGATGGGGCGGGGGTCCGATTGGGCGGGGGTCCGATGGTACGGATGGGGCGGGGGTCCGATGGGGCGGGGGTCCGATGGTACGGATGGGGTGGGGGTCCGACGATCGGCCCGCGCTCCTCCAGAACGGGATTTTCTACAAGTTCACAAACTGCCTTGGACACGGCCTGCGCGGGTCCCCCTCCCCCCTCTCTCTATACGGCTTTTAGAGAAAGAAAGGAGAGTGACGAGAGTAGTGTAAAATAAAGCGAATTGCCCCGCACCCCCCCCCCCCCCTCTACCTGACAGCTCGTGATCATGCAAATTTCGTATGTAGGCTATACAGCACTCTACCCGCCTTTGTTTTTAAATGCCCCCCAATTACCATGTCGGCAAAACCATTCACACCTTGGCCAAAGATGCGCTGGACCCCCGCCCGCTCCTACTGCAATCCTTAACTCAAAATAAAATGATGCACTGGGTGCAAAAATCACCGCGGAATGACCAACAAATGGCTTTGAACATAGGCCTACTTGGATTTTCCGCCACTCTTCCTCCTCCAATCTCCTGTTTTATAGTCCCAGTGTGAGATGTGTGTGAGTTTTTAAATCGTAGCCTATAGCGCCCACGCATGATGCAGAAGTCCGTTTGGTATGGAAGTACCTTAGGGTCATAAGAAGAGATCTATCCAAAGATGACCTGCATCACCCTTCATTAGGCTACTGAAATTGCCATAATTCCATCATTTTCTCCTTACCATAACAACAGTGTAAAACATGCTACATGCAAACATGCAAACTAATTAAAAGTTCTGGAGAACGACTGGGAGTAGCATATCCTGTGGGTGTAGGATGCAAGTATTTGGGGTGAGGGGCAACTCAAAAGTGTTATGTGAGCCTGACATATTTGAATATATGAAAAATGTGCTTTTATTCTTATTTAATACACTTGCTTTTCCCTCTTGTGGGGTGTCTGATGGGGATGAATATATTGCTATTGTCTTTGAAGAGGTGATAATAGCTAGCTTAGATTTTCGAGGCAATTCACCCATTAACCAAACAATAGACCTTTCAATTAATAGGCTACTAATGTTGAAGTGTGCTATAAGCAGTGTTGGGGAAGTTACTTTTAAAAAGTAAGGGAATTATAGTTATAGTTACTTCCCTGAAAAAGTAACTAGTTACTTTATTCCTTACTAAATTATGAAAGTAAGGGCGTTACTTTACTTTACTTTACTTTTTTTTAAAAACATACAAAAAAGGGGTGTTTTTCTGTAGTATTCGTGCTTACAAGTTTAACGTGAAATTCTTCCCATTTTCAACATTTTACTGACATTAATATGCCTTAGAGATGTTGCGTGGACAAGACAAAGATCTCCCCATTCTGTGTTTACTAGAAATGGGAACCAAATGGACCCGCAAGGGTCCGTTTGGTTTCATGTTTACACTCTGAAAGAATTGCATCTGGTTAACCAACTTTCCATCATTTAGTGTGAGGACCACCTGGAATCCTCCCCGGACCACCTGTTGAAAACCCCTGCTTTACCAGCAAGAATGTAAAATAGTGTTTATATTTCCACGCTGCAAAGGCTCCAGTCACGCTGTCGTCCTCGTATCATTGCGTCTGAGAGCGTATTTTACCGCAGCTCAAATGCTAGTGTGTGCGCAGCAACAACACAGCTGGTTGTCTGTGTGCTCACTAGAGGCCAGAGCCTTTAGTTACGCGAAAACTCTGTTCACTTCATGGGGCCACTTCAATGGCGGCTCATCTATATAGCCTACACTTCTATTGAATTGGGACAACCAAGGTTACCGGATGCATTTAAGTCTATGGGATCATAAGCATTTTTTCTGCCCCCTCAATGTCGCAGCTGTTCTACTAGATGGCTCTGCTCTGCTCGACGAATAAGACTGGCTCTGATTGGCTTATACTTATCACGTGACGTGACACACATAGATATATTAAAACTAGATCAGGCATCCGGAGGAAACAATGCAAGTGGACGAGAGGGGAACTTTCCTTCGGTGCCTTCTCTATACAATATACTCTAATAACTCTATGTTAGACTGTGAAGAAGCGAGCTGAAGAAGACAGACAGCACACAGTGCAGCGAGTCCTGCCGCCGCCGCCGGAGTAATGATAGTAACGATGGTACACTAATCATAATGCCGTTATGAATTTGAGAAATGTAAGGAGTTACGTTAGAAGTTACTGAAAAAAGTAATCCCTTACTGTAAGGGCGTTACTTGTAAGGGCGTTATTCACAACACTGGCTATAAGCACACTATTTTGATTAGTTGGCCATTCAAACAATGTTATGGCTTGCATTGAAAAGAAGACCTGCTTGATGGACTTGTGATGTTAACTCTGTTTATTCACATTTCCTAAATGTCTGAAAAGTCATCAAATTACGATGTCTTTCGTAAAATAAAATATAGCAATATTTGAACTTGGTATTTGAAAAAATCCTGGCTACAACCCTGTCTCTAGGGTAGCTGGAAAGATGTGACAGGTTATTCCTTTGCCAGGAATAATATCAGAACACATTAAGGGTGGGTATGGTGAAGGTCTATTTAATCCCATCAAACGACAACGTTGGAGATTAAAATTAAAAGTATATTTAACTTTCAAAAAACATTTGGTCATTTCATCTAATCAGTCTCACATGAGCACCCCAGACAGTTTTTGCATTACTTGATTCAGTATTTAGATATTTGTGTCCCAGCACCACCCAGGTTGAGTCTTTGAGGAAATTCTCATTTTTCTTTTATCATAACTACAATTTGACATATTGTTTGTGAAGTTTGACCCACCAGTTTTTGAGATATGGTTTATAGAGTAATGTCTTGCAGAGAAACAGGAATTTGAGAATTTCGCTTTTAAAGATGTAGTTCTTGGTCTGGGCATTGAGGGGTGCCCGGTTTCCTCTTCTTTGCCGAGCAGTTGGGGCATGAGAATACCTCCTCAATACTGTGGGGGTAGTGTTGAGTCAGGGTGTTTGAATAGTAGCCTAATAATAGTAGCTATGAATAAAGTGTACCTTACAGGCCCTAAAAGAAAAATCATTAACATGGTGAAACACAACTCGATGTTGTCGTGAAGTTGTGTTTCACCTTTTTTCCCAGACCTCCATTTCTAGGAAACTTCAAGGTATATTGACAGTAACATGTTAAAAATGGGTAGAATTCCCCTTTAATAGGCCTAGTGTGTCCATTCACACAGTGGTTAATGCATATTAAATTAAGTGTTCGCTTTTGTTGTATTGATCTAGTGGTTCACAATGTGTTAATGTCCCACTTTCAAGAAGTTGACAATGGCTAGGGCCTTTCCTAGATGTTCACAACAACAAAGCTTCTCTTGTTCCAAATTGTTTTTAACGTTAAAAAACGTAAAACGTAATAACGTGGTTAATGTTCATATATACTGCACTTTGGCTCTTATTAAGTCTTCAAATAACACAACTCTTATTTTTATTATTTACCGCGGGTATGCTGTATATTGTATTGAGAATGGGGACAAATAAATAAGGACAAGTCCTGGACCGAAAGTATGCAGAAATGCATTGAACTCAGCAACAGTCCACCTAGATCTCTTTATTTTAGATTGTTTTGTAGTAATACAAGATTAAACATCCAGAGACTTTAGTTGTTTGTCTTATTTGTGCCGCCCTCGTTGTATAGAATGTAGCCTATTTCCAACTCCAACTTGTCCCTGCATAAACAGCAGCTCGAGCTGACCAACTTGTCCCTGCATGAACAGCAGCTCGAGCTGACCCCTCTATGTCGTGACTCTCTTTTCTCTTCTCTGTTTTTGGCTTACTTCTCTCCAAGTATTTGGAGAGTATTTGGAGAGAAGTAAGCTAATAACGCCAAAAAGGCCAATAATATTGAAGTGATTCTCAACTTCTGTACTGCTGATGTGGTGTCATAGAGCTCATGCAAAACATTTTTAGAAACACAAGCACTTCATTAATAGCCTATTAATTGGTAGGTCTATTGTTTAGTTAATGGGTGAATTGCCTCGAAACTCTAAGCTAGCTATTGCCACCTCTTCAAAGACAATAACAATATATTGATTCACACCAGACATTCCAAAAGAGGGAAAAGCAAGTATAAAAATACATTTTATTCTTATATTATTTTACAATAACACCCACAAAATAAATAGGCCTACACAGGATGTGCTACTCCCAAGCCTTCATCAGACCATGACCAGAGTAGAGAAATGTAGGCCTACAGTTTAACACCAACGTTGTTATATCTCTAAACAATGGAGTCTCGCCTGGTACAATAGTGGTTTATTTGGGGGGCAATTTCAGTAGCCTAATGAGGGGTGATGCAGATCTCTTCTTATGACCCTAAGGTACTTCCATACCAAACGGACCTCTTCATTGTGCGTGCGCTACGATTTAAAAACTCACACATCTCACACGGTGACTATAAAGATTGGAGGGGGAAGAGTGGCGGAAAATCCAAGTAGGCCTAATGTTCAAAGCCGTTTGTTTCCATTCCAGTATTGTAGTAGCCTATTGTATGCTACTAAGGAGCCTTAATTATTAGAAGCTGCTTATTAATGAAATGCATGTCATTCCGCGGTGATTTTTGCACCCAGTGCATCATTTTATTTTGAGTTAAGGATTGCAGTAGGAGCGGGCGGTGGTCCAGCGCATCTTTGGCCAAGGTGTGAATGGTTTTGCCGACATGGTAATTGGGGGGCATTTAAAAACAAAGGCGGGTAGAGTGCTGTATAGCCTACATACGAAATTTGCATGATCACGAGCTGTCAGGTAGAGAGGGGGGGGGGGTGCGGGGCAATTCGCTTTATTTTACACTACTCTCGTCACTCTCCTTTCTTTCTCTAAAAGCCGTATAGAGAGAGGGGGGAGGGGGACCCGCGCAGGCCGTGTCCAAGGCAGTTTGTGAACTTGTAGAAAATCCCGTTCTGGAGGAGCGCGGGCCGATCGTCGGACCCCCACCCCATCCGTACCATCGGACCCCCGCCCCATCGGACCCCCGCCCCATCCGTACCATCGGACCCCCGCCCAATCGGACCCCCGCCCCATCGGATCCCTGAGATGTCGGACACAAGTATGCCTCCCATAAAGTAACACGAGAAGCGCCACAATGTTGCAAACAAGCCCAACATCCGCACAACACCACCACCACCACCGTGTACGACTGGAGTGCTTCTTTGTTTCGCATCACTTGGCGGATTTGAAACATTATAACGACGTGCCGTTACGTTTCACAGCGGCGGTCACCACCATGTATCAGACCCTGTGTGTGTGTGTGCGTGTGCGTGTGCGTGTGTGTGTGTTGTTTGGTTGTTTTCCTTCTATACTGGGGGGTTTTCTAGTCTCATGGTCCGCCAGCCAGGCAGCAGGTGCAAGACGCTGGCTGATCATTAGAAGACTATTTCAACCTTTTTTACTCCAGGGACCAACATTTATTCAGCATTTGAGCCACGGACCACCATTTGATTACATTTTCACACCAAAGACCTAAAATTAAAGAATTCTTTTGGTTTTGTCCACAATTCCAGGCTGTATTTGCCAACAAGACAGTTTAAACTTCTTAATTAACTGGTGCTAATTCAGATGATGAATATTTTACTTCTTGAGAGTGTAAAATTAAACCAAATGGACCCGCAAGGGTCCATTTGGTTTCATTTTTACTAGAGCTGGGACTTTAACTGATTAATTGAGATTAATTAATCACAGAAACAATAACACGGTTAACAAAATTAACTAATTTTAATCGCCACACAAACCCAAAAAACTAAAGATTTCTTTTGCTTTTGTCCACAGGCTGGATTTTTAGAAACAATGTCACAGTCAAACATACAGATCAAAATGACCATTAATCTTCTACATTCTCTAGTTGTGTAGGCTAGAATTGGACTAATTCAGATGGTGAGTATTTTAACTCTTGAGAGTGTAAAAATGAAACCAAATGGACCCGCAAGGGTCCATTTGGTTTCATGTTTACGCTCTCAAAGAGTTACATCTGGTTAACCAACTTTTGATCTAGTTAACCAAATTTTGATCTGGTTAACCAACTTGCAGTGTCGACACAGTTTTGATTAAGAAAAACTCTCACATGCTACACGAGCCTGTTTTAATTGTCAAAAAAATGCTTCTTGGGTCAAATATTGGTATGTGATTAATTGAGATTAATTAATTACAAAGCTTCAAATTAATTAGATCAAAAATTTTAATCGAGTCCCACCCCTAGTTTTTATTCTCAAGGGTTAAAATATTTCCATCATTTAGCCTGGGGACCACCTGGAACCTTCCCTGATCTAACGCATTCTAGTGCATTTTGGAAGTGCCACTAGTGCATTTTTAATTTTGGCAGTTGGCAACACTGGTATATCGACCGTCATGTATCAGGGCTAAAGTTATAGGCTACTGGACATTAAATAAAATAAACAATAGGTAATGCAATGCAAGAAAAAAAAATATGACAAATTACAATGAACATTTCGTCTCTTACAAGGTGATTGGCCGATTCTACAAATGCCAAAATTTCCAAACAACCATGAACCATCTGAAACGCAAAAACATCTTTAAAAAGATTTTTCGAAAACAGTAGATAAGGTACACTGTGGCACGAGGGGACCCACTGGGAGCTTGTATATCTGCTATTTTGGAAAACCACTGTTCTAAACAACTGTTAGGCCTAAAGCGCTTTTTGAAAAATGTGTTGCTGTATAAAATCTAAAATGACAAACATGTTTTCCTGGTTTTATCATTCGGGGTGGGACGACTCACGTACCTCACGACAATATTGATATTTGGCGTTCTGAATCGATTTATATTGCGATTCTTAATTATGCCGTGATTCGATTTGATATAGCCTATCGTTTTTTTTTCCCACAAATGACTGTGCTTTTATTATACTGTAACATTTTAAAGGGGAATTCCGACAATTTTCAAGATGGAAAAGAAAAATCGGTAACACTTTCTATGATCCCTACTTTATAATGCATTATGAGAGCATTTATAGTGCATTATAAATGCATTCATAATGCCTCATAACTACACTCATAAACAGACATAATGCTTTGTGATGCACTATATCAGTAGCCATGAAACATTATAATGTCACTGTCATAATGAATTATAACAGCTTAAATTTCAAGGATTCTATGGATGTTCTTGAATACTTATGAAGACCACATCTATAATGCATGATGAGGGTTTATAATGCACTCTTGACTGACTGCTTATAATAGATTATGAAAACCTACACATGCAGTTCATGTGAACTGTAGTAATGACTTATGGCATGCTGTAATGGCCCATTCATCATCATGAGTTATCATTGCATGGGTTAAGTAAAGTGACACACATGTATGCATTTATAATCATGCATAATTGATCATAAAGCGTCATTGTTGGGGCTAAGTAAAGTGTGATTCATTTGCTTGCATTTAAAAGAATCTATGCTGCATCTTGAGTGATTATTATGCAAGACAAATACAGTAAAATGTGTATGGTGGGAATTTATGGACAAGAGACCAAATACATTTGTCACATTTATTTTGACAATTTCAATTTGAAAATAGCTGGAAACACCAAGGCCAATTCAAAAATGGGTGGCAATCCCAAGCAGAAAAACAAAAACAAACAAACAACAAAACACACTACCCATAAAAGGACAACTTTGTTTTTTGTTTTTCAGCCAAGGTTAATTATGTACGTTAGAGAAAAGATGCATGTTAATTTTTCCTTTCGCCGTTTTTAATTTTACTGATTTTAGACTATATATATTTTACTGATTTAGACTATATTATGGAGATTTTTATTACCTACTATAGTCCTAATAAATTAACTGGCTACAAGAGTTCAAAGGACATGGGCCTTGGTTGAAAAACAAAAAACAAAGTTATCCTTTTATGGGTAGTGTGTTTTGTTGTTTGTTTGTTTGTTTTCTACTTGGGATTGCCACCCATTTTTTAATTGGCCTTGGTGTTTCCAGCTATTTTGGTGTTTCCAGCTATTTTCAAATTAAAATGTTCAAGGTAGAAACACACATACACACACGCACACACACGCACACACAAAACCTGACCCTGTGCATGGGGCACCTGCAGACCTGGCCAATGTCCTTCTCTATGTTTGTTCCATACACTAGTTAAGGAACAAACATGCTTTAAGGTTAATTCTACAAAGAGCAGAACTGGGACGGATAACGTATTCTTCCACCTGCTATCCCCTCATGACAACTTTGTTGTTTGTTTGTTTGTTTGTTTGTTTGTTTGTTGTTTTTCTACTTGGGATTGCCACCCATTTTTGAATTGGCCTTGGTGTTTCCAGCTATTTTCAAATTGAAATTGTCCATAAATTCCCACCATACACATTTTACTGTATTTGTCTTGCATAATAATCACTCAAGATACAGCATAGATTCTTTTAAATGCAAGCAAATGAATCACACTTTACTTAGCCCCAACAATGACGCTTTATGATCAATTATGCATGATTATAAATGCATACATGTGTGTCACTTTACTTAACCCATGCAATGATAACTCATGATAATGAATGGGCCATTATAGCATGCCATAAGTCATTACTACAGTTCACATGAACTGCATGTGTAGGTTTTCATAATCTATTATAAGCAGTCAGTCAAGAGTGCATTATAAACCCTCATCATGCATTATAGATGTGGTCTTCATAAGTATTCAAGAACATCCATAGAATCCTTGGAATTTAAGCTGTTATAATTCATTATGACAGTGACATTATAATGTTTCATGGCTACTGATATAGTGCATCACAAAGCATTATGTCTGTTTATGAGTGTAGTTATGAGGCATTATGAATGCATTTATAATGCACTATAAATGCTCTCATAATGCATTATAAATGTAGGGATCATAGAAAGTGTTACCGAAAAATCATTAACAAACACAACGCAAACACAACTTGATGGTGTCAACAAATTCAATCAACTAGAACGTTTTAAAGCAATTTAAAAGTTCAATCATGCACATCAATGCAGCCTGATAATGTTGGTCAGTCTTTCTGACATAATCACATTATAGGCCTAGGCCTACATAAATATATATAAAAAAAAAATGAACCTGGCAATTCCACATTGGTATCATGGCATTAAGAATTGTGATATATTCGCATAGGCCTATCGATTTTTTGCCCACCGCTATTTAGCAAGGTTAATGATATGGGGTAAAGAATGAATAAATAACATTTGGAAGTGATGAGACAAACAAATGAGCAGACCTTCTGTTTTCAAGCTGAACAAACTCTTCATATAGCACCCAAGCATCCAGCATTTAACCTTGAATATCACCTGTGTTGATTGGCTAACGGTACATGCATGCTGTTGCAGGTGCAGATGTTTGCTCCCAACATCAATCAGATGCATGTGGTGAATCACTGTGGAGGGACCCCCACCGAGGAGAAACGCAACGTGCTGCAGGAGAGCGCCCGCATCGCCCGTGGAGACGTGTCCGACCTGAGCAAACTAGACGTCGCAGCCTTTGATGCCGTCATCATCCCAGGTGATGTGAGAACATCTCAATTGTTCTAACATTGGAACCAGGCCCTGTCATGGTATTGCTATTCACAAAATGCCCACTGGCTTAACGTGCTTCTGTGTGGTGTTGCACAGGGGGGTTTGGCGTGGCGAAGAACCTCAGCGACTGGGCCGTGAAGGGGAAAGATTACACCATCCAACCCCAAGTGGAGAAGCTCATCCAGGCCTTCCACAGAGCCGGGAAGCCCCTGGGCATGTGCTGCATCGCCCCTGTCCTCGCTGCCAAAGTTCTGCCTGGGTGTGAGCTCACCGTGGGGCAGGACCAGCAGAGTGAGCGGTCTGTACTGGGATCCACACTGACCCTAGTCTAAACCTTTTCATGTTCCCATTTGATCCAGACATATTTATACTTCCCAAAAACTGTTTATACTACCATAGTTTGTACTACCATGATTTATTTAAAAAAAATATATATTTATATAATAATAATGTATTAATCTTATTATTACATGTATATATGCAACATTATGCAAATTATGATAATTATCAAAATAATTATAATACATTAAATATATATATTTTTTTTTTCTTGGGGGGGTATCTTTTAATATAATGAATGTACTAGGCATTATCAAGGTGACTGTGATGTTTCGAGCACAATGCTGAGGAAGAGCATTGTACTCAAAACTCCACAGTCAGTCACCTTGATGGTGCAATAAAGGCATCATTTCAGCATTTGAGCCCTCGGTGTGTGAGCTGTTTCTTTACTATTCTTGTTTCAACTGTTCGCTGCTCGGCACCTGCCCGAGTACGGGTTGGATGTGCAGGTCTTTTTTTGGATCTTTTTCATGTTCTAGGCATTCTAATGATGACAATAAATATATTTATTGCAGGCATTTTATTTGGCCTACTTTTATTAGGGTTAAAGCCTAAAGGTCAAAGGTTAAAAATCATAAAAAAAAATGGACTAAGTCCAGAGATTTTTAATTGGGTTAATTGCAGCCCCTGTGGGGGGAGGTATATTTCTATGCAAATATCATGACAAATTGAAATTGATTTCTAAACAATGAACTTCAACCATGATATTTATGTGAAAAAAATCTTGGGATAATCACGAGGTTGATAATCATTACTTGCATCCCTACCGGTCTTGTTTGTCGTCCTCAGATGGCCGTACGCGCAGACAGCCGGCACGCTGAAGGAGATGGGCTGCAAACACGTGAACAAGAACGTGGACCAGGCGCACGTGGACGTGAAGAACAAGCTGGTGACGTGCAGCGCGTTCATGTGCAACGCTCCCATCCACGAGGTGTTTGACGGGGTGGGGGTCATGGTCACAGAACTGCTGAAGCTGGCTTAACAGGAGTACCACTGATCAGGACACATCAGCAGACACCCTGGATAATTCAATGCTTATTCCATGACATTTTGTTTTCTCAAATCTTTACAATGATCCCCTGTTGTGCTCAAGACATCTGTAAATGTATTTTATTTACTCTAAGTCTCATTTCTAAATAAATCAATGTGGGCATATGTTGTGATAATTGTAACAGTTTTCACAATAAAAGTCGGAATGCTTGCCTCAATCACAATAAAAATGTGTTTCATTAAAATCTTAATCTAATCTAAATCTAATTTATATCATTGGTCAACAATACTATACAGAGGCAATTAATCGAAGCATGATGCACTTTAAATCAATACACATCAATTGCATAGCTAAACACCTGTAAATGTAATTTTACTTAATAGTTTCTTGATCAGTTCAACTTTAATGAGTTCACTTTTTATCAATACATTTTTATCTTTTCATGTTTTATCAATTCAGTCTCATGAAATGTAAGTTAACCTCAATGAATTAGTAGCATTGGATCATTTCAATATTTTTTTAACTTAAAATATTAACGTAAAGTACTTAAGTAAAGTAATCAAGTACTTGTAAAGTCATCACAGTACATGCCATTATGGTACTTAGCTTCATCATGTCAGGGTTAGGGTTAGGGTTATACCCACAGACAATAGCCTAATATAAATCAATGTCCATAAAGTCCATAAACTGCTGCCGGTATTATTGTGATCATCAAACAACAAAGTTCTTTCTCACGGGCTGTTTCTCCACCTTTTGTACTGTATGGCTGCACCTTTCTGCTTGTTTTGAGGTTGTTAGTTTGTGTTGCTCTTCTTTGGGAACACACTGCTGTGTGTTTGGGTCATGGAGGTTTGGCAGGGCCTACAGACTGTAAAGTGCACAGTCCAAGTTTCGGCCAAGCTGTGACGTCACGTCCTGCATTTTTGAATGGGTGTCAATGAGACTTCCGGCTGCTTCCAGTCTGAATTTTAGCCGCGGGCGGGTCTTTCCTGCTGCCTCACCACTGTCCGAAATTCAGACAGGAACTAGTCGGAAGTTCCCATTGAAACCTATTCAAAAATGGAGGACATGACGTCACAGCTCGGGCCAAACACAGAGTGTGCAAAAAGCAATGTGGAGGCACCCTGAGTCTCCTTTCCTCCTCACTTCCTGCATGTGTTTGTTCACACCCTCTTCTCAGGTGCAGTTCATGCACTGATGCTGATCAGTGAGTCAATGAGTGACTCACTGATCAGTGACCCTTTGCTGGAAACACCTTGAAGGTCACACATTAATATAATCTCGCTGTAAACGGTATAATTGCCACCGTACGTCACGTTATGAAAACGTGCCTGTCATTCCGCCAGCCATCATTTCAAAACGAACCACAATGTATCTAACAAACAGGTCATTAATCTCGAGCAGAGCTGTGGCTTTCGGCCCTTTCAACCTGATGGATGCATTATTTAAAATACTATAGCAGCCAGGTATACCAAAATAAATAATGGCCTTGGTCCTATATTGAGCTTGAAGGCCCAGGACTGATCAGTAGAAGTAGAATTGATTGTTTGATTGAAGAACGTCTATAACAGTGAGAGAGCGTGGTCAACAATGAATTATTTAGGCAAGAAGGAATGGTAGCAAAATACATTGGGCCTTCCATAAAAAGTCTAGAAAGATACACAGAGTTAATTCATTCAAATAGGCGACAGCATATACTGTATAACAAAGTCTCTGGTTTTCAAGTTGAGTTCAGAGAGGATGATTTATAGCCAATGTAAGTTTCATTTGCTCACCTTAGGTAGTTGTGATAAAACGACTGCAAAACATCCTGAGCGACATCAAGAGTCAATCCCTAATCCATACCTGGGCATCATGCGGCCCGGGGGCCAAATGCGGCCCTTTGGCTGACTCTGACCGGCCCGGGGACCACCAGAGGTCCTTGAGAGAGTTACAAGTTAAATATGGAAGGTGGGTTAACCAGGTGTAACTCTTTGAGAGCGTGTAAATGAAACCAAATGGACCCTTGCGGGTCCATTTGGTTTCATTTTTACACTCTCAAGAGTTAAAATATTCATCATCTGAATTAGCCCAAGTCTACACATTCAATCAGAGAATGTAAGAGAATGGTCGTTTTTGTTATCCTGTTTTGTTTCCCAAATCCAGCCTGGAATTGTGGACAAAAACAAAAGAAATCTTGAAGAAAGTTTTGGGATCTGTGGGGCTAAAATGTCATCAAATGGTGGTCTGTGGCTCAAATACTGAATAAATAGAGGGCCCTGGTGTCAAAATGGTTGGTCTTAATCTTACTTTTATCTTGAAATTAAATTAATATTACGCAGACTTTAGTTCAGCCTTTAGTCTTGGCCCTCCACAATATTTTATGTATCTCATTTGGCCCCTTGGGAAAAATAATTGCCCACCCCTGCCCTAATCTCATCTGATGCAGGGCTCTGATCCGGATATAGGGCAGGCTAATGGGCTTCAATATTGAAGCCTAACCGCACCAATGACTCGCCATGCAATTATTGAAACCATTATTATCCCCTATTTGCAAGGAGTTGCACTGGTGTAGTTGTCCTTAAAACTGTTATGTTGCAAGGAGTTGCATGGTGTGTATTGGGCTACGAATATTATTTAGGTTTATATAGATTTACCTGTTGTACATAAACATTTACACATAGTTCTGCTAATATCAAAAGGTTATGAATATATGTTACTATATTATAGTAATATTTACTATATTAAATTTTACTGTATTATAGTAAAATATTTTCATATAACCTTTTCATAGTTATAGAATATTAACATGCATAATCTGCATTTCCCCTAATAATATGGATGCTATTCCAATGGACATTAGCCCATCTGGACAAACCTGCACCTTGACACGTACACAGCATTTATCTAGAGACCAAGTGTGATATGAATTGGAAAATATTCTCCTCTTATCTCACTCCATCTCTGTCTCTGCTATCTCTGCTGGCAGCTGAAATAAACTCATACCATTCAAGCACAGCGTAGCAGGAAACACTGGTAAAAAATGGAAACATGAAATACGAGCATGCACACACCGCATGCCTAGGATGTTGTGCCTGTAACACAATGCCATGAAAAGCATTTAAACAAACAGTGATTTTAATGAAAATGTCATGTAAACCACCATTGTTTACTGCCTTGAATAATACCTTGATGGTGTTATGTTTGACCGCTTGTGACTGACTGTGGATGGCGATGATACACTTTGTAAGCTTGTAGATCTGGTGTTTTCAAAATATCTGTATACTGAAATGGTGCATAGTGAGTACTTTACTTGAAGAACACATTGTGTGTGTGTGTGTGTGTGTGTGTGTGTGTGTGTGTGTGTGTGTGTGTGTGTGTGTGTGTGTGTGTGTGTGTGTGTGTGTGTGTGTGTGTGTGTGTGTGTGTGTGTGTTGTGACTTGCATGATTTCTACCGCTATCATTGTGTGAATAGTTGAATGCGATGCACAATCTATGTAAACCGCCTTGGATAAAGGCGCTATATAATTGCACCATTTACCATGCGTGTGTGACTGCGTGTGTGCAAACACACATGCTTATGAAGGCACATGCCGTGTAAACCTCTGATATTCTGTCCTGACAGACAGCCGTGACAGCCTGTGCGCTCCGCTCTGCTCTAGTGACTGATGGGCCGTCTAGGTACCAACACATATCTGTCTGCCATCGCAGCCCCTGAGGCTGCTGGGACTTGAGAGGTGGTGAACCTCCTGTGCGTTTCTACTGTATATCTATTTGATAGCAGGGGCGTTTTTGCTGTAGACAGACTAGGCATCGCCTGGGGCGCCAGGGGGCACCGGGGCAACCACCAGACATGCTTTAATAGAATCCCATGGCTAATAAGCCTCATATGGATACATACATACATACATACATACATATATACATACTTATCATCTACAACTAGAATTGAACATTTAAAACACATATAATATGTTCTTTAGTTTAAAATTAGTTCATAATTTTATCCCTTGGGGGGGTGCCATTTTACTGTGCCTGCCTGTCATAGGTATGATGTCACAGGAGATTTTCCCTGCATGGAGCCCCCTGCCTGGGGCAGCAAATTGCTTAGAAATGGCACTGTTTGGTAGTAGTAGAACTTCTTCATCGCAACTCTCTAAAAAGTAGTAGTGTGACACTAATCTGACACTAATCTGACACTAATCTGACGCTAATCTTTTATTGCATGATCACTTGAAGTAGATTTGTGTAGCGTTGCATTTCCGATTTCAGATAAGATCTTAATGTTTCCTGGCTGCCACCTATACCAGATGTGTTGATGAGAAACCACATCCTGATGAAAAGGTTAAAACAGAGCTGAGGTGTCGCAAATCGACACAGAAGAGAGCACAGTGCATCGATAAAAGGTCCTCTTCACACTTATGTGTGTCAATCAATATGTATATCAAGAAGTGATGTTCTGCACCTTGTTCTGGAGCTCAGGTAGGACTGCGTTATGACCCATTCAGAACTGGTTTAACCTGTATGCACTGTTTTAGCCTTCATGCCGGATGCGCTTTCATTGGCAACGTTATATTTGTATTTTTTAATATGATTTCTTTTAAGAATCAGCCTCAGGTCTAATTGATAGAGATTATTTGTAAAGATTTATTTTCTATTCGTTGCTTTTGCTTTATTGATAAGGTGCGGGGAGAGAGATGACATGTAACAAAGGCAGACAATTAGGCTGGCTCAGGACTCGAACCTGTGGCACGCTGTCAGACTGGATTACTGCCTGGACTGCTCAGTCACGGCGCAGGCCTTATCAGATATATATATAAAATTCATTTAGTTTTATCAATGTAAATTTCCTCATTTTTCAAAATAAACATCTGTTTCTTGAATAAATATCTGAATAATTGATAAATATAAATCAAACTAGCTAAATAGGCTATAAATATCTGAATAAATACATTATGATAATAATAATTTACAAGATCTGAATTTATAGATCTGCTATCTTCACTAGCTTGCGTTGTGGGCAAACATTTTATTTTTATTTTTTGGTTCCAGGCTAATTGTTTGGGAACTAGTGGATACATGTTAGGGTAAGTTAAGCATAACAGGGTTTAGTTTAAGAAGCAGTTTGGTTGTCAATCACACTACCTTTTTGGCTTCTGACCCCCCACGCCCTCTCCAAACAATGAATACAAATTACATACAATTCTGTTTGCCTCAAATGCTTTGTAAACACAACTTACACAGGGAGGGAAGATAATAAAAACTGAAATTTACAAAATAAACTACATTCATTAAATCAATATTGGTAATGAACTTGTCCAATGTACGCATCTTTATTCCTCTTATTAATGTTATACTAAGAAAAGCTTGGGCCAACAGGAAGTTCCAAACGCGCCTCAAGCCTATAGCAGGTCAGTCTGGTGCATCTCAGAAGCTGGCAATCATGGCTAAACGGTGTGATTTATGTGAGATTTATTTCCATGGGATGGTCTCGCTACCTGTCGATTGTACTTGGTACATGGGGTAAAAATGCTACATTTTGTTGAATACATATTAACATAAAACATTTCTGCTCAATTAGTGGCACTCATTTATTTTTATTTTTTTCTCCTCAGCTCTCCAGGCTATAGCAATGCACAGCATTACAGGTAAACAAGGATAAATGAAGAAAATAGATTAGAATCTTGAAGGTCTTGTCATTATGAACAATGCTTTATTTTATTGTATTGAATTTTATGCACTTCAATCGCACCTCCTTTCTATACAGAATGGGATCAGGTCAGGTTGGTGGGAGGAACCAGTAACTGTAGTGGTATACTGGAGATGAACCACCATGGAGAATGGAGACCGGCCGTGGTGACGTCTTACTTGAACATGTCAGTGGCTGTAGTGTGTAGGCAACTGGACTGTGGCTCTGCTGTTTCAACAGAAATGATTCATAATTCTACGTATCAAGGCGGATGGATGGTTAAATCTCACTGTGTTGGCTCTGAGTCTTCACTTAGAGTGTGGAACAAAGGAATCCATTAGTACAACAGCCTCGGAAACCAATAGCATGCTGAAGGTGATCTGTTCAGGTAAACATCTCCTAACAATGACATTAATGTTTACAAATGGCATATGGCAACACACTGCTCATGTAGGATATATTATAATTGTAGGAAAGCTACACAGCTGTAAGTAATGCTGCTGATTGCCTGCCTGCAGTTGTTTTAGAGTGAAATGCAGACACTTTCTTTCTGTGTGTCTGCTAGCAATATACTATCATGCACATGATTTCTAAAGCAATTTGGAACAAGGACACACTTGTGGTATTCCATGGTATTATTAGAACACATTTCCTAGTACATCCTCTATACATTTGATTCAGGTAACACAACAGATTTCCTGCACCTTACACGACACATTTACTGCATACACCTATCAAACAAGTCTAGATGCTTCTGGTTAATAATTGCTGTACAGCAGCAGGTATGTTTGATTTCGGAGCACCAATTACACATACATAATGCACTTGGAAGTGTAGGAGTCATGTTTTGTTTGACTGTAAATATTTGATAGATACATATTGTGAAAACAAAAGATCACAATGGAATATATTGTGGCATTGTACATACAAGATTTGTTCTGCAACAAATCAAGCCTGCAGGCCCAAGGTTGGGTAATTCTCCCCTGCCTGCAGTTGGTGAATGATTCAGCAATTCTTCTATCCTGTGTGTGTTTTCCCTACTCAAACATGTCGTACGACTGGGCCGGATGATACGGGCAACGCTTGAATTTCATTGGCACTAGGGTAAAGGACTTCAATGCATGCATGGGGTCCATGAATAACAACAAGAATACAACAAAAAGCTAATCAGGCAGAACATGTTTAAAACACGGACCCAGTTTCAAAAGAGCTACAATTAATGATGCCTGAGGAAAACAGGCTACAGGCTGATGCTGCATGATGGGATGGCGATGATAGACTAAAATTAAGCTATAGCCTGTGATTAATCAGTCATTTTCTTAATCTATTGTCCTGGCTCCAACAAACTGGTGTACAGATGGGGGAGTGGACATCATGTTCATGTTCATGTACCATAGTTATCCAACTTAAATTCACCCTTGAACTTAGTAATAGCCATACAAATAGGCATTGATGTGTCAAATTGTTTTAAGCATGTACAGCTCTGTATGAGTTGAACATTAATGTTCAACTAATAATATACTGTAGGTCTACTTCCATACTGTATTTGTATTTCCTTTACATAGCGTGGAGGTGCCCAGGGCAAATTATATTTCATCCTAATTGCCTATAATTGGCTTTTAAAGTTTGCTTAATTATTTTTCACACACCACCATTCTAAAAAACCCGGAAGCGCACAGCTTCTTTTTGAAGTTCATGGAACTTTATGTGCCCATACCCTCTCACCTCTTTCTTCGACTCCAGAGTGGGGAAGAAATTATTTGCTATAATGATGCAGCAGCACCATCTCTGCAGACATTCAAAGTTCCCGCATCAAATGTTCAGGTGAAGCATATTGAAGCACTACCCTGATAACGGTCACATAGCTGCACGACTCCTGACAGGAGTTGTGCCTGTTGGGACATGTTCACATAATGAACCTTTGGCTGAGCCTTTCTTCAGCTGCATGAACTGAACTTGTGCATCTTATTTCAGGTTTCAGGTTTTCAAGTCACTATCCTATAATTTATTCAGGATTGTCAGACAGTGATACAGGGGAGCATCTGATGCCATGACACGCCCTTTCATTATTTTAGGTGCACAAAACACTATCAAATTAAACAGTTAAATGGAGATCTTGTCCCACTTGAACTGCAATTGTCCCACTGCAATTTTAAACAAAACTGTTGACAAACACAGTGTTTGTACACACTAAAGTCGCCTTGATTTTACCTTTAAAACGCCACTACTGATTATATAGTCCCACAGTAGGATTGTGGTATGGGACATTTGGTCTTTTTATTGGCCTAAACTATAATCTCTATAAACAATCACAAATTATGAATTCACTTGCTGCCTGGCTGTCTGTATCAATTTTTATAGGGGTTTATTTGAATATGGTTCCAACTTCCTAGTGGGAGCCACAAACTGAAGTCCTGTAGGCTACACACTTGTTCTTGGAAAGACTCCAGAGGTTGCGTTACTGTGTTCATAGCCTCGACACCCAGGCTTTCATTTTCGTCCGCCTTGCGCGAAAACGGAAAGCCTGGACTAACGCGCGTTGGAAAGTGGCCTTGAGGTGTCAACCTTCCGGGGTGGGCGTCGCTCTAAATGATGTGACGTAGAACAGCAGTGGACGGGCGTGGGAGGGGCCGGAGATGACGACACGTTAGTGAGATCAAATCAGAGCGCAGCACTTCCGCCGTGTGGATCCCACGACACCCCGCCCCCAAGGCCAAAATCATTGAGGGCTAGACCAGGCTACTGTGTTCATGTCATGTGCTTGACTCATGAGTGTGTGTGTGTGTGTGTGTGTGTGTGTGTGTGTGTGTGTGTGTGTGTGTGTGTGTGTGTGTGTGTGTGTGTGTGTGTGTGTGTGTGTGTGTGTGAGTGACAGCAGCCATGGTGAAGCGTGTAGCAGTCATTCTCTCTGGATGTGGAGTGTACGATGGCACCGAGATCCATGAGGCCTCTGCCGTTCTAGTGCACCTGAGCCGCGCAGGAGCCAAGGTATATCTGCTATTTTTGATAACGACCATTTGAAACAAATGTTCTAATCCCTATGCACATGTGTTCTTATAATAAAATCTAAAAATGAATACAATGTTGCAATTGCAAAGTGGGGTTGTCCTGATGATATTGTAATGTGCGACCGAGATGCTAGCCCCACTGATGTTGTAATGGTGACATGATGCTGCACTGGCCTCACCACTGTTGGTACGACTGCTGCTCCTAAAGCTCTCCACCGCTGTCTAGGTTTTCTAGGTTCATTCATTGAACCCTGTGGTGTAGAGTAACATACACATTCTCAGTCGATACATCCGATCAATTTGGGGGGGTCCTAGTCTTTCCTAGAAATGAATGAAACCCGTTCATGGATATTCCTGATATTCCTGATAGGGTTCTAGGTGGTCCCCAGTCTAAATGATCGACAGTTGGTTAACCAGATGTACAGTAACTCTTTGAGAGCGTAAACATGAAACCAAATGGACCCTTGCGGGTACATTTGGTTTCATGTTTACACTCTCAAGAGTTAAAATATTCATCATCTGAATAAGCCCCACGTCTACACAACTAAGATTAGGCTAATGGTCAAAAATCCATCCTGGAATTGTGGACAAATTGTGGACAAAACCAAAATAAATCTTTAGCTTTGGGGTCTGTGGGGCTAAAATGTCCTCAAATAGTAGTCCGTGGCTCAAATGCTGAATAAAATAGTGGGCCCTGGTATCGAAAATGTTGAAAACCATTGTTCTAGATCACACTATTGCTACTTCTACTTTAGGTACAACTTGTGGAGTAGTCTGACCACTGGCTTAACATGCTTCTGTGTGATGTTGCACAGGGGGGTTTGGCGTGGCGAAGAACCTCAGCGACTGGGCCGTGAAGGGGAAAGATTACACCATCCAACCCCAAGTGGAGAAGCTCATCCAGGCCTTCCACAGAGCCGGGAAGCCCCTGGGCATGTGCTGCATCGCCCCTGTCCTCGCTGCCAAGGCTCTGCCTGGGTGTGAGCTCACCGTGGGGCAGGACCAGCAGAGTGAGCGGTCTGTACTGGGAACCACTGACCCTCTAAACCAGAGGTTTTCAGCCAGTTGCCCTTGAGAGGATTCCAGTTGATCCCCATGCAGCTAAATGACGGACAGTTGCTAACCAAATGGACCCTTATAGATCTGTAACTATTGAGAGTGTAAAATTACGCTCTCAAGAGTTAAATTATATTTAAACATCTGAAATACATTTCAAGAATCTACGCAATCACGCAACACAGACAAATTCCTATTATGAACATTTTGCCAGTTATCTCCTAAATTGTGGACACAAACTTGACAAGTCACATGTTCAAATACTGGTTTGTGATTGGCTTAAAAAAGGTAAATAGGGCAATCCTTGTAGTTTTTGGAATAAAGAATAAATTTCCCATAATCACTAGGTAGATCATCATTACTTGCCTAGTTCCCTAGTTCTAAAGCCTTGGCACCTGTCTTGTTTGTCGTCCTCAGATGGCCGTACGCGCAGACAGCCGGCACGCTGAAGGAGATGGGCTGCAAACACGTGAACAAGAACGTGGACCAGGTGCATGTGGACGTGAAGAACAAGCTGGTGACGTGCAGCGCGTTCATGTGCAACGCTCCCATCCACGAGGTGTTTGACGGGGTGGGGGTCATGGTCACAGAGCTGCTGAAACTGGCTTAATTCCTCCCCCTCCTCCCCTGCATTAATTAACGGGGAACTCCACCCATTTTCAACATTTTTAATATGTGATTAATATATCTAGAGATGTTGTGTGGACATGATTAAAAAGTTCCCCCAATTCTGCGTTTCCTGGAAATGGTCTGGAGGTCTGAAGAAAACCAGTCCACTAGCATGGTGAAACATCTTGATGACATCATCAAGATGTATTTTCACCATGTTAATGTATTTCTTTAGACGCTTCTTGCAACCAAATGAACTCTAACGGGTTCATTTGGTTCCATTTGTACGCTCTCAGAAAAAATGTTGAAAATGGGTGGAATTCCCATTTAATTGACTGATTAATCTTAAAACAAATAAACAGCAATATGTTTTTTTCTCTCCCTTATTGATACTTGTGTCTGTGACTTTAAATTTCCCTGCTTCTGGCTTTACAGAAGTGAATATTTGTATGTCTCTAAATGCCTTGAAGAAATGTACATGGCGGCTATGTGTGTAAACCAGTGTAATGCTTAATTAGTGCTGTCCACTCACACCTATTAGCTTTGTTTGTAGTTGTACTTAAATTGTACTGTAAGTCTAAGCTGCTAATAAAAAAAATCCTTCCTTCATCATTCATTGCTTGCACGCACGCACGCACGCACGCGCGCGCACACGCACGCACGCACGCACGCACGCACGCACACACACACACACACACACACACACACACACACACACACACACACACACACTTACACTCATAACAATATATAACAATATACCCTATTGGCCTGAATATAGGACATGTGTTTTTTTTTTCAATGGAAATATCCTAAAAAAATAAGTAAATATTAATAATTATAATAAACATTAATTATTATTAATTAAACATTAATTAATACTAATTAATTAACATTAATAAACATTACATAGACCATGTAACTTTGATAAATAGCACACCACAGGTCCTTTCTAAGGAACGCAAATATTCTTTGCATGAACATCCAATATGAGGCTCAGATAAGCTTCTCAAGAATGTGCTGTTGTCATATTAGTTAATGATTCTGCTCGTCTCTTCCAGTAAATTTTGTTCAACATTCTGGGGGCCCATACTGTGTGTGTGTGTGTGTGTGTGTGTGTGTGTGTGTGTGTGTGTGTGTGTGTGTGTGTGTGTGTGTGTGTGTGTGTGTGTGTGTGTGTGTGTGTGTGTGTGTGTGTGTGTGCGTGCGTGCGCGCATGACTGCCTGTATGTGGAATGTGAATACATGACATGACCCAGACCACAGGTCCTTTCTAAGGAAGGACCGTTCCAGTAAATTTTATTCTGATGCGAGATAAGGAAATAAGGTGCATCGTGGCGGGAAGAAAAATGCTCCGGGGGGGTCCTTCGATCTGGTTTAGCCTGGCCCACTATGGGTGGATATATGGGGGTGGGGGGGCAATAACCCCCGCAATGCATAAACATCTATGCTATCATCATCTCAACAGTAATCAAATTTCCATCAGCACTAGATGGCAAACAGTGGTTTCATGTGTCTAACAATGCTGCCCAGCCAGTCAGAAATTACAAAAGGTACTGATATTTTGTGGTATTTTTATATTGGCAAAAAAAATCCAAAGTGAGTTTCCAGTGCCCAGCGGACCACAGACCCAGGGTACCAGGGTAAATAAGAGTGAACAAGTCAAGTCGCTAGTGAGGACTGAACAGGGTTGTTTCTCTGGGGACTATATATACAGTAACTTCCGCAACTACCGCTAATGGTCTCAAAAGCACACACTTTGCTCAGGGTGCCCAAGTATCGTCCGAAAAGGTCAATCATATTTATCCTTTTGGCCAACATTTCCCCGCCCACTTTTCCACCATCGCCATGATCAGTCGGAATCAATGGCACAATGTATTCCATTGTGGCATTGCAAGTTTCTAGATCTTTTATCTGACAAATATTTACAGTCAAACAACAATGACTCCTAAAGTGTATTGGTGCTCCTAAATCGAAAATACCCGCTGCTATGCAGCAATTATTAACCAGAAGTATCTGGTCTTTATAATAGGTGTATACAGTTACTGTGTCACATATCTGTTGTGTTTCCCCTTTAGATTAACTGGAATTAACTGGAATTGGTGATGTAATATATGTTCAAGACTACTCTTCCACTTTTCTTCCTCTTCTCCAGGGTGTGTGTGTGTGTGTGTGTGTGTGTGTGTGTGTGTGTGTGTGTGTGTGTGTGTGTGTGTGTGTGTGTGTGTGTGCGTGCGTGCGTGCGTGCGTGTGTGCGTGCGTGTGTGTGTGTGTGTGTGTGTGTGTGTGTGCGTGCGTGCATGCGCGCGTGCGTGTGTGTTCATATTCTTTTGGAGGATCATGGCCTGCACACACTGAGAACCGTTTTCATTACAACATATTTTAGCTTTTTTCAGGGGGCAAACCCAGTATAGTCACTACTGGGCATTTTTTCCTCACTTCTGTAGCATGTGTTTCCTATTTTGGTAATTGGGTTGTAGAACAAATCTTGTATGTACAATGCCACAATGTATTCCATTGTGGCATTGCGAGTTTGTAGATTTTCACAATATTTACCTGTCAAATATTTGCAGTCAAACAAAAATGACTCCTGCACTTCCAAGTGCATTATGTATGTGTAATTGATGCTCCTGGTGATCAAAAATAACCGCTGCTGTACAGCAATTATTAACCAGAAGCATCTAGACTTGTTTGATATGTGTATGCAGTAAATGTGTTGTGTAAGGTGCAGGAAATCTGTTGTGTTTTTTTCCCTTTAGATTAACTGGAATTGGTTATGTATTGTATGTTCAGGAGGAAGACAAACGCCTTCGCAAAAGTCGTGTCTGTGTTTCACTTGCAGTGAAAGCTCTGCAGAAAGTGTACAATGATGATACAATATCTCTTTCCCACCAATATCATGTGTTCATTTATCTTCAGTGGTAGGTACAGACAATATTTGATGCATTTGACCTCTTATGATTCCCAAAGTGTGGGCTGAGAACTCCCAGGGCTCCTTGAGGGAGTTCCAGGTAGGGTGTCCCGATCACGTTTTTTTTTTTTGCTCCTGATCCGATCCCGATTATTTGTATTTGAGTATCTGCCGATCCCGATATTTCCCGATCCGATCACTTTTTTTTTGCTTGCGCTCAACTCAACTCAATTAAATTGTCCCAAGAAAAAGATCTTCCACCAAATAGCAGAATAATATAGCAGACTAGAATAGCACTCCTCACTCAAATGTGCATTTTGGCAACTCCAAAGCAAATTCCACAACATTTATTTACCTGCCATAGTGTCAACCCCTGTGTCAGATCACGGGTTATGCTGGTATATTTACCAATGCTGAATGGTGATGACAAATGAGGGCTGATACTTTTCTGGTCCCGATACAGTATTGCCGATATGATATGAACCGATATGACAAACAAGGGCTGATCTGATATTTTTCCCGATAGCGATGCAGTATCGGAGGGCCAGGGGATCCCCTGCTAAATACTAGCTTGGAACCAAACTAGCACTCTCAGAGTTAAAATTAACATTGATTTTCCAATATTTGGTTCTCATAAATGCCATTCAATTTGGTGGGTAGACTAATGCATGCCAAATGTCAATGATTCTATGGCCGTACAAATCTTGAGGTCGGACTCACCCCCCGATGCCATTCTTCCAGCCCACCCTAGTGAGGCTGGCTAAAGCCGGCCCTGCCCACTAACTATAGCAAGAAAGAACTGGTCACTTCCAGTTCTACTTTCTGGTTGACCCATCATGTAAAAGTCACGTCATCATACTGTACTGTTGTTTAAATTCAACCATTAATGCCCCCCAGGAGTTTATGTTCTGTATAGTAGTTTTTTAAGGTTTTTATTAATCATTTTTCACCCACAAAATCATTACATCATACAATCATTCAATCAATCATTACAATCACAAAATCCAATAAGCATCAATTATAGTTACAACAAGAAATACATTTTCAGTTAGTCTCCCAACATACAACATCCCAATCTCCCAACATACAGTAGACTACATGGTTGGTAGAATTAACAATACATTCTAATAACAATAATATAATAATAATTATTGTTATTACATTATCATATTATTTCAATTCAAACACTTAACCACTTATCTTCTCTATGATATCAGTTCTATATCAGCTAATATAGCAGTGCGTGAGTCTGTAGAGCCAACACCAGAGCAAACAACAACATGACCACACACACACACACACACACACGCGCACGCACGCACGCACGCACGCACACACGCACACACACCCACACACGAGCATGCACAGTGCACACACACATGCTTGACACACCAACATGGGCTTAAAATATTCAACCCATATACAGTAAACCCATGCACCCACTAAGATCAGCTACAGTAGGAGAGAGGTTGACAGACCCCCTGTTAGATATTTTTGGGGATTTCTGAGTTTATTGTGAATGGTTAACATATGTCACGATGGATTTTAATTGTGTTCTGCTGTTTTGAGGGTGCCATCATGCCTCTGTATTATGTTTCTGTTCACCACAGAAAGTTCTTGATGGTTATTTCATCATCTGTTTTCAGAATGATGGCCTGTCTGTGGGTTCCATTAATAAATTGCTCTCACCCTGGTATACAACTTTACATTCTTGATGACTTGGCTCGTTGACTGGTATTACTTTCATTGTGTCGTTGGTGTTTTTCTGGTTAAAGGGTTTTTTCTAAAGGTTTCTTTCATGAGGTAAAATTTTCTTTGAGTTAGGTTGATTCTTTATATTGCAGCTGTAAGGTTTTATTTGACCACTTGGTGTGTGTTTAATAGTAGTATGGCTTTAGCATGCCTCTCTGTAACTTGAGTAAGAATTGAAATTTGATTACTTCCTCAAGTATATTGGATTACTTTCTCAAGTACTGCCTGTGTTCCGGCTGTTTATGACGGCTGGTGATCCTTCCTGGTTTGCTATCCACAAATTTGGAGCTATCAAAGCATACAGTCCTTTTATCACCCCTTTTATCACACAATAAATTGTTGGGGACCTGTTGCCCACTACGGTGTCCATACGTGTGGACACCGTAGTGAGCTCTGGCCCATGGGGAGTAGTGACCACACCAGGATGACCACACCAGAATGACCGCAAGTGATACAAATGGCATGGCTTTTTATACAGTCAAAATTATATGTCAATGTGTGCGCTTCGTGCAGACAGTATGATCATGTTTGTTTATAATTTTGTTTATGATTTATGTATGCTTATAAGTAGTTAAACTCTGCAGGCAAAACTTATAGTGCACAATCAAAATGAGTTTCATTATTAACTCATTAACTCATAAATCTCTTCATATTAAGAGAAATACCTGCATTGATAACTCTGTCTACAAAAATCTGTACCCCCCCCCCCCAACTGTATATATTTGTCCCCATTTTCAACTGTTTTTATTGTATTGTTTTGTGACTTGCTTTGGCAATGTAAACGTCTGTTTTCTCATGCCAATTAAGCTCATTTGAATTGAATTGAATTGACTAAAATAGGCTGCTCAAGTCAATGTTAATAATTATTATTGTTAAACGTATTATTATTAAACATAAATACATCTACATTGCCTTTTTATTTGTTGACTTTAGACTTACACTACGGCACAGTTTTGAAATCAAAGCAAAGGAAAGGGCGTCTTGATAGTTTGCCACGTGTGGACACCGTACCATAATGACCCCAAGTGATACAAATGGCTTTTTTATACAGTCAAAATGATATGATTTGTAAACGTGCGCATGAACCAACGCAAATATAGTCACACATTCAAATGAAAGTCCTTCGTTGACCATCTGTCTTGGTCATGTCAAACACTTACACAATAACAAATTCTAATCAGAAGTCACACCCTGACTCTTACCCTAGAAACCAAATCTTCACCTCCCACGATAATAGAGACAGCTGAATGAAATTGCCAGCACATAAGCCTATGCTTGTGAAGTATACATTATAGATTGGTGTGTACAGTATAGGTTATGAATATTGATTATTAACGAGACAACAATCCCCCCTTGATGCTTTAATTAAGAAAGCATCATAAAAAAAAACTCTAATCGATACTTTTGATACAGGATTTCACTCCCCTTTGACCCACACCAAAACTTTCTACTTTCGGGTATCTAAAGGTTCAGTAGTTCCAGGACATCATTTTCCCCCAAAATAGTTGATGGATATTTTAAGATTACACAATGTTGCCATATATGTCATCTCATTACTCATTACTTTACATTCAAACCTTTAAGACTAAAACGTTACAGGGCAATGAACCATATCACACAACCCCTCTCCTATGGGAGTTACATGACAACAATGCCTTTTAACAAACCAAGACCAACAAATTCCCCTGTTCTGTCATCCTTTGACACAACAAAGACCACTAAGCAACCAAGAAAAAAATAAGAAATTCTCATTTTAAGTCCCCCAATTTAAACACCCAGAAGAGTTAAATCTTTACACTACTTTATCTGTAATTGGGACTATTTTAACAACTACGCAATCCCAAAATATAGGAATATGACAACATTATATTAGGCCTACATTTACTGACCTTTAAACAAGACTTTTTGTCGTTATAAGCTCTCGCAAAAGAGCATTTTTAGAATATGAATAACTACACGGTTTATAACGGGTTAAACTCTGACTCAATATTCCTATACAGGCAGGACTTATAGCGCACAATTAAAACACCAGAGTTTAATTATTGATAAACTCATAAATCTCTTCATATTAAGGGAAATACCCGCATTGGCTAAAACAGGCTGCTCAAGACAATGTTTTTAATTATTATTATTAAATGTATTATTATTAAACATAAATAAATCATTATTTTCATTTTGTTGACTTTTGACTTGCACTATGGCACAGTTTTGAAATCAGACCAAAGAAAAGGGCGTCTTGATAGTTTGCCACGTGTGGACGCTGTACCATAATGACCCCAAGTGATACAAATGGCTTTTTTATACAGCCAACTGGTGTCAAATGAACCAACGCAAATATAGTCACACATTCAAATGAAAGTCCTTCGTTGTCCATCTGTCTTTTTCATGTCAAACACTTCATTGTCTCCCGGGCTCCAGGTGGGAGCTTTAGAACAATAACAAATTCTAATCAGAAGTCACACCCTGGGTTCAGACTCTTACCCTAGAAACCAAATATTCACGAGACAGCTGAATGAAATTGCCCATAGATTGGTGTGTAGGTTAACCACAGTGGCCTTGTGGTTAGAATGTGGTTAGATTGTCCGCCATGAGGCTCTAAAAATGGGACACAATGCCTCCCTGCTTGGCACTCAGCATCAAAGGTTGGCTTGGGGGTAAGTCCCTGTGACATACTAGCGTCATGTCCAGGGGGTGTACTTGTACATCAAGCTGTCTCGATCAGTGTTGGGGAAGTTACTTTTAAAAAGTAAGGGCATTATAGTTATAGTTACTTCCCTGAAAAAGTAATTAGTTACTTTATTCCTTACTAAATTCTGAAAGTAAGGGCGTTACTTTACTTTACTTTACTTTTTTTTTAAACATACAAAAAAAGGGTGTTGTTCTGTGGTATTCGTGGTCACAAGTTTAAAGTGGAATTCCTCCCATTTTCAACATTTTACTGACATTAATTAATATGCCTTAGAGATGTTGTTAGGACATGATTCTGTGTTTATTAGAAATGGAGGTTGTGTTTCGCCATGTTAATGATTTTTCTTTTAGGACCTTTTTTGAAAAGGGGTGGAATTCCCCTTTAATGGCAGCATGCTGAGCATGGACTGTAATAAGATTTTCTTTGCTGAGGACAATGCTTGCTGCCTTCTAACATAATTTACACTTCACTTCAATGTTTTTGTCCTGGTCCTTTACCACAGTCGTTTTCAACCTTTTTCATACCAGGGCCCACTGTTTATTCTGCATTTGAGCCATGGACCACCATTTGAGGACATTTTGGCCCCACAGACCCCAAAACTAAAGATTTATTTTGTCCACAATATCAGGCTGGATTTCAAAAACGAAACAGTCAAACATACAGATCCATGTTTACACTCTCAGTTACATCTGGTTAACCAACTTTCCATCATTTAGCCTGAGGACCACCTGTTGAAAACCCCTGCTTTACCAGCAAGAATGTAAAATAATGTTTATATTTCCGCGCTGCAAAGGCTCCAGTCACGCTGCCGTCGTCGTATCATTGCATTTGAGAGCGTATGTTTTATTATTATTATTATTTTACCGCAGCGAGTGCGAGTGTGTGTGCGCAGCAACAACACAGCTTTGTGTATGTGTGTGCTTAGAGGCCAGAGCCTTTAATTACGCGAAAACTCAGTTCACTTCATGGGGCCACTTCAATGGCGGCTCATCTATATATACTCTTCCAATTGGGACAACCGAGGTTACCAAATGCATTTATGTCTATGGGATCATACGCTTTGTTTTCTGCCCCCTCAATGTCGCAACTCTTCTACTAGATGCTTGACGAATAAGACTGGCTCTGATTGGCTTATACTGCCATGTGGCGCCGTGTTAGCCAATCAATGGCCTTTTCTGTGACGTGGTGGACGGCATCACGTTAGACACATAGATATATAAATACTAGATCAGGCATCTGAAATTAATGCAAGTGGATGAGAGGGGGACTTTAGTCCGGTGCCTTCTCTATTCAATATACTCTATGTTAGACTGAAGAAGCGAGCAGACAACACAGTGCAGCGAGTCCTGCCGCCGCCGCGGAGTAACGACTGTAACGATGGTACAATAATCATAATGACGTTATGGATTTGAGAAATGTAAGGAGTTACGTTAGAAGTTACTGAAAAAAGTAATCCCTTACTGTAAGGGCGTTACTTGTAAGGGCGTTATTCACAACACTGGTCTCGATCATGCTACAGAAACAGAAGATATGCTCCTGGCCCATGGGCCTCATGGCTCGACAAGGCTTACGTACTACTTACTTGGTGTGTAGATTATGAATATTGATTATTAACGAGACCACAAACCTGTAGAGAGGTGAGGCCCTAGCTGCCCTGTCACTGAACACTCTATGAAAAGAAACGTATTTTATTAAAATTGGTGTTAGCAATATACAGTATTATTCTCATAATAACCATTGCTATAGAAAGTGTGTGTTCACTAAGGGGTCTCAGTGGTTGTCCAGCATTTAACATAAAATGCATTTTCAGGTTGGAATACCATGAATTTCATCCAATCAGAGAAAATCCATATACAATTAACAAGTAAAATTAAAAGCATCTCTGATTTTATTTTCATGCAGAACTCCACATTAACTGTCAAGTTAGTAGGCCTATTATCTTTCTGTCAAGTTACATTGCTTTAATAATACATTAAGTTCTTGAGTCTTGATCTACGAACAATTTATTTTCTGCAGTTGCCAAATAAAACTTGCACTAGCTGTTGTACTTGCCAACTGCATGGAATTAATCATGATTCTGGCATACAAGGCTATATTTCACATCAATTATTTAGGTGGTTTACACTGTTTACACAAAGCCATCAGAGAGAGAGAGACAGAGAGAGAGAGAGAGAGAGAGAGAGAGAGAGAGAGAGAGAGAGAGAGAGAGAGAGAGAGAGAGTGTGTGTGTGTGTGTGTGTGTGTGTGTGTGTGTGTGTGTGTGTGTGTGTGTGTGTGTGTGTGTGTGTGTGTGTGCGTGTGCGTGTGTGTGCGTGTGTGCGTGCGTGCGTGTGTGTGTCAGAATGTCACTGTACGTATATGGGACACGTCCCAGTAAGACGCTGCAAACTTTATACAAATTTCTTAGGTTCTTGCACACAAGAATAAATAGTCTGCACACTGTAACTACTGAAAAGCTCCAATGTATTTTATTGGATCAATCTTCTGATTCCATGTCAGCCTACTTTCATCAACAATCAATAAAAAACAATCAAGAAAAGAGCGTGGTATATTTTCTGAGAATAGTAGACTTGTATAAATAACCACTAAACTCAATTGAGAACTGAGAATAGTTCCTGACCAAAACAGGCAACGGTGAAAAAGTAGATGGTGGATGAAAAAAGCAGAGATGATGGTTGGTCTTCGTATTTAGTATTTATTGAAACAAAGAGAGTTTCCCCAGGTGGGCCCGGAGGCCCACACCAGGAGCAGAGAGACTGACCTGCGTGGCACCAGCCCTCAATACAAGTATGCAGTCAAGATATACTGTACATACACAACTGATATAACATACAAGGTGGAGTTAGATACAAACAGACAGTAATTTGAACGACTGCAGACACATTTGGTTACCTTTATAGGACAATAATAAGTGTTGATGTTCTCGCCCCTGGCTTCAAAGCTCTCAAAGCAATAGAATGGTAAACCGCCAATCTGGAATGTTATGTAGACAAACCGTCTCTTGACCAAATGAAGTTAACTTGTCTTTTGATATTGTATTATATGTGAAATATGTAGAAATATGAGAACTATGGAGGCATATGGAGAATATGGATTCAATAGATACCAACAAGCGGAAGCCAAAAAACACAGCACAGTATATGTAGGGACCAAAGCATGTACGATAACTATAACTATACTCTACTTGAGTTTGTAGGCCTATATTGATTTGGGTTCAATATAATTAGTTAAAATGTCTGTATGTTAATGTAGACTATATAATGTATAATTGTATATAATATAGAAGAATAATATTGTAACTGTATCCACACAGTGACTTAATCATTAGGATGGGGTATGGTCTTCAGATTTTGCGGTCTCAGTGACATGGTTGTAGACACACCAAATCACACCATGCCGCTCTTCACCCTGTCAAAGATCTGTCGGACTTTGGCGGCAGGGACACAGCCTTCCCTCAAAATGGTTATAGTTCCTGTGGAGACAGAAGAACGTTTTGAAAAGATTAGACAGTACAAACA
>CM076975.1:10792959-10985459 GCA_039105355.1 Benthosema pterotum | reverse complement strand
TTCCCGCTTCCTGTTGAGTTCATATATCAATACAGCTGGTGCGTGCGGTGCTGTCTTCTTGGCAACATATCATATAACTGATGAAATATGATCAAACAACACAATAGACACCATGTGCACAGAACTGGACAACACGAGACATTAACATGATTTGGAGTTGTGCCTGCTTTCTTCGAGTGTCTTTGTACGTGCATGGAATGTGCACGTACACCAAACCCAAGGAGCGAAGCTCTACCGAATAACATTTCCAGGGCAGCAACCCGCAGACAGACGAGACATTGTCAACAATATATTCAAAGTCTGGATGCGCTCCTCAATGGCATGAATGACATGGCCAGCAGAGGATCACCTTCAGAGAAGGCCATGCGCAGGAGGCCTTAGCAGCAGCCAAACCCCACAACATTGCTTGCCTTCTTCACATTAAACAGCCCTGATGCAAGGCAATAACTTTACATGCAGAGGGCAGAATACTACACATGATGGAGCAGTGAACACACATGGAGAAAAACGGTCAGCTCACCCAAAGCCAGAGACATTCTGAAGACAATAGGCAAAATGTCCAATGTCTCAGTGCGTCAAGAAGAAAGATTCTTGAGACTTGAGACTGCTCCTCGCACACATCCGAGGACCCCAGAGCTACAGTATGATGACCTTAAGGTATATGATGACAACCACTATGACACTTGTGCCTAAGGTCTCGAGCTATGCATCTTCACAGAAACTTATACCACTACTGGTGATGCTGCTGCTTACAAAAAACGGCCACATAATCATAAAGTTGCTTATTGTCTTTTGTCAGGTTTAATTTGTGAACAGTAACTGTGACTCAGCCTTTTCACAAAAATTGCCAAATGTAACCAAACAAAGTACAAAGTCATAAACAAACACAAGGAAGAAGGAACACTGAAAACAATAGAGGTGTTGCGTACAGTGCTATGCTGTCTGCTTGGCAATGTATCATATTACTGATAAAATATGATCATGATGCAGAATGGATTACCATCAGGTGTCAAGGTCTCAAGCTTGACACCTCACGGAAACTACTACTAGACTACTGGTGATCCTGCTGCAACAAAAACGTTTTTATCTGCCTGTACTTCATGATTGAAACTATTGACAGCCTCACACACAAGTACATATCTTTTTGGTTACATGGCACTATTACCATTATCACACTTCCTTTTCAGGGTCACCCTCCTATGCCCAGCATTGTGGGTACCCCATAGTGATTTTGATTGTCTGACCACCCCATAGCAATGATTTTATTGGCTGAGCAAAGTAGGTATTGAGGATAAAAAGGGAAGACAGAACATGCCACAACTGATCGTACTCGTAAAGAATATCATTAAGTAGTATTAAGTAGTTCCGGTTGACTCCCCCTATCACATGGAACTACTTTTTGGGCGTAGTGATATGAACACAAAAAGTCAAGTTCCACATGACAGGGGGGCGTCAAACATGAACGAAGGATGTGCTAATATTTTAAAAACGGGCCAACAAAACAAATGAAGTTGTTATTTTCTAATTAATTGACTTTTACTGCGTGGCCCCAAAATCCCACCACGGGAATCTGGCCATCAATTAATACAATCGCAAACATTATATTAATGTAAAGTATTTAACTTCAAAACATTTGAACTATCCCTTTAAGGTCTCGAGGGAGACGCAAACTGTGATTGGTTGGAATAATATTAGAATGTTTTAGACAGTCCTTAAAAAAGCTGTCATTTAGGTATTTTACATATTTAGCCTTACATGCATTACAACCTTATAACTTACTGTATATCAGGGGTGGCCAACCAGTCAGAGACTAAGAGCCACTTTTTTACCGTGTTACTGGAAAAGAGCCACATCATACACATGGACACACGTGAAGATTACCCCATCAGTTACTGTAAATGTGACACACCAACATGATAATGACAGAAATGGACTGCTAGCCCATGCAAACTGACTACGGATAATCGTTTGAAGATCGATGGATGTAGTAGTCCAGTTATTCTCAACAATTAACATTGTGTGCACTATATCACCCTCACAAACTTTCAGTTCCACAAACAAAAATATATGATTGTCTGCACTGTTTCACCCACACAAAAAATATAATTATAATAGGAAATGAATGGCTGCGCCAGGCCAAGCAATTTTGACACTTGACTTTTGTCATGTGAAAGCGCCTTAAGAGCCACATAAAACCAGCCAAAGAGCCGCATGAGGCTCAAGAGCCACGGGTTGGCCAGGCCTGACTTATATCATATGACAACAGACACTCCCACCTGATGACCATGCTGTGGTGAGTGCTGTCCACCTCTCCGCTGGGATTGGCCGAGGTGATGGCGATGGGTCCGGTGAGGTCACACAGGTGACAGGTGACTGTGTGATTGGGGACGCGGATCATGATGCTGTCCTTGGTGCCTACCTGGTCATACGCTGTCGCCACACCTACCAGTACATGACAAGACAGACAATAACTGTCTCACTACACTACAGTACAGGTATATACTCTTATACAGGTATATAGGCTACACTTATTGTAACTAATCCA
Organism: Benthosema pterotum; assembly: GCA_039105355.1. Lineage (NCBI taxonomy): Eukaryota > Metazoa > Chordata > Actinopteri > Myctophiformes > Myctophidae > Benthosema > Benthosema pterotum. The sequence continues at coordinate 10,982,914 of CM076975.1, read as the reverse complement.
TTCAATTAGCATAAATCATGAACCACCATGTAACATTTCCCTATCGGGGAGGCAGGCGAAAATGGCGCGAAGCGTCACCCACATACGATTTTCATTGACATTATTTTGTTCTGTGACCCACACGATTTATATCTTGTACAGGACTTATATTATGCAAGTAAGCATCAATAATAACATCAGTTGTTGTTTAAGTTGCAACAGACACGCAGCATGCATAAAGCTAAAGGTCTGACTCAGAGAGTTTTCTGTTTTCAATGAGTGGTGCCACAATTGTATTTGTAACAGTTATAGTGTTTAGAATCATTTTAATTATAAGCACTGACATTTGAAATGTCTTTGAAATGTGGGTTGTTTTGAATGCCAAACCCCCCCCCCCCCCCCCACCTTCCCATGCCTAGATCTGATCCTGCTGGGGCTTTTGTTCTGTAATAGACGCAGCAACACAGTCGTTCAGTAGTTCAAATAATAGAATGATCATTATTTCCTGGCGCCAGCCTCCCACTCCCAGACTGTAGGTTTACCCAGTCTGAGGAGCCAGTCTCCCTTGCTGACGATACAGCTGACGCCTCCAGGGTAGACGTTCCTCATGAACTCCCACAGCAGAGGGCTGAACGGAGGCCTGGCCACCACCAGCTGCTCAACGCTGGAGATGCAGATGCAGACGGGCTTCTCCGCCGGACGCTCCTGATTGGTGCAGATCATGCATAGACGACATTAGGGAGGGACATTTCAACCGCTGGACGAAACTGCAGTCACTCAATGTTACTACTACTGTTGTTGTCACCAGTGTTGTTTGTTTGAGAATATTTTGACTTAGTCTTAGTCTTAGTCTTTTGAGTAACACACATTTAGTCTTTTAGTCCCATTTATTCTTCTGAAATTCATTTTTTTAGTCTTAGTCTAGTCGACGAAATATCAACATTGATTTAGTCTTAGTCTCAGTCTTAGTCTTTATTTAGTCTTAGTCTTTTTTTAGTCTTAGTCTTTCAGTCTTAGTCTTAGTAGTTTAGTCTTACATACACATGCATTGTAGGTTTATATATGTTATACTGATTTATAGTTTTTAGTATGAAAGATGTCTCGTTACAATTCTTTGTATAAAATTACTGCATTAGTAATAAGTCCCTTTCCTGAAAATGTATGCAATCTATACTGCAGATATGTTCACATACTTAAAAAGAACGAAAAAAAAAAAAGTTAAAAACGTTTCCTATTTCCATTAGTCTTAGGTCATGATTTAGTCTTCGTCTTAGTCTTAGTCTTTTGAAAACACACATCTTTTAGTCCCAATTAGTCTTTTGAAATTAATTTTTGTTAGTCTTTTCTTAGTCGACTAAATATCAAAAACCTTAGTCGACTTAGTCTTTAGTCTTTAGTCTTTAGTCTTAGTCTTATAGTCTTAGTCGACAAAAACAACACTGGTTGTCACTTATGAGCTTCAGGTATGTCAACCACGGTCGCACTGGTGTCACATATAGGTCTGAGACGCCCTCTCCAGCTCTGGAGAGAATGAGCTCAAGGAAGGGCAAAACATTCCCCCCAAAAAGGGGGTAACACTGAATAACAGTGGTGCGCACAGTCCTTGTCACAGTTATTACGTTGTAACAATGGGCTTACTCATTTTGTGTCAAAAAAATAATTCCAGGTAGATTACTGCACAAACAGTTGCATTTATTTGGCTTAGTTATGTTGGTTGTTTATTATTTTTAAGCAATCCCTTGCTGCAAATCCTGTTGAAATGCATGTGAATATTGCAGGCCTTTGGCTGGCAGTACGTGGGCCCATAATTTCTAGATCCGTCTATGCATCTATTACTTTGATATACTATGTGACACCATCCTACATATCTCAATACAAGAGTAGGGACATCACCTCAGATGTGCCAATTTCATAGTGTATATTGCATTTACAATAGTATATTGTTGTACTACAGTATAGTGCATTAACATACAGTACACATAGTTAAAACAGGTCTATGACAATTGCAGTAAAAATACTATGTGCTGGATAGAGAGAAAGATGGTATGTTCTGTGTTATGTCTTGCCTTGATGTGGTATAGGTGCTGAATGGCTTGGGGCTTCTTGCAGGACGCAGCGAGGGCGTACACCGTGTCCGTGGGGATCCCACACACCCCGCCATCCTCCAGGAGGCTGCAGATCCGCAGCAGACCACTGGTCAGCCGGGAGTCGGCCACGGGACACGGCCCGTCTGCTGCCTTCTGCTGCTGCTGCTGCTGCTGGTCGTTCTGACACAAGGACCAGACAAAGGGCTGTCGTGCTTTGTTTTGCTATTTTGTTTTTGTCAGGGGAGTTCCACCCATGTTCAATGTTCTAATATGTCATCAGTATCCCTTAGAGGTGCTGGGTGGACATGATAAAAAACGTTTCCCCATTCTGTGTTTCCTAGAAATGGAGGTCTGAAGAAAATCATTGGTGAAACACACGGTGTTTCACCAATGGTGAATGTGTTTCAAAGGGTGAAACACATCTTGATGACATCATCCAGACGTATGCTTCTTTTTTCTGAGAGCGTACAAATGGAACCAAATGAACCTGTTAGGGTTCATTTGGTTGCATTTGTACGCTCTCAGAAAAAATGTTGAAAATGGGTGGAATTCCCCTTTAATTACTGGTTCAGAGGGGATCAGACGCACTGATTTGGCGTTCTCATAAACCAGTGGTTTTCAAGCTTTTTGATACCAGGGATATTCAGAATCTGAGCCACAGACCACAATTTGATGTCATTTTAGCCCCACAGACTGCAAAACTAAAGATTTATTTGGCTTTTGTCCATAATTCCAGGCTGGATTTGAGGAACAAAACAGTCAAACATACAAAAATTACCATTAATCTTTTACATTCTCTAGTTGTGTAGATTTGGGCTAATTCAGATGATGAATATTTTAACTCTTGAGAGTGTAAAACATGAAACCAAATGGACCCGTAAGGGTCCATTTGCTTTCATGTTTACGCTCTCAAAGAGTTACATCTGGTTAACAAACTTCTATCATTTAGCCTGGGAACCACCTGGAATCCTCTCAAGGACCACTGGTGGTCCCCGGATCACCGGTTGAAAACCCCTGTCATAAACCATAAACATGAGAGCTAAATCTGCCGAAATGTTCCATTGATCGAAAACCAAGAGTGTTTAGATATGGATTAATTATCAAAAATCGTTTTTACGTTGATGAGTTGGCAATAGAATAGAATAGAATAGAATAGAATAGAATAGAATAGAATAGAATAGAATAGAATAGAATAGAATAGAATAGTGTTTACCTTCAGTAAAGGCGGGCCCAGTGGTAACAGTCTCTGGGAGAATATGCAGTTTGACAGGGATGCCAATGCTCCATACAAACACATTATGGAGAACAGTGCCAGCATGGCAACTGCAAAGATAACATCATATCAGTCTTAACAAACGACAGGCCAGGCAGTTTCACATGTGTCCGCTTATGTATGAATCTGTTTCTTTTGGCAGGTTAGTACACAACTCAGGAGTGGCAAACCACACCAAAACACATTAATGATGTCACTGTGTGTGCCAGATGTAGATGTTTGCAAAGTCAGAAATCATAACCTAACCAGCACCTACTTTCTAGTTTGTATGGTAGTCTGTGCAGTGTGGAAAGCAGGAAGCAGACCAATATCACTTCCATGATGGTCGTTAGAAACAGCAAAACCAGGTCCTTGTATGCAGCTGGAAGACAGAGTCACAAACAAAAGGCAATTAGACAATGCGACAATTACAGCTGACCTTGAATAATGAACATAATTTAGAGGCTATAGTTACGGTAACTCACCAATTAGCATGATAAATGCATTAATGACCAGGAAAGCCACGGCTCCAGCTGTAAAGGCGTAGCCTGCCTCTGGTGAAAACTGGAGTAGGTCACCTGCAACAGCAAAAATATGTTTTTAAGGCTGTTCAGGTTAATGACCTTAATTAATTTTGTTGATTAATCTGATTAATCCCTCTACGTCACTTCTACTTTGAAGCTGCATCTTGTTTCCCTGCAGACAGACACTTGCTTTGCCCTGCAGACGGTCCAGAACTATCAACAGATCCTTTTTGTTGGGCTAATGACAGGGCGGTGCTAGTGTGTGGGGGAGAGGTTGTGGGGGTTGTGGCGGGCAGTGTCATAATGAGCCAATAGAGTGGAGGTGAGGTGGAGGTAGATTCAAATCTGTTTACAAACAATTATCGGAATAGTCATCACTGCACCTGTCTCTCCTCTGCAGTGCTGGCACTTCACTCTAGACTGGGGGGTGCCAAGTGCTGCAGAGGAGGAGGGGTGTGTTTATTCCTGTCTGTATTATGTTTGTTAGACTTGCAAGTTATTTGGGCCGGTGAAATATAGTGTACATTTCTCTAAAGTATCTAGTAACGTGGAAGATTCCTCGTATAGGCCTTGTCTGGCTGTGATTGAGTTAATTGGCTGCCAATTACTGATTAGGGGATGGTTTGCCCCACCTGTATTTAAAGCAGATGTGACAGCTGAAGGGAGTTCAGTCTGATTAGAGGCAAGTGTAAGAGCTACGGGGGTAAACTGCGAACAGGAGCCTCATTGCTATGGGGGCATTTAAGCCTGTAGCAGTTCCTCTGTTAATTCAGATAGTTCTGATTTTTTGAAGTTACCGTAAGCTGTATGAAATACAGTGGTGTCAACTGTATTAATTGATGTGCTCTGTTTTTAGTGAAATATGAAGTAGATCCTGTATTTTTGTGGGGGTCACTGGGGAGCACGCAGTAAAATTAAATGAATTAAAAAATTAACCTCATTTGTATTGTTGACCTATTTCTAAAATATTGGCACATCCTTTGTTCATTTTCACCCCTCCATCACAGGGAACTTTCTTTTTTGTGTCCACTACACCCAAAAAGTAGTTATAGGGGGTCAAAAATGAACAAAGGATAATAATATTTTCATTTTATTTAATTTTATACACTTAATATAGTTGACACCTCTATATTAATGGCAAGTATTTCATACAACTGAAGTTCCAAAAATTGTCTCCAGCTTGCACTGTTGAGGCACTTTAAGGTGAATAAAATTCCGATAAGATGACTTTGTGGAGTGGTCTACTTCATGGAGCCTCCAGCCATCAACCTGCATCATCACAAACAGCATCACGCTCACTCTTACATTGACCGACACATAACGGCTATACCTGCGAAACGAAACCACGTCCAGCCAGCCCACACGGCTCCGTAGAAGGACGGGACGACGGAGCCAAAGCGGACGCCTCCTCTGACCTGCAGGCGGCTGACGTAAGCCTGGGAGACGCTCCCTGAGATGAGCACCCAGGGCACCGTCAGGTGCAGGAAGGAAGGGTTTGAGCTGGAGGCAGCAGAATGGACTGCAGACAGAGCTGCCACGCCGTTGCACAAGTAGAACAGGCCGTCCTGGATTTGGACTGTCTGGGAATCGGACAGGTCCTGGTCACCATCTGGGCCGCACGGGAGAAAAGAACGATTGTTTACTTAAAGGACCACTTCACCACTTTTCGTATCCGTATATACCATATACGGAAACGTATATACCAGTAATAGGTCCTCACTAATGTACATGACAAAATGCTGCAATTTTTGCTACTCAGTCTCTGTCATTGTCTCACAGGAGGGCTGTGGGCAGTTCAGTGGTGAAGTGATCCTTTAGGTTTGTTACCTGAGTACAATGTTGAGGTATATTCATACTTCACTTGAGTTTCCAATGCGTTTACTTAATTCTTCGTACACAAATGTAATACTACACATTTATTTAGAAACTTGAGAAAGAAAAACTTCAGTTACTTTGATTATTAGTTCAACAATATATCTTCTAGCCATCTGCTATTTTTGCACACTGATAACCTTAAGAACGAAACTGAAAATATAAAGTCAACTCGTCCAGGCACATGCCACATGTGTTTTGGCTTGACAGTGCAGTGTGACCGCATGTTCGAGTCCCGTTCAGGGCGACCTTTTTCTGCACGTGTCTTCCCTCCTCTCTCTCCCTCTTTCCTGTCTCTCTTCACTTGATACTGTCAATACATGCAGAAAGCCTAAAAAACAAATATTAGAAAAGAAAATATAAAGTCAAAGTTAAATGATCAAACCTTGCTGGACTCCAGCTTTCCGTCTGCAGAATCCCAGAGCCATCTTGAGCCGGTCTGCGGAGACCACCTGTATGCCGACGGGGATGAGGGTCTTCTCTGCGATGGTGTTGATGAGCCGACAGAACGTACCGTAGAGGGAGACTGCCGTGAACAGGGAACACGCCACTCCAAAGAATCCGTAGTACCTGACAGAATGACAGCCATTACGGACTAGAAAAAAAGTGCCCTTCCAGGCACATGGTGTCAGGCTGTTGGCTTCTCCTGGGCTGGTGCTGTAATAGGCCAGTGTAAAAGGTTGGCATTTCCTCATGCCTTTGATGGAAATTGGATGATTAATGTATATACAAGTAATGTCCAAATAAGTATTTTACTTTGCTATCACATAGGTGTCACCAACAGTTCACAGTTAAAGGTACAATAAAGTGATTTCACCTAATTCAAATGTTTTTTTTCCTCTGTGTTCCCAGTGAGCTCCTGGGTTCCTGGGCTCCTAGGTGTTGACACGCAAGTTTGCACTCTACCAAGTGCTGATTTAGCTATGGACTTGAATTTGGTTCTTTGTCTTTATTAATGTGTTTTGAATTGAACATTACATCAATCAGATCAAATAGAGAAAATCTAATTCATGGAGAAATTGTGCCATCTTATAATGACCATGGAGGACCAATTATATTAACATAATAATATGAAATTGAGTGTTGTAATTATCATATAATAAATGTGACAGGCCTAGCAGTATACTGTACCTCTGGAGTGGGATCTGGGAGATGGTGGCAATGGTGAGCAGGAGGAACAATGCATTGTGTGTCAACTCCAGCAAGTCAGTGTTGAGGCACAGAACGCAGAGCACCAACGCGGCCGCTACGAAAAACCAGTCCCCCACCATGGGCTCCCTGCCGGAGGCCACTTCACTGGGCTCCCTTATCAACACAGTCGCCACAAACTCCTCCCAAGCCTTGATCAGCCAGTACATGGTGTGGAGACCAAACTTTGTCATTTGGTAGCAATCGCTTCGCAGGTGGCCGTAGTAGCTAGATAACAGCTGGGACGCCGAGTTGATGGAGACCCAGGTAACACCTAAGACAGACAGACAGACAGACCTGTGTTGATCCTGCAGGTGAAATTAATTAGTAGACGAACGTCAAACGTTCTCTGTGGTTTTAGCAGAACCGCAGAGATGGAGAGAGAGAGAGGCAGATACAGATGCAGATATAGCAATAGACCTTTCGGTAAGCCTCGCCCTCTCCCCAGTGTCCACCCAAGGCTAGGACACTTTCCAGCCGGGCTCATTCATTCCAATGTAAATTTCATGGACACTACACATAGGCCTACTGGTTCATCTTTGGAACCAGATCTTCCAAATCAAAATCAAAATCAAAACAAATCCATCAACAACAAGGCATGCCCTATGCAGTGGAAAAATGTGTGACATTTATTTTTTAAAACAATGCTTCGTCATAGAGGAAAGCTATTGGTGGAGAGGTTTGTCCATCACATGTTATGCTTAACTGTGATTGGACCAGAGCAGTTTGGGGAGGGACTTACTGAACGGTCTATACAACTGGATAAATTATACACACAATACTGTATCAGCGCCGAGAAAAACAACAGCAATACTAAACAAAAAAGCAGTTACTAACCTAAGGCAAAGGTCTGCATGTACCCAAAGCTGTAGAAAGCAAAGATGAAGGGAGAAATGGTGTCGCTGAAGAATCCCAGGGCCACAGGCTCGGCATACTTGGTGTTCTTCTTCTTCTCCTGCCCGGTGCTCTGCGTGTTCCCGGCACTGCCGGTCCCCAGCAGGAGAACGTTGAACAGCGGGGTCCCGAAGCCCTTGAGGGCCAGGCGCTGAGTCAGGCCTTTCACCAGGAGAACGGTCGAACCGTAGATGGCAAAGCCGAGGATGAGAAGTTCTAAAATGCCAGACACCACCAGAGCCCACGGTCCGCTCGCCAAGGCCACCGCCTCGAACACCAGCGTGAGAGTGATGGCGCCGAACACGAAGGGCATGATGTAGTTGACCGTGGCCGAGCAGAATGCCAGCAGGAAGGACAGCAGGATGTACGGCACCAGGCCAGAGATGGCAGATTCTTTTAGGGAAAGAGATACCGGCACCACGGTGGTGTTCGTCGAAGACGAATTACCGGGCAGGTGACTCGACAGGGACGTGCCGTTCGCGGCGCCGGAAGCTTGATCGGCCCCTCCGAAGTAGATCCTGGTGGCGCCGTAGCTGCCCCAGAGAGCGGCATATCCCACGAAGGCAGTGCCGCTCAGGTGGTCGTATTTTCGGAAGGATAGGACGCCGGCCACCAGCTGGCATATGCATCCGATCAGGATGAGGTGAACACCTGCATAACACAAAAATTAAAGTGTGTTAAATGTTTTATTATTTTTATACTAATTTGCGGCACCTTTGTGTTTGTGTGGTTGTGTGCGTGCGTGCGTGCGTGCGTGTGTGTGTGTGTGTGTGTGTGTGTGTGTGTGCGTGTGCGTGCGTGTGCGCGCGCATGCACACGAACAGTGCATGTCTGCATCTCGGAGAAAAGGTGGGGCTGTCATTTCACTTTAGGTTATAGGCCTACCTGCTAGAATATTGTCAACAGCTTGTGGTGTGACGCCAGTGTGAGCAGTGTGGAAGTTCTGCAGGAGGACCAGGAATGCACTGATGCCGTTGGCCAGCATGCCCAGGACTCCTGGCTCCCCATAGAAGCTGGCCGGAAAGCCCTCTGGCGATGACATGCTTTCCCCTTTGACAGGTTTCACAGTTTGGACTCAGCTATAATAAAACAATGGACAAATGGAGCAACAAAAACAATAAGTGGAGTATGTTCTGAAGGTAGTATCTTCATAATTTTAACATTTTTGGTGCCAAAGTGCCAGGGCTCACCCAGCAGTCTGCCGGTTTCACACCCTCACAGCATCTCATTGGTAGATTTATTCCCTGGGTGTCATCACCCACCAGTTTAACTTGCATTGCAATGAAGAGATAATCTATGTTGTGTTTTGCAAATTTTCCTAAAAACTCTCAATACAAGAAAAACATTTGAATAAAATAAACATCTCAGTTAAGTCCATGGATGACCACCTCTAAAATCTCATTTAAATATCTTTTTGTGAGTCTTTCATCAGACATTTTCACAGATTTATTCCACAATCGTACCATATGGCATTTGTATCTGATGCTTGGAGGTCCGCATCCAATATCCCCACTAGTTGCCGACACTGGAGAAAAATGTATGAACTCCCAGAAAGGAGCCAATAGCTCCATGATGAACAATGTTACAACTGGTGCACATTTCACAGAAGCCTCAAATAGTCCACTGGCCTTCCCACTGACTGAGCTAGGACACTCACAGCATCATAATGTCATGTGCTCTAAAGTCAATCTGACATACTTGTATTTTGATCAGTAAGACAAGCTTATTTACCCAAAATTAAACACAACTGAACTTCTCTGTATTGTTTTCTGTCTAAAGTGTACTATTTGGGTTAGTCTCCAGCATCATTCTGCAACAATGTTCAGCATTAACTGCTGATCGCTCTACCTTAGTTCAAATAAGACTATGTCATTCGCATATAATAATATGCCTACCATTTTGGTATTGTAATTCCCATGCCTGAAGCTTTGATTTGTGAGGGCTAAATTATATACATAAATGGACAATAATGTTGGGGACAACATGTTTACTTGTTCACCCCACACTGTTGAGGGAACCCTGCAGTTTAATCTGAATTAGAACAGGGAAATGGCAGTGCTACCACATGTTGCTTAATTCTTGCAAATATAATAGTAGACAATACATATAAACGTGGTCAATATATGCTGTTTTCAAAAACCAAGATGTAAGTGCTAAAATAAATACATGAATACATTCCAGTATATAAATAAATAAATGAAAGAATGCATGAAAGAATGCATGAAAGAATGCATGAATGAATGAATGAATGAATGAATGAATGAATGAATGAATGAATGAATGAATTAATGAATGAATGCCTCTATTTTCCATCCCCAAAAACATTACCTTAACATACTGCATTTCTCCTGTGTGAGTCCACATGATTCAAGTAAATCCCAGTATGTGAGTGTATACAGACTGTGGTTGAGGCTGTGTGTGTGCCCTGCCCTGCCCTGCTCCTGACACAGGCGGCAGCTAGTGTGAATTTGTCCCTGCCTCCTCACAGCATGAAGTATTTGTCAATAAAGGGAGGAAGGAGAGAAACCTCTTATCTCCATCTATGAACTTAGCGGTTTCTTGTGAAACACAAACAAATACGTTCAAATTTGGACATAAGAGGTTTCTGTGAGATAAGACAAGAGCTTTCAGAGTGGGTAACATGCAGGTACATTTTAGAATGTGTGTCTACATGCTGTTGATAAAAACTGAACGTAACATTGAATGGAAGTCACATCTCAGTTAGGGCTATTTTCCATTTCCTGAAAAGTAGGTTCCCATGCGCTAAGGAACGTGGATGTGGACATAATCAATAAATGGCACATAAAGGAAGTACCTTCCTATCTTCCTTCCGACCTGACGAAGACCCATGTAGGGTCCAAACGTTGTATCTACTCCTCCAATAAAGTTTCCTGGGAGCTACTATACAGTGTGCGAATTATTTTTCCCTTTTTTGCATGTTCGACTTTTTTTAGTTCAGCACCTGTGAAATTAGAGATGTGCCTACTCCACCTTTGTTTCAGTACATCAAGGAAGTATAGACTGGTATTTACCTGCAGCAGAGGCTGGAAGACAACAGAGTGTAGAGAGCTGTCGGAGCAAAAGACGAGCTTCAATGTTGTTATACCTCATGAAATACCTTTACTGGCTAAAGGAAAGTCCCTGGGCCCATCCCATCACCACCACCCTCCTAAAGAGGTCCACTTCCTCCATCCATTGGCCTGATGATGGTGATGATAATGACCTCTGTGGTAAACACCTCCCTTTTGTTTGAACTTTTCCTTGTGACTTCTTGGCTCGGTTATCAGTTGTTTTTTTATCAACGCCGGGCCTATAAAATGAGACGGACTGGACGTAGACGCCTGAACAGCATCAGTACCGACGGTCGTGACACCATGTTCTCCAAAGTACAGGTACAGTAAATGATTATGCTGCTTTTTCAGGGATTATGGTATAAACCACATTATTTTTTTCTCAAACTCAAGGCCCTGGGGACCAAATCAGGCCTGTGAATGAATTATCTCCGACCCGTGGGATGATATTTATAAATACTATTAGAACTGGCCCTCTGGTATATTACACACACCATGCTGAGCAATGAATGCACCTGATTGACTTACTTTCCCATCTCAATTGATTTACTTTCTCTTTATTTTACTATGACAGCATGATTGGTGAAAATCATAGAACAGAAAACTGAGCTTTAATAGTACATTTTCAGTTTTTCTAATTGGTTTCATCAATGCGTTTATCTTGCTATTAAGGAACAGGAAAATGAGTTTTTCTGGGATATGTGTTATGTCCGGAGGCTCCGGCCCTCGACTTACCAATTGTTCTAATTTGGCCTTCTGTGTATTTTAGTTTGACATCCCTGGTATAAACCTACTGTCAACTTCTGTCTCTCATGCACCTCTCTAAAAGAAAGATGTCCCAAATGTATAGCGCAGTAGCGCGTCTTAACAAAAACTTCACATTTAGTGTTTGATGTTTTGGGATATAGTTGAATCATTCTGGAATAGATCTTTATCTTCAAAGTTGGTGAGGTTGGACTGTACAGTAGTCACTGTGCACCTGGTCCAGGTGACTCACGCAGACAAATGGCTCTTTCATGGCAGACACGCAGGCAGAGCAACACTCATAATGAGCTAAAGGTTGAATTCATAACATCTCTGTGACAAAGAGACCCAGAAGGTCACTGCCCTCGTCGTCTGTTTCTAATTGATGTCTGCCTCCTTACCAAATGCTTGCTTTTGAATTGGGAATCGTGTATGTCCAACACTGTTAAAACAACAAATCAAAAGGAATCTGCATTCCAAAGGTTCCAATGTAGTTATGCAGCCACTCGTGAATGCTTTTGACTATCAGACACGGAGTTCTGTACTTGTATGTGACCTGTTGGATTTCGATCTTGAAGTGACACATGCAGACCTGATTTGGCTCGCAGGTCATATGGTCACCAGGGGTGGATCTAGGCATGGGCAATTGGGCATGGGGGGCAATGCCCCCCTAAATGCCCAGTCTGCTACACCAAATATGATATATGATGATATGACAACCCAAGATATTTCAAATTAAATTTGAAGCACTACTACTACTACTAACTCACTACAGCTGTACCACTAAACCAACAGCATTTCATCATTGAAAACAGAAAACTCTCTGAGTGAGACCTTTAGCTTTATGCATGCTGCGTGTCTGTTGTAACTTCAACAACAACTGATGTTATTATTGATGCTTTACTTGCCCAATAAAAGTCCTGTAACCAAAAATGGTATGGGTGCGGCTTCAGCTTCATCGCCCTCATGCCATTTTCTCCTGCCCCCCCCCCCCCCCCCCCCCCCCCCCCCCCCCCCCAATTGGGAAATGGTACATCCACCCCTGTATGGGAAGAGAAATGGGTCAATATTATCTTCACACGAATGCGTTCATACGAACGCGTTTTGAAGTTGTACAAATCCTTTACGATATTTGACAAAAGTCTTTTCACATTTTTCAAAAGTCTTTTCACGATTTGCAAAAGATTTTTGTATTTTTACAAAAAAATATTAGATTTGTGTGTGTGTTAATCCTTGAAAAACATTTCTAAATCCTCAATTCTGCTTGTGAATTCTAAAAAAACACGTGTGATTCCCTTTTCTTTTTGAATAATTTTGACACAAACATCATGCTCGTTTATGATAATTTTCACAAATGAATTGTAATTATTCTGCGATTTACTAGTTTGTATCCAAGATTTACAAAAGTGTCTTCCAGATCTTCAAATGTTTCTCTCTGATTCACAAACTAAATTCCATGTTTGACACATATTTCTTTGCATTTCGCAAATGTTTTTTGTATCTTTACAAAAAAATATACGATTTGTGTGTGTGTTAATCCTTAAAAAACATTTGTAATTCCTCAATTCTGCTTGTGAATTTTAATAAAGTATTTGTCATTCTCTTTTCTTGTTGAATAATTTTGACACAGATGTCATGCTTTTTCATGGTGATTTTCACACATGTAATGTTGTATCCACAAAAGAAAAGCATCAACTCTGTGTGTTGCCACCAGGTGGCCACCATGCATGTGTGAGAAAATTTCACTCATTTGTGAACTTCATTTTAGACACAACCACACCAAGCACGCTGGGATGTTTGTGTCAAAAAGATTGATTGGCTGCCTTGTTTCTAGGCTACCTCTAGGCCAATGGGAGACTTGACTTGCCATAAAACCCATAGTCTGAAAGACGCTAGGGCCATTATTGAGAATGGGGACAGAAGTAGGGACAAGTGGACAACAGTCCAGTTGTAATGATCTCAAATCCTTTTATTAGAGATAGTTTTGTAGTAAACTGCATAAAGACAACACTTTAGAAGCCGAAAATAGCTCTTATTTGCGCCGCCCTTGTTGAAAGTTTGCCCCTATTCTACCTGAACAAGGCACAATGTGCCTCGGTTGTCAGCCAGACAGTGTTGCCAACTTGGCACATTTGTCACTATATTTCGTTTTCTTTCCAGACCCCTCTATCGCCAAAATTAGTGAAAAGCTCCTGGCGGAAAATCTAGTGCTTTTTTGGCTGCTGAGTTGGGGTGAAATTGATTGACAGGCGCCATAAATAAAACCCTCATTTTCACCATTCTCCTCCTATGACAGTGGTTTTCATCCAGTGGTCCCCAGGCTAAATGATGGACAGTTGCTTAACCACATGTAAATCTCTGAGAGCGTGAAACCAAATGGACCCTTGCAGGTCCATTTGGTTTCATTTGCAGCCAGGCGGGCTGGCAGAGCAGAGCACACTGAAGCTGGTTAATGATTTTTTTTGTTTTATTATCGAAATAGGGATGTTAATAATGCCACTTAATATTTTAATGCGCGCATAACATCGGGTATGCGCGCAATATTAGGCATAGGCCTACAGTATTTATGGCTTTCGTATAGCGGCACAGCTGCCTGTAGGCCTAGGCCTACTGTCTGCAATGCGACTGTATATAACTGTGCTTCATGAGAGAGAGAGAGGGGGGGTGACTATTGCACAGTCGATCCAATTTGGTTGAAATTCACGTCTCTAATTGAACCCGCAAGGGTGGTCCATTTGGTTTCATTTTTACTGGTTAACCAACTTTCCATCATATAGCCTGGGGGCCACCTGGAAGCCTCTCAAGGACCTCTGGTGGCCAGCGGACCACCGGTTGAAAACCACGGCTCTGAGCTAGAGGGTTAGGTGGTGGTGTAATAGAAAATACGTGTAGGCTATATTCTCTTTATCATGTTGTGCTACCGGTAAATACACAGTAGCTTCTCATACAGGGGAATCAAATCGCGATGGTAACCAAATGGACCCTGGCAATGGCATTCAATATAGGTCAGTGCGCAGGCCTATGCTGGAATTACAGATTGAGATTGCATTTATAATTTCTAACTTGCTAACTACTGCAAACTGTACTCCGCCATGTAAACCCTCTAGCTCTGCTTAGAACAGTGGTTTTCAACCAGTGGTCCGCGGACCACCAGAAGTCCTTGAGAGGGTCGTCTGTGCAATAATGTCTCTCTCTCTCTCTCTCTCTCTCTCTCTCTCTCTCTCTCTCTCTCTCTCTCTCTCTCTCTCTTTTGTCTCTCTCTCTCTCTCTCTCTCTCTCTCTCTCTCTCTCTCTCTGCAAATGGAACCAAATGGACCTGCAAGGGTCCATTTGGTTTCACGCTCTCAGAGATTTACATACATGTGGTTAAGCAACTGTCCATCATTTAGCCTGGGGACCACTGGATGAAAACCACTGTCATAGGAGGAGAATGGTGAAAATGAGGGTTTTATTTATGGCGCCTGTCAATCAATTTCACCCCAACTCAGCAGCCAAAAAAGCACTAGATTTTCCGCCAGGAGTTTTTCACTAATTTTGGCGATAGAGGGGTCTGGAAAGAAAACGAAATATAGTGACAAATGCGCCAAGTTGGCAACACTGTCTGGCTGACAACCGAGGCACATTGTGCCTTGTTCGGGTAGAATAGGGGCAAACTTTCAACAAGGGCGGCGCAAATAAGAGCTATTTTCGGCTTCTAAAGTGTTGTCTTTATGCAGTTTACTACAAAACTATCTCTAATAAAAGGATTTGAGATCATTACAACTGGTCTGTTGTCCACTTGTCCCTACTTCTGTCCCCATTCTCAATAATGGCCCTAGCGTCTTTCAGACTATGGGTTTTATGGCAAGTCAAGTCTCCCATTGGCCTAGAGGTAGCCTAGAAACAAGGCAGCCAATCAATCTTTTTGACACAAACATCCCAGCGTGCTTGGTGTGGTTGTGTCTAAAATGAAGTTCACAAATGAGTGAAATTTTCTCACACATGCATGGTGGCCACCTGGTGGCAACACACAGAGTTGATGCTTTTCTTTTGTGGATACAACATTACATGTGTGAAAATCACCATGAAAAAGCATGACATCTGTGTCAAAATTATTCAACAAGAAAAGAGAATGACAAATACTTTATTAAAATTCACAAGCAGAATTGAGGAATTACAAATGTTTTTTAAGGATTAACACACACACAAATCGTATATTTTTTTGTAAAGATACAAAAAACATTTGCGAAATGCAAAGAAATATGTGTCAAACATGGAATTTAGTTTGTGAATCAGAGAGAAACATTTGAAGATCTGGAAGACACTTTTGTAAATCTTGGATACAAACTAGTAAATCGCAGAATAATTACAATTCATTTGTGAAAATTATCATAAACGAGCATGATGTTTGTGTCAAAATTATTCAAAAAGAAAAGGGAATCACACGTGTTTTTTTAGAATTCACAAGCAGAATTGAGGATTTAGAAATGTTTTTCAAGGATTAACACACACACAAATCTAATATTTTTTTGTAAAAATACAAAAATCTTTTGCAAATCGTGAAAAGACTTTTGAAAAATGTGAAAAGACTTTTGTCAAATATCGTAAAGGATTTGTACAACTTCAAAACGCGTTCGTATGAACGCATTCGTGTGAAGATAATATTGACCCATTTCTCTTCCCATACCCCTGATGGTCACTTGAAAACGGCAGTGTGAATGGTTGGGGTCAAATTGGTATTTGATTTGAGAAATAAATCAGATTTGACTGAATGTGACTCTAGTCTAAAATACAGGCCTAAAATTCAAGAGCAAAAGTTTGGATATGCACATGCACAGTCTCAGCTAAAACACTGAATGTCCTCTCTGTCATACAGAAACACATCAAGGCGCTGTGTGGAGTCAGAAGAATGCACAGTTACATCAAGGAATGTAAGAACTACAGTATAACTCCACTCCATCTCAACAATTCTCCACTGACACTTTTTAAGAGGGAAAGAAAATAATAATTCTAGCCAGATAGGCCTACTGTATTTTTGTATTTTACATTTTCTAATGCACTGAATTTGGGATGGGAAGATATATCGGCCATACATATTCCGATATTGATTTTACAATATTTAAAATATCAATATCGGAAAATATCGGTGTCAGGAAAAATATTGTAAAAATATGACTATTTTAGTACATTGCAAAAGAATGGTAAAACAGCATTTACAGGGACCTTTACGGGGGCCTTCCTCCAATTATGATCTAGTGGGGGCAGGCCTTGATGTACGTGCTGTTGGTCTTTTTTTTTCTTTTTGGGGGGGGGGGGTGTTCCAAATCACCCAAATCACTGAATGTTCCCATTTTTTGTGCACCACAAAAGCCTGCATATATAGGTTGATCAGTTGGTATTGATATCGGTATCAAAAATTAAGACTTGAACAATATCGGGATATCAGATATCTGTAAAAAAAAAAGGCAATATTAGACATCTCTACATTGAATGCATAGGCTACTGGTGTGTGTGTGTGTGTGTGTGTGTGTGTGTGTGTGTGTGTGTGTGTGTGTGTGTGTGTGTGTGTGTGTGTGTGTGTGTGTGTGTGTGTGTGTGTGTGCGCGTGTGCGTGCGTGCGTGTGCGTGTGCGTGTGTGCGTGCGTGCATGTGTGTGTTTGTACACACTGTTATATAGGGCTCTATGGCTCTTTTACAGCCCCACGGGTCGCTGCAGGGGAGGAGGCAGTATCCCCAAGGGCCTCTGAGGAGAACTTAAGCCCAGCAGCGGCCCCTAAGCTGACGGTGACGTCCAGCTTTGGGAGGTTCATCAGCCAGGTGAAGCCTCACCACCTGACTCCCATCGTCCTGCATCGCAGTAAGAGGATGGTGCTGGACAGCATCGGGGTGGGCCTGATCGGCAGCACCACGGAGGTGTTCGATCTGGCGCTGCAACACTGCAAGGTGATCTTAGATAGTTATGGGCCCCTGGTCGGCTACCCCCCTACACTGGAGGATTTTCTTCCTGATACAGTGCTTACTGCTTAGTGTCTGCACACGCGCATATACAGTATCAATACTGTTGGTGTGTGATATTCACCTGCATTTCAGCAGCAAGGGATTGCTTGAAAATAATAAACAGCCAAAAGGACTGTGTGCGCCACTGTTAATCACTGTTACCCCTTTTTAGGGGTCCCTGAGCTTGAGCCTTTTATTTATAACATGGACACCACCACCACAAAACACCTTGGTCTGTCAGGGAGGGCTCTAGACTATAAGTCCTGTAGTAGTTCAAATTTCTTCGCTGAAAATATACCTTGATCAACAAGCTCGGAGCTTACAGACTGGTTTTAGTGAATCTTCATTCGGAATATGGACTCTGGGAACATTACAATGATGTTGATGTTGGAGTCTCTTCTATTGCCATATTTCATCAGAGCTGTACATAACTACAACCTAAAACTGGGTGTGGTATGAATTAGAATTTAGAAAACCAAGAGGAAAATACAAATTGATTAGAATTTACATATTTTGGCTTGCTTATTCATATTGGGATGCTTACATGAGGAAAACGTGGTGTATTGTAAAACATATCCGTGCCTGCTCCACCCCTCAGCACACCTACGCTGCCGATGACACCAGCCGTGTGTACGGTCGCACGGGCATCAAGCTGTCTCCGACACTGGCAGCCTTCGTCAATGGCGTGGCGGTGAGTACTAAACAAACACCGGTACTGTATCCACATGTCCTGGGGCCTATTTCACAAAAGTGAAAAAAGTGAAAGTGAAAGTGATTAGTGATTAAGCCAGGATTTATTATATCCTGGATCAGTGATTAACCGGTTTCATGAGAACTGGTTCACCTTGCCAGATTCATTGCTAACCGGAAACGTACTGTATGCTCTGGACTTATCCTGCTGTATTTGTCTTAGATTTGTCAATGTAGCAGTAAGCCTGTGGGATAGATTGAACGTATTCTACTAAAGCCCTGGGCACACCAGACTGCCAACCTGGTCCTTTGAACTCCCATTCCATAAAAAAGTGTAATGAGCTATACTGCTCCGACCTCTATTGAATTGTGACAACTAGGCAGAAATGCATTGGACTCAGGCAACAGCCCAGATTTAATGATCTTAAATCCCTTTATTTTAGATGGTTTTGTAGCTATAGTGCAACATCCTTAGTTGTTACTGTACAATACTTTAAAACAGTTGACATTGACATGCACACGTGCCTAAAATAGCTCTTGTTTGTGCCGCCTTATTTGAGCAGTATATGTATTAAGGCTGTCCCCTGAAGCTTGGGATTCAAACCATCTAGTAGAAGAGTTGCGACATTGAGGGGTCAGAAACTGAGCACTTGAGCGCTGTTGACCACAAAATCAGACCACAAAATCAAGCCTAGGAGAGAGCACTGATACAAAGCTGCTTTGTTGTGTGCAGACTCACTCTATGGACTTTGACGACACGTGGCATCCTGCCACTCACCCCTCCGGCGCCGTGCTTCCTGCTCTTCTGGCCACCTGTGACCTGCTGGCTAGGCAGGGCAAGCCCCGCCCCCGAGGTCTGGAACTACTCACGGCCTTCAATGTAGGCATCGAGGTCCAGGGACGACTGCTGAGGTTCTCCAAAGGAGCCAGCAACATACCAAACAGGTGACTCTCAGCCATCTGTCATGGAACCCCTCTTTGAAACTGTCGGCGTTGGTCCACAGACCCCATGTGGGACCCTTCTAAAGATTTCTAAAATAAAGCGTTAGTGTACTCAACATGCCCGGTTATCTATGGGCTATGCATGTGAGATCTAGCCAAACATCTCAACTGCAAGCTAAAAGGACGATCTTTGGTATATGCCTTGCATCATGACTGGCGTAAATGTTGATTATCACTTTCTTAATGACTACTGTGTGAATATGAAGACAATTTACTCATGCCTACTGTCACTATTGCAAACATTACTTGCTATTATTGCAGCTATTATTGATGTTACTACAATATAGTGGTGCGACATACTAGCGTCATATCCAGGGGGTGTACTTGTACATCAAGCTGCCTCACAGCTCACACTACAGAAACAGGAACTACATAGGCCTCAGTGGCTCAGCCGGGCCTCATGACATGAGGCTACTTAGTTAATATGGTGAGGAGCCAGAACTAAATAAAAATGATCCCTTGTTGATTTCTGGACCCTCTCCATGATCCACAGGTTCCACCCTCCCAGCGTGGTCGGCACCATGGGAAGCGCCGCGGCGTGCGCACACCTCCTGTCGCTGGACAGCTCCCAGTGCAGCCACGCCTTGGCCATCGCCGCCTCCCTGTCCGGAGCGCCCATGTGCAACGCCGCCACGCAGTTCAAACCCTTCCACATCGCTAACGCTTCCCGCCTGGGCATGGAGGCGGCTCTGCTGGCCTCGCGGGGCGTGGAGGGCAGCCCCGTGGCGCTGGACGACGTGCCGGGAGTGGGCAGCTTCAGCGTCTTTTACGGCAGAGACTACGCGCCGCAGCACATGGCGTCCCCCGATGTAGAAGACCACGTCTTCCTCCTGGAGGGGCAGGACGTGGCCTTCAAGAGCTTCCCCGCTCACCTGGGCATGCACTGGGTGGCGGAGGCGGCCGCGGCCACGCACAGGCTGCTGAGAGGCACCGAGTCCCTGCAGCCCGTCATTCCCCTTCACGTGAAGGACATACTGCTTCGAATCCCGCCCTCCAAGTACATAAATAGGTAAGGTATAGTCACAATCCTGACATTTAGAGGTAGTATATAGACAACTTTTAAGCATAAATCCAAAATATACAGTATGTACAGTACATTTATGTATCTTGCATTGAACATTGCACTGTAACATTGTGCTATAGAGTTATCTGCAGAAAGACTCGTCCCAACATACAACCAGTGTCTTTCTCCAGGAAAACACCCCACCCTCAAACAATGAGCCCTTCGCAAGACTCCATCCTTTAGGGCAGGGTTTAGTCACTGACCAATGCCAATCCAAGTACTTTAGCAGCTGTTGCTATGCAGCTTTCCTGGTCACGCTTTCCTCTTCTAACGTGCCTATAGAACTGAGCAGTCCCGCCCCCTCCCGACGTCGCCCCTGTTCCAGAAATGGATTACCCATTCATTTGAAAATGATACATATTGTGGTGGTTGTCATGATTTATCACGGCCCGAGTTGGCTTTGTCCGCAGTGTAAATGTGTTTATATTAAACATTTTTGGTTACAGGACTTTTATTAGGCAAGTAAGCATCAACAATACCATCAATAATACGTATTGTATAAGCACTTTCATTTGAAATATCTTGGGTTGTTTTGCATGCCATCGTGTTTGGTGGGGCAGACTGGGCATTTAGGGCGGGGGCATTCCCCGCCCAATGCCCATGCCTATACATCCGCCCCTGGGTGATTGTGTAATTACTGTGGCAGGCCCTTCCCGACGTCTGAGCACGAGGCGCGGCACTCCTTCCAGCTGACGGCCTGCAGCGCCCTGCTGGACGGCGAGGTGACGGTGTGGTCCTTCTCCCCCGTCGCCCTGCAGCGCCCCGAGCTGCTGATGCTCCTGAAGCGCGTCCGCGTGGAGCACCCGGACGACAACCCGGCCAACTTCGACCGCATGTATGCTGAGGTCCAGGTGACGCTGGTCGGGGGGGACGTGCTGACCGGCCGCTGCGACACCTTCTACGGCCACTGGCGCGACCCGCTGAGCAACGAGGCGCTGAAGAAGAAGTTCTGTGACAACGCGTCTGCGACCCTTCCCCCCGAGAAGGTCGAGAGGCTGCACAAGGCCGTGGAAGAGCTGGACAGGCTGGACGATTGCAGCGACCTGGTCTCACAATTGCAGTGAAAAAAAAAAAACAATATAATTAATATATTTTGCAGAATTGCCCATCCTATGTTCAATTATGGGTTCAACAGTTAAAGGTAATAGAGGCAACTTTAGTGTGTACAAACAATGTGTTTGCAAACAAATTTGTTTAAAAACAGAATCGAACTCCACCTTACCTCTACACTATTGGCTGATTATGAATCTGCTGGAGACTGCTGTGTTGTGATTGGCTAAAACGCTGCCCCTCCCCACACAACCGCCCCTCCCCCTCTCACGTTAGCCACGCCTGTCCTGAGCCCGACGAATGTTTTGTTGACAACAACAAAGTTCTGGATCCTCGTCTGCAGGACGAAGGAAGTGTCTGTCTGCAGGGAAACAGCTGCAGCATCAAAGTAGAAGCAACCTAGAGGGGGAAATATGCCCAAAATATAGCTATATATCCATTTTGATTTTTGCCTAAAAAGTTGCCTTCATTACCTATAAAAGAAGCAAAAATTATTACGCACAATCTAGCAGGTGCTCCTTATTATATATAGGAGGGGGAAAGGGGTTGGGTGGGGGAATCATAGTGTTGAATTGCATAAGGTGAGCTTTGAGAGTGGTTTTGAAGGAGTCAAGGGATTTGCATGTCTTTAATGGCTGTTGGTAAAATTTGTGTGTGGGGGTCCTGTTTGTGGCCACAGTACTGTATGTTGTTGGTTGTTATATAACATATAATATATAAATACTGTATATAATATAAAATATTACACGTCTCCAAAATCAGTATGATGTCTCTCTGTCGCCTTAATTTTTTTCTCTCCAGCCTTTTATGCATGAAATCGTCAGTGTTTTGGAATAAAGTGCTTAGTGTAGCTATCATTGTCAAGCCTTTGGGATGCACAACAGTGTCACAAGAGTGACATGAAAGTGTACTGCTAGCCAGATGTCCCATCATGGGTCATTTGTGTAAATTTGTATTGTACTTGTATTGTACAATTGTACTTTGTACATCCAAATAAACTTTAAACTTTATGTCTTCGGTTTGGTGTCAATCCTTGCATCTCTGGGTTTCAAAGGGGTCTTTTACCAAAGGGTTTCAAAGGGTGTTCCAAAAGTTGTCTGCTTGAAGATTTTAAAAACATTTCACTCAAAACGTAAAATGTATTATATCATTTTGATTCATTTGGCCACATTCAAACTTTCAAAGGTTTTATTTATCGCATTCAACTCTCGCATTCAACTCTGGGTTCATTGCATCCAACTCTGCAAAGGGTTCTAGATCTGGTTCAAAATGATTTCCTTATAAAATATAATTTAAAGCAGTCTCATATTAATGGTAAAACCATCAATTGTTTGTTCTACAAAAGTTGTAGTCCCACGGCTGAATCGCTTCTCCTTGATTTTGTTACCAAGATGGTAATTGGTGCATTTATGCAGCACCCTTATCCAAGGCGCTTTACATAGATTTGGCATCACGTTCACCCATTCACACACAAATTCATACACTCAATACACCACCAGCACTGCAGGCGCAATTAGGGGTTGCACTTGCGGATAAAAGCACCACATTTTGTGTGAGGCTTTTTAACATTTTTCGTATCATTCATTAGCGAAAATTGGTGATAATTGTTTTGTGCAATTTAGCAGCTGGATCTGATTTTAATCTGGCACATGTGTAATATGTAATATCATCATTCCGATATATGCATGCCAATAACAACAGGAAACAATACACTCCAATGGGCTTATTTTTTGCCTTTAATCCTATCACAATGAAACTTTCCAAAACGATATTGTACAGTGATTTATTGTAAAATATATTTGGTATGACCGGGCCTGCGGGCCAAGAAGAACCTTCCATCTTTCTCTTTTATAAGAGTGAGGACCCAGTGGACGACAAGATCTTTATATACCCAGCCCGTAAGGTGGTCTGCCGGGCTCTTCACTCGTTCTCTTTTTGGACGCTCTTTTGGAGACACAGCCTTGGTAAACTTTGGTTAAATAAATATGTCATGTTTGGCTTTGACTATTTGCACAGACGCTCTCACTGTTCTTCCCTGGTTAATACATGATGATTGATGACTGGTTCTTTATTTACTGTAAGTGCCAGATGTAATACTCATCATTCTGATATGCGTACCAATAACACCAGACAACAATACACTCCAATGGGCTTATTTTTTTTCTTTAATCCTATCATAATGAAACTTTCCAAAAATGGATGTTGACATAAAAACGTAACATTTTTTTGTATTATTACTTTTTTTTGTTTTAATGAATTTGAATGTGCAAATAATGAGCTAAAATGTTTCTGAGATCAAAGTACACATTGTCTGTATACTTTGTATACAGAAAACGCAATTTGGCCAAGAAAAAAGTTGCGCAAAAAAAAAAAAAAAAAAAAAGAAAAAAAAAGAAAGCCTAGATTAACACATGGAGCAGACTGGCCTTCGAGTGGGAGTCACCCTTTTGGGTTGGTCTATAGTCCAAGAGTCTTGGACTGTTGCTGTTTTTTTGTAAAATAAATTGAACAATGTAGCAGAAGAATGCCTTGGGTCCTTCTTCTTTTTACAAGGCAGCTGTTTGGTATCATGCAATCACATCGGCCTCCTCATGCCAATCCAGCACCATCAGGTCTTGGTAAACTTTGATTAAATAAATATCCAATGCTCGGCTTTGACTATTTCAAACAGAAGCTCACACTGTTTCGGTTAATGGTTAATTTCCTGGTTAATGGGGGCAGGTGAAAATGGTATTGGGGCAGCTTCATCGCAATGAAGTCACACCCATACCATTTTCAGTTACAGGACTTATATTAGGCAAGTAAGCATCATTGTTAGTTGTTGTTAAAGTTACAACAGGCACGCAGCATGCATGAAGCTAAAGGTCTGACCCAGAGAGTTTTCTGTTCTGAATGATGAAATAGTGTTAGTTTAGTAGTGTGGCAATTGTAGTTTCTTAGTAGTGTAGTGTTTCAAATAATTTTAGATGTAAGAACTCCACTTTGAAATATCCTTGAAATTTGGGTTGTTTTACATGTCATCATGGGTTGTTTTACATGCCCATGCCTAGATCTGGCCCTGGATGACTGATTCTTTATAGACCACTGTTGGACAGTAACGAATTTTAGATTACATATTACTGTAATATTATTACTTTTGCTCCAAAAAGTAAAGTAACGAGATTACTCTGCAAAAATGCGTAATAAGTAATGCATTATACTTTGCAAGGACAGCTGTGATAAAAATCCCCAGGTCATGTTTATTAAATGGGTTTGACTATTTGCACAGAAACTCACACGGTCCTTTTCCTGGCCAGTACACAATGATGATGATTAATGACTGATGATTCTTTATTTAAGTGTCATGCTTCAGAAAAGGTCCAGACACCTTATTGACTTAGATGACTCCTTTTTACAGTGTACACAATGGCAATAAATCACACATGGTTTGTTTTGTAACCAATTAATGATCAAGTGAATACTATAAACTACCTGATACACCTGCGATTCTTACAGTACAGTACAGTACAGTACAGTACAGTACAGTACAGTATATAATATAATAAAATAAAATAAAATAAAATAAAATAAAATAAAATAAAATAAAATAAAATAAAATAAAATAAAATCCACAGATGACATGATCACCACAGCCCTTCATACTACCCTCTACCACCTGGAGAGAGAAAAGACATACGCGAGAATGCTATTCATAGACTATAGCTCAGCATTTAATACTATAATTCTTATAAGTTAAAGGGCCTGGGTCTGAACACAAACCTTAACTTCCTCACAGACAGACATCAGGCAGTGCTCATGGGTGCAACAACCAACAAACCCCCCCAGACCCTCAGCAATGGAGCACCCCAGGGCTGTGTTCTGAGCATGTGCTCTACTCCCTGCACACCCATGACTGCATGGATCTTTTCAGCTCCAACAAAGCGATGAATCAGCCTATAGGAGAGAAGGGGATAACTTGGCACAGTAGTGCCAGGAGAACAACCTGGCTTTCAACGTTAATAAAACTATAGATCAGCACTCGGTAGAGCGCAAATTGTGTGTCGCGCACAAGTAGGCCGAGGCCTGTACTCGCTGTGCGTGAGTGGAGCAGGCTAATACTCATGACTTTAGTTATAAAGTTCTCTTATTTACAGTACCTTACAATTACTTCACATTACATCAACCCAAACCCTGACCGCTGAACACCGAACACCGCACAAACATCGCCTAAAGGCTGGTACACATTGCACTATTTTTGGGAACTTTCACGACGTTGCGCACAACGTGCCCTGTCACAGTACGCGATTAAAATTGCATAAGTCGTTGACGATTGTTTGTCTTGCTGGTGTTCACACTGCATGTCCCTGATGTGCTGACGCTGGGGGAGGTGCTCCCGAAAATATTACGCCCGATATTACGCATAACCATAGGACCGAAGGATTGTTATATTGTGTAATAGCGGGGCCAATTAAACTTTCACAATATGTGTCTTGCCATGGATCTGTCACACTGTTTTGCCAACAGCAACGTTGCGCCCACTCCACTCACACAAGTAACAAAAGAGTTGATATTCGACTACAGGAGACCTTCCAGAGTCTCAGAGTCAGAGTGCTAAAAGCTTTCTACAGAGCTTTCAGTGACGGAGGACATATTATATATGTAGCACCCAGCCATGAGCCAACCACAACAGCCCCGCCAATCGGGCTCAGCCCTATTGGCGCGACTTGTTGTGCGTTGGACTGGCGAGTGGGAGTCCCGGGTTCGATCCCCGCTTCCGCGTAATACATATACAATATCACTGTAATATTGCCAAAATGGGTAATAGGTGATATGTTACTCTGTCAAAGAAAGCACACATCAATACTTCACATCAATACAAATGAGCCTGTTCCTGCATGATGTGAAAATAGAATATTAAAACCCTTAGTTGACTTAGTATTTGAAGGCTTTGTCTTAGTTGACAAAAACAACACTGGCTGGCCGCGAGGCGAACCCTGGGCCCTTATTCGCCAAACACATACGTACCAGTCGACTAAAGAGCCATGCATGGTCCGATAGGCAAGTAGTATTGTCATCATTCAAGGTCAGAATGGCCTGAGGGTATAGAATGTTTTATTTAGTTTCTGTGAATTCTGTGGTATTGAGGAAAGTCCCTTCAACCTTCTGCCATATGAAAGCCTCTGTACCTTGACCACAAGGAAGAACGCAACAGAAACCAGGGTAGGGTTTCTCTCTCTAGACTGTCTAAAGTAACCTGCTTCAGCTCAGCATGTACAAAAGGCTCAAGCAGGAAGATAATAGCAATAAATCAAGATTTTATTACAGCCCTTTTACTTTTACTGAGTGTCCTTCTTTTAGGCTATTCATATTGTGGTATTACATCTCCTACCACTGATGCTGGTAACCATTTACAAAAATGCGTAACACAAAGCCATGAACAGGCTGGAAACAGAATAAATCCAATCTAACTTATGACAAATTCAACACAAAACTTAAATATTGACATATCATTTCAATAATGACATATTGGCTAAACAATCAAATCGCCATGCTCACTGCTCACAAACCACCGTGCAGTCTTACGCGGACAGGCATAACAGCACTCACCTGGAAAACAAACCTTTTACTAGTGGCAGCCATGCACATGCTGTTGAATTATGACTTGGCTGAATTTTTATCCACAAAAATCCATAGATTGTGGTTAGGATTGGGCGATATTTTGTTTTTGTTTTTTTGATTACATATTATACAGTAATATGTAATCATAATATTATTACTTTTGCTCCAAAAAATAAAGTAACGAGATTACTTGTTTAAAGTAAGCTTGTTGTTGCATGAAAAAATAGAACAGATTTACAAGCTATCGACAGGTACTGTAACAACAGAGATGTGCACTAGATTGCAGATGCAGTCCAGACACTGCATCCTGCGCACAGTTATGTACACTACAAATCGTTTGCTGCTTTATTTTGTATTTTTGTATTTTAAGACCTCAACTGTCTTTGAAAACAATTGTGAAAAAAAAAGTTTTAAAAAGTCAAAGAGACAAAGAGACTATTATTATTAATAGTCTTATTATTATTAAATTGGATTAAATTCTAAAAGAGCTCGCTAAACAGATTATTAGTACATTTGTATTATTATTACATCTTAGTACACAGATTAGTACATCTCTATTTTTTCAAAGGTGGGAGATGAGAACTTGGGAAAGTAATAACGTAATAACGTACTCTTCGATTCCAGTGATAAGTAAAGTAATATTACTTTGTCTAAGGGGTAATGAGTAAAGTGAAAAAGTTACTTTCCAAAGTAATTGTAATTGACCAACACTGTTCAAGACAAATGATGCCCGGAACCCTATGGAGATCAGGGGTTTTCAACAGGTGGTCCGGGGTCCACCAGTGGTCCTGAGAGTGTTTCACGTGGTCTCCAGCTAAATTTTTTAACCAGATGTAACTCTTGAGAACGTAAAAATGAACGTAAAAATGGACCCTGGAGGGTCCATTTGGTTTCATTTTTACACTCTCAAGAGTTAGAATATCCCTCATGTGAATTAGTCCAAGTCTACTCAACTAGAAGATTAACGGTTATGGACAGAAGCAAAATAAAACTTTAGTTTTGGGGTCTGTGGGCATAAAATGTCCTCAGATGTCCTTGTGGTGGTGAAACAAGATGGTGGTGAAACAAGATGTAACACATCAGAAGTAAGTAAATAACATTATTGAGGTTGTGAGAGCATTGTCTTGAGCTGTGATCAAAATCCCCATGTCATGTTTATTAAATGGGTTTGACTATTTGCACAGAAACTCACACGGTCCTTTCCTGGCCAGTACATGATGATGACAATCAATGATTGATGATTCTTTATGCTTCAGAAAAAGCCCAGACACCTTATTGACTTAGATGACTCCTTTTTACAGTGTACACAATGACAATAAATCACACATGATTTGTTTTGAAACCAATGATCAAGTGAATACTATAAACTAACTGATACACCTGCGATTCTTACATTACAGTATAGTATAGTATAGTATAGTATAGTATAGTATAGTATAGTATAGTATAGTATAGTATAGTATAGTATAGTATAGTATAGTATAGTATAGTATAGTATAAAATAAAATAAAATAAAATAAAATAAAATAAAATAAAATAAAATAAAATAAAATAAAATAAAATAAAATGGAGAGAGAAAAGACATCAGCGGTAATGCTATTCATAGACTATAGCTCAGCATTTAATACTATAATTCCTAAGTTAAAGGGCCTGGGTCTGAACACAAACCTCAACCTCCTGACAGACATCAGGCAGCGCTCATGGGTGCAACAACCAACACCCCAATGGAGCACCCCAGGGCTGCGTTCTGATCAAATTTGCATACGGCACCACAGTCATCGGCTTGATCCCAGATGACGATGAATCAGCCTACAGGGGAGAAGTGGATAAGTTGGCACAGTGGTGCCAGGAGAACAAACCTGGTTCTCAACCTTGATAAATATTAGTGTAATATTGCCAAAATGGGTAATAGGTGATATGCAGTGTTGGGAATATTACCTTAACTTGTTAATATATTACTTATTAATTATTCGTCAAACCCATACGTTACCAGTCGACTATGAGCATGGTCCAATAGGCAAGTAGTATTGTCATCATTCAAGGTCAGAATGGCCTGAGGGTATAGAATGCTTTTCTCCAGCAGGGGCGGAATCAATTTGCGACAGCGGCCGCAAATTATACCGTTTTCAAAAAAGGCGCCCGTTTTCACAAACAGGCGCCCGTTTTCAAAAACGGGCGCCCATTTTGAGAACCTCCCGTTTGTGGAGAAACAGAATAAATCCAATATAACTTATGACAAATTCAACACACAACTTAAATATTGACCTATCATTTCAATAATGACATTTTGGCTAAACAATCAAATCGCCATGCTCAATGCTCACAAACCACCGTGCAGTCTTGCGCGGACAGGCATAACAGCACACACCTGGAAAACAAACCTTTTACTTGTGGCAGCCATGCACATGCTGTTGAATTATGGCTTGGCTGAATTTTTATCCACAAAAATGCATAGATTGTGGTTAGGATTGGGCGATGTTTTGGTTTTACCGTTCAATGCGGTTTAATTATATTACCGGGGTTTCATCGGGTAAACCGACCAAACCATTTCAAACCAAACCATTGTTTATGGAAGCAGCAGACTGGGGAATGGCGGCATAAAATAACGTTAGTTCCCATGTCTTGTGTGCACCTGCTCTGTCTGGTGAAAAATAAACTCAGTGGTGATTTGATAGAACAACTGCCCCGGTTGGGCTTATACCTCGCTGTACAGCAGAGCACGTGTAGAAAATAAATATCGATCTGCAAGGTGACAATATACTGTACATTACAATTGGGAAAGGCGCCTCTTATGGCAATCGACTGCACACAAAATGAGGTGAGGAGTGAGTCTGTCCACTGTAGCCAAGAAGAGTTTGAAACATGGCCATAGCCTACACTTTTATGTTTTTATTACATCTCCCTGGTATATTCTAGATCAGTGACACTGTGACAACAAAAGCAAACCATGTTCAAATGATGATTCAAATAAAAGAGGTGCCGAGGTCCTATACATACAAAATTCCTCACAGATGTTTTACACCACTTTCAATGTCAGCACTAGTGCTTGATGAATTTTAAGCATAAAGCTTTTGAACTTGCATAAAAGAAGTGAGCGACATTGTCTGAATCCGTACTTTATCAAGACTAAAAGTCTGTGGAATGGTTAAATAACATTAAATAACATATATATTTTACTTGCGTGAGCCGGTTTAGGTGATAACATAATGTGATGTAAGTAAAAGACATTTATATCTAATGGGTGCAATTCTCAATCGCTGTGGTGTAGCAGGTATGGTGTAAGTCTTCTCATTGGCTGCATGGCAGCAAATCAGGTCTGGGGCCTTGGGCTAGGCCGGAAGCCTATACCACCAGCCCTGGGCCTGAGCTTACCAAATAATTACCCAGAATAATTAAAACCTGCAAGTCAAAAGGTCCAGAAGTCACCTGACCCCCCCAATTAAAAATGTCACTCTACTCCCCGGCTTTGTTCATCATGAGTTGAAGCTCTTGATGACTGGTTTTAATTATTATGGATAATTATTTGGTAGGCCCAGGCCCAGGCCTGGTGGTTAGGCTTTCGGGTCTACCTCAAGGCCCCAGACCTGATTCGCTGCCATGCAGCCAATGAGCACGGCCCCAAACCTGATTTGCTGCCATGCAGCCAATGAGAGGACACCATACCTGGCTCCACCACAGCGATTGGGAATTGCATCCAATGTCATTGGTATTAGCCCGCTCCCCCCGCACATGTAGGTCATGGCCTACTTGTGCACAATGTGCAAGTTTGCACTCTGACACCAGTGCTGATCTACTGTAGCGTATTTTTTTTATCCCATGATTTGCAACATCTTTTTCACCCCTGTGTCAACACAACCTCTGCCAACCTGGGGGACATGGGGAGAGTATATGTAACACCCGGGATTCAAACTCCAACGTGAAAGACCAAGATTTTAACCACTTATAGACCAAAGGGACATCCCGTTGGTCTGGGGGCAGATACCACACTTTGGAGCCTATCATGACAGAAGCTGTAGCCTCCTGCTACACATACATGGGGGGGGGGGGGGCATGTATGTACTGTATGTTTTTGTTGCAGTCGTATTGATTGTGAGTGACCATTCATTCCATAATGTATGTAAATTGCTCAAAAAAGGGACGACCTGCGCAAATCTGCATTTCTAGAGACTTGCACTTGTTGTGTGTGACATCAGACCACAGATCTGAGGTCAGCTTGCATAGCATGCAAGTTGTCTTGAGACCTTCACTTCAACGTCAGCGCGAACGACTGAGGATAGAGACACAGACAAGAGAGAGAGTGATAGTGTTTTAATATCATATACTGTAATTCAGCATCACCCAAAGAAGTGGTGTTATCCTCGACGACATGGATCCAGAAGAACCAACCCTTTCCAACATCCTGGCGGCTATCAAGGCGGTGGACGCACGCTTTGACGCCTTGGACTCCACCACACCACGACGTGTCGAATCCTCTCTGGCTAGTCGTATGTCCGATGTAGAGCAGAGTGTAAGCCGTTATGGAGCACGCATAGCCCAGCTGGAAGAAGTCATCAAGGCGATGTCAGAGTCCAGGCCAACTGATCAAAGTCTATCCAAAGCTGTAGCAAGGAGCGAGGTCCAACCTCTCCAGACTCGGGTCTCGAGTCCTGAGCGTCCATGCCTTCCTGCTTCCTCCGTCCTCAGCGAACACACGGAGGAGAGCCACAGCGACGACTTCTCTATAGAAGAGACCCCGTCAGCGGCCTGTCAACGAGGCGCAGTTACACCCGAACCTGAGGGTCATGAACACCGGTTTACCAAGACCGAGAACGCAGTTCTGGCGCGAGAAGGAAAGACGGACCAGTCGAGTCCCACGGGAAAGACAACCACCCACACCTGTGAACTTTGTGGCAAATGTTTCAGTGATTTAGGGAATTTCCGGAGACATCGGCGGAGTCACACCGGAGAGAGACCGCACCGCTGTCAACATTGTGATAGGAGTTTCACACAGTCAGCTCACTTGCAGAGACATCTGCGGATCCATACCGGAGAAAGGCCGTACCACTGTCAGCATTGCAACAAGAGTTTCAAATCGTCAAGTCACTTGCGGGAACACGAGCGGACCCATACTGGGGAAAGACCGTACCGCTGTCAACATTGTGACTGGCGTTTCATTGTGACAAGTCACTTGCACAGACACCTGCGGCGTGTCCATGCTGGGGAGAACCAGGGGCGGATCTAGGCCCTGACTGCCCCATCAAACATGATGGCATGCAAACTGTGGGAGCTATTTAGTATTTAGTATTTTTCTTTCTTTTCAATTTAATGCATTTATTATTGTCTCCACCGAAGGTGGGGACAATAAAACGCCCTCCGTCCGTGCACGCGGCCTGTCCGTCCCCCGAATCTGTCCGTGGCACGACTGTCTGTCCGTGCACGCGGCCTGTCCGTCCCCTGAATCTGTCTGTCACACGACTGTCTGTCCGTGCACGCAGCCCGTTGGTCATGACGACGTGTCGACGTTATTGATACACTGGTACCAGTGAACGTTCAAACCTGAGCACAGACGGTGGAGACCTGGGTACGGGTCTCTAGGAGGAAGCCTTAGCTTGAGAAGCTTGAGATGACGTCATGATGAGGTCATAGGTATGAAGGTCATAGGTCATGGGTATAAAACGCCCTCTGTTCGTGCACGCAGCCCGTCTGTCCCCCGAATCTGTCTGTCATGACGTCGTTATAGTTGATACACTAGTAGTAGTAGACGTTCAAATCTGAGCCCGGACGGTGGAGACCCGAGTACAGGTCTCTAGGAGGACCCCTGGGATTGAGAAGCTTGAGATAACGTCATGATGAGGTCATAGGTTTGAAGGATGGCTGACAGCATCGTGCATGCAGCCCATGGCCGGACTGCTGAAGAGCCTGAGATGACATCAAAGTAGAGGGACCCTGAGGTAAGAAAAAGAGAAAATTAAGATTTTATAGCTATGATCTTGGAGATGGGGGTCTGTGAGATAGAGGTCTAAGATGGAGATTTTTGTACGTAATGAAAAGAAGATGATGTAATGAGTAGCATTATATAAGGTAGAAAGATGAAGATTCTAACAAATGTTGTTTAATTTAAATTGGTAATTGTCTCCACCGAAGGTGGAGACTATAAAACGCCCTCCGTCCGTGCACGCGGCCCGTCCGTCCCCCGAATCTGTCCGTGGCACGACTGTCTGTCCGTGCACGCAGCCCGTCCGTCCCCCGAATCTGTCCGTCGCACGACTGTCTGTCCGTGCACGCAGCCCGTTCGTCATGACATCATGACGACGTTATAGTTGATACACTAGTACCAGTGAACGTTAAAACCTGAGCACAGACGGTGGAGACCTGGGTACAGGTGTCTAGGAGGAACCCTGAGCTTGAGATGACGTCATGATGAGGTCATAGGTATGAAGGTCATAGGTCATGGGTATAAAACGCCCTCTGTTCGTGCACGCAGCCCGTCCGTCCCCCAAATCTGTCTGTCCCACGACTGTCTGTCCGTGCACGCAGACCGTCCGTCATGACGACGTTATAGTTGATACACTAGTACTAGTAGATGTTCAAACCTGAGCCCAGACGGTGGAGACCTGGGTACAGGTCTCTAGGAGGACCCCTGAGATTGAGAAGCTTGAGATGACGTCATGATGAGGTCATAGGTGTGAAGGATGGCTGACAGCATCATAATTGGGTTCAAGGTTCAACGTTTTTTATTTGTCATGGTTTTCCACAGTGTTAAGACAATAACAATACAATAAACAACTAGTACCAGTGAACGTTCAAACCTGAGCACAGACGGTGGAGACCTGGGTACAGGTCTCTAGGAGGACCCCTGAGATTGAGAAGCTTGAGATGACGTCATGATGAGGTCATAGGTGTGAAGGACGGCCGGCAGCATCATAATTAGGTTCAAGGTTCAACGTTTTTTATTGTCTCCAGATATTTTTTTTCTTGAACTCTTCCATAGAATTTGAATGATTTTTTATTTCCAACTGAAATGAAATAGAAATTTCAAATTCAGAAAAGACATTAGTATTTTATATATATTAGAATAATATCATCAATTCTTGAGCCCGGACGGTGGAGACCTGTGCCCAATCTTGTTGTCTTTGGTTTCCTTTAGTTAAGTTGCAGCTATGTGCTTTTATTTTGAAAGGCAACAGGCACTCTGGGTGGACAGCTGAGTTTACTTATCTGATGAGCACACTCAGGTAGATGAGCACCGGGCAGGGCATATGGTTTTTTACCAGCAGGTCAGGGAAATAGCAAATATGACCATCCTTTTGCTGTATTAACATCTGCTAAATAAAAGACAACAAAATGACGCTGCCTGACTGAACATTGGCCTTTTTCCCCTGATCTCTGCGTAAGATCTGCTTACCTGGTGCCCTTTAGTGGCCTTTGAAATTAAGTTTTATTGTTGGTGTAAGTTAGCCACTACACAAACAACCAAAATTTCAAAGATATTTCAAATTAAAGTGCTTATAATTAAAATGATATTTAATTGAAACACCACTACTGCTACTAGCTACAATTGTCAAACCAACAGCATTTCATCATTGAAAACAGAACTGCTGGGAGTTAATAGTACAGGAAGACTTCTTTGCATACTTGTATGTGAACCAACATGTAAAATATGAAATAAATGCTTAAACATATAGCATATAAATAACAATATAGTTATTTATATGTATATGTCTAAAGACACATCAAAATACTTTTTAAAACTATGGTTATCATAACTTAAACTATGGTTATAATAACTTATGTGTCAACGGACTAAAGTTTATGTTACAACAGGTTGAAAGTAAAACTTTCATTACTTGATGATGCACTCCTCCAATGTGTCCACTAGATGGCAGGGTTTGATCACTGTTAGCTCAATCATGGGCTTCAGTGACAACCTAAAAGCTAAAGTTTTTGAAGATGTGTCACATGCCGCATGCGATATTAGAAAATGAAACTAAAATACATGTAAAATATGTTTAACAGTTTCCTCACAGGGTAATGCTTTACACTTTAGGGGGATCTTGAGTTCCAGGCCTGGTGAATGTTCGATTTAAACTTTAAATCGAACATTCACCCAAGACCTGCTGTGGGTCAGGACAGGAGTCAAAAGCTGTCTGACAACAAGTTCTGCAGATCTTACAACATGTTATGATGTGGTGTTGTGAGTTTCTGCCGTTTCCTTTTTTAATCAAGCAATTAACGGTCTCTGTGAGGCAGATCAATAAAGATCTTGCTTGGACAAAGTTTTAATCAACAAATAATAATCATTTCCAAGTTGCTATCACTGCCTCAGTCCAGCAGGAACACTGCACCTTTTGAATAAAGACTGTTGTAGTTTACAATATTTATCCAGAGAATAGCCTTGACACTCTTTTTGGCTTTCATTTTCATCCGCCTTGCGCAAAATCCAGAGAACATCAGCTGAGACGATGCGACTGAGGTATTTGGTATATGCCATATGAGGAGGATGTAATACCCCAATGGTAGAGGAGACAGACAATGAGGAGTTTTTGCACAATATACGACCTAGATCTCTTTGGTGGGTGATCTGAAGCGTATGGTTAAATTGTAACCTTTTTTTTCCTTTTGTATTTTTTTTTTATTATTATTTATTAAACATAGGCCTACATCATTGCTTCCATCGCGTCAAGGTTCTTTAAAATCTAACAATTTATATCACTGGTAGTATGATCCAGGTTTTGGTACTTGCTAAAGGGCACTTGGCCTCAAATCCCTCTCGCCGTCTATTCAATATCTCTATAAATGGTGTAATTGTGACCATAGGATGCAGCTTACTAAGAAAACCTGTCTGTTGTTCCGTCAGTCACGCCACCATATATGGCCGTCAGTTCCTGATGCTTCGCATTTAATAACTACATATCAATGTTTGTTGTGTCCACGAAAATGATCATTTCTTCTGTGAAATAATTATTAATATTTAATGAAAACATTTCCAAGTCAACACAGTTACAAAAACAAAAACATTACAAAATGAACATGCTGAAAAGCATGTATGAACTAGTAACAAAAACAATTTCAAAACAAATCCTAATCTATTTAACAAACGGGTCATTCATCTAGAGCGGAGCGGTGCAACAGCTGAGCTTGATGCATCAGGTGTGGTGATTATCCATTTGCAGCTCTTCACTCTATAACCCTCTGTGGCATCTCACAGCCTGTAGCCATCTTGCACCGACCCACTTCAGTCTCAGAAAGGTTCTCTACCAATTGGCTTGTATAGCTTCATCATTCCTCTCCCACCGTCTTCAATGCTGCCATGTATGGCCCCTGAGGCTAAACCTGGCTCTGGAACATTGCGTGGAGACCAGATTAACAGCCGGTCGTACCTGCAGCAGAGGGACAAAAAAAGGGACTTTCTTGGAGAATGGATTTTTGCAGAATGCAATCAGGGGGTTTCAACCTTTTTGTGTACCAGGGCCCACTGTTTATTCAGCATATGAGCCACAGACCACCATCTGAGGACAATTTTAGCCCCACAGATGCCAAAAGATTTCTTTTGCTTTTGTACACAATATGGATTTGGGAAACAAAACAGTCAAACTAGTTGTGTAGACTTGGGCTAATTCAGATGATGAATATTTTAACTCTTTAGTTTCCACACACTTCATTCAGTGGCTTCACAGTAGCTAAGTCTAAATCTATATTTTAAGGCAGCCTGAAAGGGGAAACACTATAGGCTATTACAGTGTGTCAAAGTGTCCTGGACTGTGTGAGACACTTTAATCTCTAACTGCTCCCCCCTAGGCACTGTGCCCACTGCTCCAGATGCTTAGCATGGGTTAAATGCCTTCTCTTTTTCTCTCTCCTCCTCTACCTGCCTCCCTCATTCATTTTCTCACACAAATATTAGAGTTTATGATCGCTCTCACGTGAGAGGTGTGCTGCAGAGGATGGTCACCATGGAAACCAGAGACAACAGTGGAAGGGGTGGACCCTGTCGGCATCGCCTGGTTTCTGAAATATTTTGGGCTTTCTGTGCAGCATTGTCTCTGCATGGGAGGCTATAGGGCAGGGAACCTTTTTGGCTGAGAGAGCCATGAACACCACATATTTTTAATATGAAATTCTGTGGGAGCCATACAATTTTTTAAAACCTAAAATACAAGTACATTTATGCATTTAGTGTAATTTCAACACTATTAAAGTACAATAAGTTATTTTTAATAATTGTTGTGATTTTGCTATTTTATCATTGCATATTAGACACTGCAGAACCTGCTCTCTCCACAAAAGCAAATTCCTCTGTCCATTCCTGCTGAAAATACAGTACTCCTCATCCTTTTTTGTCTTCTAGCGCAATTAGCTTGCTGTACGGAACTTTTTGCACATGTGCACATCGGCCGCTATTTTTGACAGCAGAGAAAATACAACAAACAGTGTCTGAGTCTGCCTCATCTACCCTGCCAAAGCGATTGATACTTTTCCACTGAAAATACTGCGAACCGGCTTTCTTTTCGCACATGCGCAAACCAGTATAATGACTCTTTTTTTTGTATAATTAAAAATTTGTCTGTGAGCCAGATGCAGCCATCAAAGGAGCCACATCTGGCTCCTGAGCCATAGGTTCCCTACCCCTGCTATAGTGGGTGGGCAGTTGGAAAATGAGGGGTATCGATGTATACATACCTGTACACAAAATAAAGCTATGTTTATATTGACTCTCACTGTATAATGAAAACATACAGGGAGGGAGCATGTATCCTTATAGCTCAGGGGTTTTCAAAAGGTGGTCTGGGGACCACCAGTGGTCCCTGAGAGGATTTAGCTGGTCCCCAGCTAAATGGAAAGTTGGTTAACCAGATTTGAAAGCGTAAACATGAAACCAAATGGAGCCTTGCGGGTCCATTTGGTTTCATGTTTAAACTCTCAAGAGTTAAAATATTCATCTTCTGAATTAGCTCAAGTGTACACAACTAGAGGTTGTAGAAGATTAATGGTCATTTGAATCTGTATGTTTGCCTGTTTTGTTTCCCAAATCCATATTGTGGACAAAAGCAAAAGAAATCTTTTAGTTTTGAGGCCTGTGGGGGCTACAATGTCATCAAATGGTGGTCCTTAGCCCAAATGTTGAAATAATAGTAGTCCCTGGTATCAAAAAGGTTGAAAACCACTGTTGTAGCTGAAAAGGTCGTCCTACGATGGTGACCAGGTTTCCTTTCTAAGCGTCCATGTTGTCAAGGTTTAATGCATTCTATGTTCAGGGGCATGAATCATGCTAACGGCGCTCAGGCCAGGGGGCTACCGTGAGATCACGTTACCCAGGCTTGAACTGACCTCAGGGGGTTTGGGGGACTGTTGCTGCTGCTTGCGGAGGGACCTCTGGCTGTTCCGGCTGTTCCGAGGAGGGTAGAGGATTAGTAGTAGAGCCGGACGCCGCCGCCGGGGCTTCCTCCTTCTTCTCGCCCGACAGGAAGTCGTGGATGGCGGTCTCGATGTGCGGCCTGAACGTGTGATTCAGCTTGGGGTCAACCACCTGGGTGATGATCCTGTCAACGCCGGACTCCATCATACCTGATCTGCAGACACACACAAGCACACACACAGAGCTCTAATTCTCGAAGCACATTGAATTCTCAAAGCACATCAACACAAGAGGTTAAGTAGGTGATATTAATTACGTTAAAAGCAGCTCACTTTATGACACTTTGCCTCAGTCCGTTCCTCATTTGGTTCTTGTTGACGGACGGGTTCCAGTCCTGCGTGCTCAGGTGTGTGGCGACGAAGTTGTCGACTTTCTGCCGCAGGTTCTGATAGGCAGGCTGGTGAACACAGTGACACAACAGTTGTTACTAGCTTACTACAAGGGGCCAGAGTAAATAACTAAAGTAACTATGGCATTTCACCTTAAGTCCCTTCTGGGATCATATTGAAGTCCTCATCATACTTGGACTTGGATTTAAATTACTTGATTCAATTGTAGATCAAATATTCATTATTTTGATCAGACAGCAGTCACAGCACCCCACTAAACAGTCCATGTCAACCATGTTATAGAGACTCAACATTGGAAACACATTCCGGCATCTGTGATGGACATTGTCCTAATATGAGGGGGGATTACTTGTTTTCATTGTAGTATCTCGGCAGCCTTATCAGTAAAGACAGCGGGGCATCAAAAGACATCAAGGCAAGGCTGGGGAAGGCCCAGGGTGCCTTCTCCGTCCTCCGGTCCATTTGGAGGTCAAAGCAATACAGCCTCAAAACAAAGATGCTCCTTTATAACAGCAATGTAAAGTCTGTACTGTTGTACGGTTCAGAGACCTGGCGAGTTATAAAATCAGACGTGAGGAAAATCGAAGTCTTCCACAACCGCTGCCTCCGGAGAATACTCCAGATCTTTTGGCCAAACAAAATCTCTAATAACGAGCTATATAAGAAAACAGGGAGCCAGAGCATCACAAAGGAGATTACACACCGACGCCTGAGATGGCTTGGACATGTCCTGAGAATGGAGCAGGATCACATCCCAAAGGTGGCCTTAAGATGGACACCACCAGGCAGGAGAAAACCTGGGAGGCCCAAAACCACCTGGCGCAGAACAGTGACACAGGAGCTGGAACTGATGAACCTGTCGTGGGGAGAGGCCCAACTTGCTGCCAGGGATCGGATGCAATGGAGAGTGCTCATTGAAGCCTTATGTCCCATCGGGGACGAAGAGGAGTAAGTAAGTAAGAGGGGGGATTACTTGTTTTCCATGCGATCAAACTTAAACTGTAGCTTAAGTTTGTCTCTGGACCAGACAGAGCATCCCAACATCCAGGCAATCAATCCAGTATAGATTCTAGACAAGCCAAATTAGCAGCAAGTAGCCATGGTTCATGATGCTCGTACTTACCAGAGCTAACTCTAGACCAGTGGTTTTCAGCAATTACCCTTCTGCCTTCTCTAGAAGTAAAGTAGTAAGTACGTTTTAGTTGTTTTGTATTTTTAGTGATATTGCACCTTTCACAGAGAGATCTCACAAAGGGCTTTACATGCATACAAAAAAGAAAGACAGGAGATAAAAGTGTTCAAAACAACTCCACTACACAAAACAAAAACATCAGACAAAATAAAATCATGAGCCATCAGTCGAGCAGGGGTTCTCTTAAAGGGGAATTCCACCCATTTTGCCAAATTTTCCTGAGAGGATACAAATTTGAACCAAATGGACCCGCAAAAAAAAAAACATTAACATGGTGAAATACACCTTATGTCATCAGATGTATTTCACAATGACTTTTTTCAGACCTCCATTTTTAGGAAATACAGAATTGAGGGAACTTTTTTTTTTTATCATGTCGACACAACATCTCTAAGGTATATTAATGACATATTAAAATGTTGAAAACGGGTGGAGTTCCCCTTTAAAGAGATTTGACCATCCATCACTACTAGCCTATTACCTTGGTGTCCACGTCTGCCAGGCAGTCTCGTCGGAACTCGTCGAACAGACCTCGGTTCTTCAGATGCTCCACGATCATGTTGATGAGCTGCGGGTCGCCGGGTGGCAGGCTCTCCAGCGCCGCGCCGAGTCCACCACCGCCGCCGCCGCCGCCGCTGCTGCTGCTGGTCCCCTCCGCCATGACGAGACCGATCCGATCAGGCTGTTGGGGTTAGCTCTAGAGGTGGCTGCTCATCTGTTCTGTTCTGCTGATGGATGGTGCACCGTCGTTTGATTGTTTTCCTTCGGTGGATTAGTTTCCACGTGCTGCGAAGGTACATAAATAAAAGAAGGCACCAAAATATTCCAGTAGCGCGGAAGTAAAACCTCAGGTCATCCCCCGATTTGTGTCTAAAGCCCGCCCTACTGTATCCGCACGCATAAACACATAAAATAGCTCTTATTTGCTAGAGCCATATAGTATAGACAGCATAGACAGAGTTACGCCAACTCCGTTCACTTCGTGGGGTTAGGGTTAATTCCAATGGCGGCTCTTCTACATGGACTTCTACTGAAAATGGGGACAACAAATATGGACAGGTCCTGGACCTGAAGCAGGCAGAAATGCACTGGAGTCAGGCAACAGCCAATAATAGTACACCATAATAATTACGGAGACATTAGTTGTGACATTGGTTGTTACTCTTTGTTCAACACAGTAAAACGGTTGACATGTTGTACACATGCCTAAAAAAAATAGCTGTATTTCCAACTCCAGTTTGTCCCTCTTTCGGGCTACACGAACAAGCGCTCGAGCTCGAGGCCTTAGTTTTTGACCCCTCAATGTCGCAACTGCTCTACTAGACGGCTCTGTTATTTGCTGCGCCCTCGTTGAAAACAATGCATTTCCAACTCCAGTTTGTCGGTTTGTCCCCGTTTCGAATTCCATGAACAGCGCGCGAGCGCTCAGTTTCTGCCCCCTTCAATGTCGCAAATGTCTTATGACCACGGCACTGGACGGCTCTGGGTTTAAGGGGTCACGCATGCGTACTCCATTCTATGCTGGAGGGAGTTAGTGGTGGGATTGTCAGTGCGCTGCACACTGTACTGTGTGTGAATATTATTATTGTACCATTCAGGCGGCACCGCGCTGCGTAAAGGTAACTGTCTTGTCAGCTTTACTGCTTACTAAAACTCCACTAATAATACAACGACCATCGTCACTGCCTCTCGATAACTAACCAACCCAACTAGCCAGCGTCGTCCCACGGTGTGTTATCTAATTTGGCGGCCACTACTGTTAACGTTATGCTAACGTTATTGCTAACGCTAGTGCACCGTGTGCAACATGCAAGCATGGATATGTTGTTGATGATGTTGTTTTTGCTGTTTTGTTTGTTGTGGTCATGTTTAGATTGCAGTGATTCCCAAACCTGTCCAGGACCCTCAAAAAGTCCAAATTGACAAGCACCCTCAGTTTGACATGCATTAGTCTACGGACCCCCTATTTAATCCCCACTTAGCATCTAGATCTAAACATCTAAAAAAGGTCTAAAAAGTGAAAGTTTTTAGAGGTCTAATCTTAAATAGACGTTTATCTTAGACGTGTATTAGATGTCTAATCTAAGATTAGACCCCTAACTAACTTTTAAACGTTTTTTAGACACTTTTGCTGAGTGGGATGCTATTTCTAATCGTCGGTACCCCAAATTATATTGTAAAAATCAATGCAATTTTACACTTGTACAAATGGAACCAAATGAAACCAATGGACACTCTAGTGTCCATCTTTTTGTGTTCCATTTTGTACACAGAGTGTACAAAGTGTTTGTGTCAGAGTTGCAAACCAGGATCAATTTGGTTCCAAACTATCATTGAGTTGGGGACCACCTCGGGGACCCTTGAGGGTCCCCCTGACCCCACTTTGGGAGCCACTGGCCAGCAACAACAAACGTGACCCAGCTCACACCGTGGATCACGTTTGTTGTTGTTAGTAAGGCCATGTTTACCCTGCTAATGTTAGGTCCAAGTGTTGAAGACTTTATTTGGCCGGCTCCTCTCACTGTCAGGGAGCTATCCGATGAATCTATGAATTATGATCCACCCTGTGGGACTATATCGTTTGCCAGGGAGTGAGGGGTGACCTTTATTTAGAAACGTAACTGGGGTACGATGATGTTTTTTGCATTCTTTCTGTCTAACTGGTACGCAGCGCCTTGTTATCCCCTTTACCTTCACTCACTGCTGTTGCTTTGGAGAGCAGGCTCTGAAATCCCTGTTATCTTAATGCCTAACTACATGTAACTGTTATGTGAGGCAATCATGGAAGCATTTGGGCTATATTCAGACTGACAGATCAAATGGGTTTTTTGGGGGGCATACCCATATTATAAAATTGTTTTTATTTCTTGCTAAGTCTGCAAAGGGAAAACAAATGAAAACCACGTTCCGACTACGTGGATTCGATCAACAGTCTTAATTTCCTACACAAATCCGTACCGATCACTTGCAAGTTTAGGTATGAACAGTCAGTCCTAGAGATCGGAACTGCAGTCTGAAATAAGAATTGGGTTCTTGCATGGCAGCATGTCTGGACGCTGCACACTTATCTCATCCTGATAAAGCATCACTGCTACTACTTCCTGAGCTGATCACGGCTGCCCGATTGTCTCAGCCAATTGAAACAATGTTCAACAAACCCATGTGCCCATGGTGTCGTTGTGTGGCTGCAGATGAGCGGCGGCGACCCCGACAAGAACAAGGAGTTTGTGGAGCAGCTGCGGTTACAGCAGCTCTACGGCCAGCGGCCGGAGGACGGTTCTGACCCGTACACCTACACCGACCCGGAGGACGGCACTGTGTACGACTGGGACCATGACAAGAAGGCCTGGTTCCCTAAGGTATGAGAGACGCTCTTGGCCCCCATGGCAGTCTCCCACTTAAAACGTTATTTCTTAAATGCCTAGGATCTCGAGCGGGGTGCAAAAGCTGATACAAATATGAAGTGAGTGGCGCAATTGTCATACATCAT
This sequence comes from Benthosema pterotum, assembly GCA_039105355.1. Taxonomy (NCBI): domain Eukaryota; kingdom Metazoa; phylum Chordata; class Actinopteri; order Myctophiformes; family Myctophidae; genus Benthosema; species Benthosema pterotum. The sequence goes on along the minus strand of CM076975.1, from coordinate 10,939,497 downwards.
ATCATTCTGGCCAGTCACAATTTGCGCCCCCACACTTTCACATGCAATGTTTGTGTTTGCACACTTTTTATTCAATGTATGTGTACTAATAGCTGTTCTACAAGCTCATTGCTATGTTTGCCTGCCACACCATTTGTGAGACAAAGCATGAAGAGCTTGATTCACTTTATATACCAGTAGTTATTTTCCATCAATTTCCTGATGTTTACAATTTTAATTATACCCCACAAATTGTGCTTCTTCATTATAAAGTAATAAATGGACTAGTCACTAAGAAGAAACCATGTTAACCGCATTTGTATGACACAGTTATTCTGTCTTTATTCTGAGTAGAATCACTGCATTCTGCTATTATGGTGAACATTTCTGTTTTCTAGCCCTTTGAGATGCAGCGTCTCTTATACACTGGCAATTCTAGCACTCTGTAATCACAATAGTATGCGTGCATTGATGGCCTTCTTTTAAAACAATACATAGGCATACAGCAACCTGTTGGGTGGGCTAGTAACAGCATTTATGCCATGTAAGAATAATGGGTTTCCCTGTGAGCAGCAGAGAGGACCCTAGTACTTGTCAACCGTAGTTGCTTATAATGTTGCACTGCTCTATAGTGTCATTTAAACACAATTTACAAGGCAGGCAGCTCACTTGACTTCCTGACATGTCTAGAGACTGGTGCTTCTTTCCTGGAGCTAGTTGGTTTAACAGGCATGCCGCTGTCCTCTTGTCCATCCACCAGATAACGGAGGACTTCCTCGCAGCATACCAGGCCAACTACGGCTTCACCCAGGACGGAGAGCCAGACGCCAACGTCGCGCTGGCCAGCAGCGCTGAGACGGCACCCCCCGGCCCGGACGGAAAGGTTCCCGCGCAGGAGAGCCCCGACTCGGTGCAGCCCAAGAAACCTGACCCAAATGCAGCCAAAGAGGCCAAGCAGAAAGGAGAGAAGAGGAAGGCGGAGCCAGGTAGTGTGCTGTCTGCTTGTTTGTTTGTGATCACACATTAGGTTTGGGTATTGCTATACCTAGAATGGCTGTGATATTACATTTCATGTAATCCAAATATATGAAATGAAACCAAACACACACTCTAGAGTTCTCAAACTCTGGCCGAACCCGACCAGGTCCGCTACCCGACCGGGCCTAAAATGTATGCAGATCAGTTGGGCCGGGTTGGGCCTAGGGCTCCATGGGGAAAAAAGCAATACAGTATATATTGAATTATTTTATGATAAAAATAATTCTGTTCTGTCTGACTGTATTTACCTCTTATGTAGTTGGTTCTGATTGGTAATTTCACTTTTACTCAGTGTAGAGTCGCTCAAATTCTACCAAATTCTGACCAGGCCCGACCCGACATTGTAGGGCCGGGTCAGGCCTAAAAACCATGCTAATTGGTCGGGCCGGGCCGGGCCGGGCCGGGCCGGAATTTGGGCCTGATCAGTTAGGGCCGGGCCTCAATTTTCGGGCCCATTGAGAACTCTACTCTGTCCCATAGATTGTCCATGAGCAACTTCTGGCCCTCTCCCACCTGACTGTAAGTCTGAATAATTCATTGTTGGATGAGTACAGTTGCAGTGCTGAGAGGCGGCTTATGGCAGTGTATTTTGAATACATGAAATGAATGTAATATCACAACCATGCTAGGTCACATACTGCTATGGTTTTAACAGGATTGCTTGATGAATAATGAATAAATACATCTTTGTTTCCTCTGCAGGATGGTTTGACGTGGACAGCGATAAGAACACCAATGTCTATGTGTCAGGTTAGTGCTGCCTCACCCCCGATCATACATTTACTTTATTCTGCTGAAAATAGCTTAGGGGTGCGTGATATGCAAAGAAATAATATCAATATTATTAAAAATGTATTTGAAAGCAGTAACCATTTACATCATACAAAATGCTTTATTATTATTGGCAAATAAAACCAACATTCAACAGACATAGAACTGCCAATCGTAGAATGTGCATTCACCGTATTACGATTTTCAGTTTATATCTGTTGTCACCCCAATGCTCTCCAATTTTTCTAAAATATAACTAGCAGATGTGCAAGTTATTATGGTGTCAGCCAACCTCCCGTCCACCTTCCTCCCTCCTTCCAGGGCTGCCGCCAGACACCAGCACCGACGAGTTTGTGGAGATCATGTCCAAGTGTGGCATCGTCATGCGCGACCCCATCACCGAGGAGTACAAAGTCAAGCTCTACAAAGACCGAGAGGGCAACCTGAAGGGAGACGGCCTCTGCTGCTACCTCAAGGTCTGTTGTCTTTCTGCCCTGTTTCTCGAGGGAAGCACATGTGTCTCGGTCCCTGTGGGCCGATGGGGCACCTACCAACACGCACAAATGAACACAGCAACGCGGTATCACCTTTAGCTGTACCTGACTCGGAACTTAATTGGTCGAATCATATTCAGGATTTCAATGCGAGTATTTGATGATTCCTTTTCATGTGCAAAAGCTAATCACTTCACTTAATACTCATTAACCGTGTGACTATACTAAGTTGCACACCAAAATAGCTGACCTACTTGAGGGCCTTGTTATTTTCGGTATGTGACACTGCGTTTTTGATTTTCTGAGAAGACGCAGTGCAATAACACAAGCATATTTATGTGAGCGTAGTCCTGCATTTTTTTTTGTTTGCGCTCTTGTTTATTAAAGGCTATTCTATGGACTGTGTATTGTGTGTCTGTGGTCTGTGCAGAAGGAGTCAGTGGCCCTGGCTATGCGTCTGATCGATGACTCTGTGATACGAGGGTATCAGCTCCATGTTGAGGCAGCCCGCTTTGAGTTGAAGGGCGATTATGACGCCAGCAAGAAGAAGAAAAAGAACAAGGAGTACAAGAAGAAGTTACAGCAACAACAGAAGTATTTGCTGTTCCCTGTTTCATATGCATACCATTCTTTGGATTATTGTTACTTTTTTCATGGTTGTATATACTAAATGTGTGTCTATGTGCGTGTGTGTGCACGCTACAGGCAGCTGGACTGGCGGCCGGAGAAAAAGGGAGAAGTGAGGAAGCGGCACGAGAAAGTTGTCATTATCCAGAATATGTTTCATCCCAGCGACTTCGAGGTACAGGACGCGACCCGCACTTGTATTGCAACAACACCATGCACTACATGCCTTGCTGTTTGCCTGTGTGTAATATTCATGCCTCTGATGATCTCTGTAGGAAGACCCACTGGTGCTGAATGAGTACCGTGACGATCTGAGAACGGAGTGCGAGAAGTTTGGACCCGTCAAGAAAGTCATCATCTTTGATGTGAGTTCGAGGTCAACTCTTTCACTGCATTATTTTCGATTGACCACGTGAATGCAAGTAGAAAATGCTGATATCTTATAGCTGAGGTTTTCAACCTGTGGCCCCTAGCTAAATGATCATAATAGTTGTTAACCATATGGACCCTTATAGATCTTTAACTCGTAATTCTTCGCTCTGAAACGCTCTGAAAAGTTAATTTATTGTTAAACATTTGCATGACTTCATTTACACAATGTATACATAATTACAGTAGAGAATGCAGGAACTGTTATTTTGGATCAGTGTTAATCTGTTATCACTCCTTAGGGTACCAACATTGGTACAGCAATTAACACAATCTTATCCAACAACAACACAATATTCTTTAGTTTTGTGTGTGAGATGCTATATGTCAGAAAACCGTGGTCCATGGCTTAAATGTTGAATAAATAACGGACCTTGGTTGAAAACCACTTCCAGACTTTATGAATGCGTGTCTGTGTTGCAGAGACACCCAGACGGCGTGGCTTCAGTCGCGTTTAAGGAACCAGATAACGCTGACGCCTGCATACTAACACTGCATGGACGCTGGTTTGGAGGCAGAAAGCTCTCCGCGACGCTTTGGGACGGAACCACAGACTACCAGGTACTACAACCAGTGTGCTCAGCCAACCAAATCATCACTATGGGGTGATCAGCCAATCATAGTGTGGTCACACAGACCCAGAAAGATGTGAATAGGAGAGAGAGCGAGCTGCCCATCAACAGAAAATCACACCTCTGTTTAAAGTGAGGGGCACACTCGTTTAAGCGCCCTTATTGGCCAAGCGCTTGCACCAATGTGGTTAGCAGATTTGCTTGTCTAGGAATGACGTACATTTTCCATTCAATGTCAATGCCACTTTAATGTGCAGGTGGAGGAAACGACGCGTGAACGTGAGGAGCGGTTGAAAGGCTGGGCTACCTTCCTGGGGGACAAGGAGGGGCAGGGGCAGGAGCCGGCCTCCTCCACCTCCTCCGTCAACCCAGCACAGACCACCAGCACCACAGCCCCGACCCCGGACGCTCCGGACAGCGCCGAACCCCCGCAAGAACGAGAGGCGGAGACGCCACCCAGCCAGCCCACACAAGAGCAAACACAGCCCGCAGCGCAACAGGAAGACGACGTAGGCTCCACAGACAGCAGTATGGCAGGAAGTGACGATGAGGCGGCTTAGGTTTGACTACGGTGGCGTGTAAATTAGACTGCCCCGCACCATCAGACAGACCTTTACATCTCTTTGTCAACCAATGAGGACAGCCCTGCCTGAAAGGGAACTGAACTGCTGCAAAAAAAACTCCTTGTGGAGTAGTCTTGAGAAGAGAAGAAACTGCACTGTGGGATGTTTTGTAATTTGTGTAATGGAATAAAATGTGTGTGTTCCCCCCGACCTTAGATCATTTACAAACACCTGCTTATATGCAGGTCCATCTCAATTACTTAGAATGTTGTGTAAGCCGCACAGTGCTCTAAAATATCATTTTAGATTGTTGTGTTGAGACTTGACATGTCAAACCACATGATTTAGGCCATGTTTTCGGCTGGTGTTGATCCACTGGCAGTGAAAACGTAACTTGTGCTAAAGTATGTTCACAAGCTTCATGGAGATAATAATTGTCCTCTCCAGCCCGATTTGGCACCTGCCCACAGAGGCAAAACTACTAGTAACTGCTATACTGACCAATCGTATTACTGCACCCAACTGTCCTGACTTGAACCCCACAGATAATCTGGGTTGTATTGTCAAGAGGAAGGTGTGAGACATAAGACTGAACAATACAAAATAATTTACGGATGTTATCAAAGCAAACCCGGGCTTCCATAAATTATTACGGATAATTTACGGATGTTATCAAAGCAAACCCGGGCTTCCATAACAATCTCAACAGTGCCACAGGCTGATCACCTCCATGCCATGCCCCATTGATGAAATAATTTGTTCAAAAGCAGGCCAGAAAAGTATTAACTGCAAAAAAACATTCCAGTGGTCTCGTAACATTTAATTAAGATAGGATTTGGTACTTAATTTAAGGCACAATGGATTGAGAATGTATGAAGGTTTCACTTTCTGAATTATATATGGAAGAAAATGAACTTTTACACAACATTCTAATTCACTGAGATGAACCTGTATCTGTAGATGTGATGTAACTTACTCCAGAGACTCATTTATTGTTATGTACTTAATTCCTTTATTTCATTACTCCACTACATATCAGAGGAAAATTGACAGCTTTGTTTACTTTGCAAAGTTATTATTAATACAAAACATAGATTGATAATGTGTTAGTAATATTATATTTTAAGAAAGCTACCCAGACAGCAGGCAGTAATCAAAATCATGTCCAACTTACAAGCTACAGCTGTAAAACATGTAAGATAAAGGTATAATTACTAATTGTAATACGACACGAATCTTGTCAAATTATGCAAAATTAGCACTTTTACTTTAAGAGAAATGTAAGTGTCATGCCTGTACTTGTACTACTCAAATCTTTGAATACAGAAGGACTTTAATTTGGAACAGAGCATTTCTAAATTGTTGTATTGCTACTAATCTACAAGTTGCACTGTTGGACTAATCATTCAGGTACATTGAATGACGGAAACACCGGAAGAGTGGAACCACAAATGAGCATGAACCCATCAATGACCACATTACACTATTTGTCAAGTGATGGGTCACCTTTGTGTCTTCTGACTGTACCTTAGCCCATAGCACTTGCTCTAGACAACCTCACCGACTTATTATGCAAAGATTCAACTTACAATATGTCATTTAGATTAGCCTTTTATCTCGATGGCTGTCTATAGTGCATACTGTATACGCAGTCTCATAGATATTCACTGTCCTTAGCTTGTTGATACTCAACTGCTTTTTTAAATGTATTTGATAGTATGCAGTTCTCTGGTTCCAAAAGTGGGGTCCTCTCAACCCCGGGGGTACTTGGGGGAGTTCCAGAGGGTCCCCAGCTAAATTATAGTTTGGAACCAAATGGACCCTTATTGGTCTCTCTTGAGAGTGTACAAATTAATTGGATAAGTTGGTTAACCAGATGTAACTCTCGAGAGTGTCAAAATGAAACCTTTTTTTTTTTGCAAGACAAAAGGAAAACCGCGTCCTCTTCAGAAAGTCACTATTTGACTTTGGAAAGTCAAACACTGACTTTGTGTGGGGTCTGGAAAAAAGTCACTATTTGACTTTTGACATGTTGTGATACAGGGTTGACTGGATAGCAACCTGGGGTTTTATTTTGGCGTTGAACCGGAAGTCTTTGTGGGGCCGCTTGCTGCTGTTGTTGAAGCATAGAAAAAACTCACGCAAAACAACACGGAGGAGGACTTGTTTCATGAAAAGAGGTATCGAATTCAAATAAATTAACTATCGGTGCTATTTATGGCCCTCTTTGCAGTTGTAGACATCTGCATTAAAGCAGCTAGCCGCTAAAACGCATGCAGTACTCGTGGCTCGTGTTTAGCTAGTAGTGATTCATTTATAAAGCAGCACAGATATGCAGGCTTTCACGTGTGACAGGTTTTTGATATCGAAAAGCTTATATCCGCGATGGGAAGCGCCACTGAAATCCCACCTTGCTTGTGTGAAATCTTTCGTTTTATTTCTGACCCCCCAAAACAACACGAATATAATGTGTCGAATGTGCAGCTGGCGGATATTATATTATGATTGATATAATTTGTCCAAGTGCTCCACCTACAGATGTGATCAATGGCATTTTCCTATTGACCAAATCTGTAGGTGGCGCACTCGCGCCAATAAACGGCGTTCCGCAGCGTTCTCTCCTCTGAAAGACATGATTTATTTTTCTGCCCCCCAAAGTACTATTTTACTAAAGGTGCGGGTTCTAAGACGTCGCCCACCGCTGAGAATAATGCGTAAACATCGCAAAATCGCCTTTGTTTCGGCGATAAGATAAATGGGTGTACTTCTTTTTTCCAACAGTTGAGACCTCGCATATTTAGTGGACATCAGTTCATTTCTGGTATAACGCTAACAATGCTCTGCTCTCGGCAGAGCCAAGCAGGCGTGCTGATGATATGCCTATGATTCATAGATACGACGAGAGGTTGTGGATTGTTTTCCTTGACAGGGATCGGATTCCCTTTCTCGTCATATCATAATATATGCTAAATCCTTTTTTCCCCTCAAACTGAAAGCAGCCGGGATTCCAGGCTCTTTTCCCTCCTAAAATGTAAATCGCCGATGACGTCCTTCCGGCCTGTTTTCTGTTCTGTCTTAGTTTTCATTCTTTATGTAGCATCTTCATTTTAAATAGGCCTACAGATGGGCCTAAAATTATGTCATAACCTTTATTACATTGTTAGAAGTATTTGAAGTTGATACGTCTAATTAATTTGACTTATGTCAATTGGATAATGGGGACGGTCTGTGATTGATTATACTTATAGATTACTTGTATGTATATTTAAGTGATTACTAGCGATTCTCACAATATTAATTTGACCATGCACTGCTGCACAGGTTCTCCTTGTAAATGGTGGAATTAATTCTATTCAAGCCATGGACAGGAACAAACTCAATAGGCTACTTGTTAACAGTTTATAACAATAAATGAATGTAATGTTTTCTCTGGCCTTATACGGGATATCCTGCTTATATATTCAAAACAATATATTGTAATTAGAGATGCCCCAATAGACTTTAAACGTAGGGTAAGTGATTTGAAATTCATTGTGTAGTACCAGCCTGGTGCACTAGGGGCGCCCAAGAGTAGCTACACTATGTGAACCTGCTGCTCGATCCTGATTGGAGGAGAATTCACCCTCCACCTGGAGAACTTTTATTAGCTCCTCTGCTAACGGGGGGGGGGGGGGGGGGGGGGGGGGTGATATCTGACAAATGTGAAATCTCTTCCCCTACCTTTAAATTTCCGATCCAATCCCCATGTGACAACCTCTGTGTTAGCTGATACCCATAGCAGACTGAGACTCCTCACTCAAATGTGCACTTGGGCATTCCGCCTGCCCCGGAATTTAATTTTACTGCCATAACGTCATCCACTCACCCCTGTGCCAGATGTGTCGTTAGACTGGCATATTTTCCAATACCAATATGAACCGATGATATCATCGGTTCATATTGGTATTGGAAATGATATGACAAATACGGGCGGATCCGGTACTTTTTCTGATATCGATACAGTATTGGGACATCTCTAATTGTAATCATTGGTTTATTTTCTTAAAATTTCCAGGTTTACGATCAGATTGTTATTACACACTTGTTATAAAAGTGGTTTCTGTCAAGCCTATTTGGAAGGCCTACAAAACTTCAGCCGAACAATTTATACTTGACTTATTCTTCCAGCAGTGTGGGACTGGCATAGAGAATAACTAACAAAGAAACAGTTAATTAAACCATAAAACTGTCAGATTTAGAAGACATTGGTAGAAGCTAGTCTCAAGTCCCTTGACGTGAAACATAAAAATGAAGTGTACTCTGTGACCGATAGGGTTGTATTAACTTCTCTATTAATCTCTAACTTATTAATCTCTCTCTGTGCCTCTCTTTCTGTTCCCCAGGCGAGCACGTTTTAGATAGGCCAACATGTCGAAGATAGACAAAATGAGTATCCTGGGGATACGGAGTTTCGGGATCGAGGACAAAGACAAACAGATCATCTCTTTCTTCAGCCCCCTCACCGTGCTGGTCGGACCCAACGGAGCAGGCAAAACGGTGCTGTCTTTATTTCAGCTTAGCTTGAATAATATTTCCTTGTTTAAGCCATTTAGACCCAAAGTAGAGCACGGGGGTTGATTAATTGAGCCAGTAACCGGGAGTGTGCAAATGGAACAAATGCTTTTCCATTTGAACTCTCTCCGGGTTAGTGATAGGGATGCTGATTTTCTCAAATCTGGTCCAATATATTCATTTTTTAGTGACCTGATACACGCATAATAATAATAATGGATTGCATTTTTATAGCGCTTTTCCAAGTGCTCAAAGCGCTTTACAATGGTCCATTCATTCATACATTGGGAAGTAGACAATATTTTGCCTAGCAAAAAATGTAAATACAACACGTGCATTAGAATTTTCAGTTATTAATGTATCTCTTCGGCCTACACAATATTAAATTGTCATTGACAATTAATGGACCATTTTATGTCATAATGTCTGAACAAATGGCACCCCTCACTTCACATGGCACAGGTGTTTTTTCCCCCCTATGGATAGACTTCAAATAATAGAACAGTCTACTATTAATCCTGATTGTTGTGGCTGAAACACACACACACACACACACACACACACACACACACACACACACACACACACACACACACACACACACACACACACACACACACACACACACACACACAGAGTGTGACTGTAAACATTAAATAGACTATGTAATGTATGGTATATCAGAGACATGAATACAGATCAATACAGATTAAATTTATCTGTATCGGCATCCAATACCGATATCCGATATTCCCATCCCTAATTAGTATACTGTATTACACTGTAGAGCGACGTCCCAGACCTTTAAATGAAAAAAGTGTGTTTTCCAAAATGCTTTGCATCTCATTTATGTTACTCTTTGTTTTTCTGTATCCAGACAATAATTGAATGTTTGAAGTATGCAACGGCAGGTGAACTCCCCCCTAATGCCAAAGGAGGTGCTTTTATTCACGATCCAAAGGTGAGATGAATGTGTTCCTTATTTCAAGGGGAAAATCATACTTTACAAGATGAGTGGGCAAAATAACAGGGACAGGCAAACATCGACAATGGAATCTATACAGTATACTGTACTATAGTTCCACTAGTTCCAGGGGGCCACATTGCATGTTACTGTCAAAGTGTTTTGAGCTTGTTGATCAGCTACGTTTGCTATATTTGAATTGAAATGCAGAATTATGTTTTGCCATTTTTGCATTGGAATCCTGAAAAGTAACATTTCTATTTAGTTTATTTCAAATGCATGTAGTTATAGTTATGCTAGCTTTATGTACTAAAAATACAAATACATTAGACATTGGACAACACAATACAGGTAATCAAAGCAGGTGATGTCTGTTATTGTAACAGTGGAACTAAATAATATGGTATTTCTGATATTAACCTGCAGGCAACATTAAGTAAAGGTTGGGTCATGTATGGTGGTGTTCCTGTGCTGCCCACAAGGGGACGCCAAAGGACAAATTATGAGTGTCAGTCTGCCTGCTGGCCTGCAAGGCAATACCTTGATATTTTTGAAGTTACAAATGCAGTGTCACTAGTGTAAACATGTAAACATCAAGTACATTTTCAAACATTTCTAACACAAATATTGGGATTTATTGGTTGACATTTCTATTTTGTGGTTGCCGTGTGTCTTTAGGATGCCCATGAGACGGAGGTCCGCGCCCAGATCAGGCTAGTGTTCACGGACATCAGGGGGGAGAAGGTAGCCATCCAGCGCTCCATGTCCAGCACCCAGAAGGGCAAGCAGCTCCTGTTCAAGACCCTGGAGTGTGTCATCACCAGGGTCAAGTAAGTCCCGACTCTTTCTGCGGTTCAAGCCTGTATATTGACACGAGAGGATATGAAAACTTGAAAATAGTGCGCTTGAATCACAGCCATGGGACAAACCCATTTTGTCCTGACTAGATTGTAGTTTCTGACACTAGATTGTAGTTTCTGACACTAGATTCTAGTTTCTAACGATAGATTCCAGTTTCTGACACTAGATTTCAGTTTCTGACGCTAGATCCAGTTTCTGACACCAGATTCTAGTTTCTGACGCCAGATTTAGTTTCTGACGCCAGATTCCAATTTCTGACACCGGATTCTAGTTTCTCTGATAAATTTATGTTTCTGTGTCAGTGATGCTCAACATATTCCATGCCAAGGACCACCAGAATTATCTATATTTGGCTGCGGATCCCCATCTGAAAACATGGGGATCCCCCAGAAGCAAAGATGTCAGTTAAAAATGTTTGCTTCTGAAATAATATATTCAAAGATTAGTGTCACATTTTCATGACAACCCCCTTTGTCTTGTTTTGTTTCTACCCGCAGGGATGGTAAGAAGGTGAACCTGTCGTCCAAATGTGCAGAGCTGGACAGAGAGATGATTGCCGGACTGGGCGTGTCCAAGGCGGTGCTGGACCACGTCATCTTCTGTCACCAGGAGGAGTCCAACTGGCCGCTAGGCGAGGGCAAAGCGCTTAAGGACAGATTCGACTCCATCTTCGCTGCCACAAAGTAAGTAGTGAGTGTCTGTGTGTGTGTGTGCATGCATGTTCTTCTATATCTTTTCTAAGCTTCTACAGATTCACACGTGATGCCATTGGCAAAACAGTGGATTCTCAGTAAAGAGACTATCGTCAGTTAGAGAGAAAGGCATTTGCAAAGGCTGCAATGTAAAAAATCAATGATATAATTTTATTTCGTTCCCGTAGCAAAAACTGCACTCGCTGCATGGTACCAGACCATTTACAGTGACGTACCCGCATTATTTGACATCTTATGTTATCAATAGATATGTGTTGTAAATCACTGCCACACTATAAGGCATAGGGCAAACATCATACGTTGTAACAATACCTCAGAGTTCTCTAGATATCGAGTTATTCAGCCTTTTAGTACCGCCATTAAAATGGAGGTGAACAGTGCAGCCCGTCATATAGACAGGGAAGGCAGTTATTGTGTTAAGAAAGCTGCTTAAAGGGTTTGACAGGGATGAGCTAGCCTGGGTGTTAAACAAATCTGTTTATTGCTCCTCAGGTACGTCAAGGTGCTAGAGACCATGAAGAAGCTGCGGCTGAAGCAGCTGCAGACGGTCAAAGAGTGTGGGCTGGAGCTGGCCTTCCTGAAGAAGAACAAGGAGAAGGCCCAGCAGATCAGAGAGCAGCTGTCCACCAAGGAGGCCGAGCTGCAGGTGTCCAAGGACAAAGTCCAGAAGATCGAGGGCCAGATAGACCCGCTGGAGGTGGGCCCACGTTCTCTCTCTCTTCTCTCTCTCTCTCTCTCTCTCTCTCTCTCTCTCTCTCTTCTCTCTCTCTCTCTCTCTCTCTCTCTCTCTCTCTCTCTCTCTCTCTCTCTCTCTCTCTCTCTCTCTCTCTCTCTCTCTCTCTCTCTCAGGCCTTTGAGACCCAACACCAGAAGCCACAAAAATGTCTACTAAATTTGGACGGTTTTCTGTCCAGATTTAGATTTAGATTTCTACATCAGTGTTCTCAAAGGATTTCATGCAAAGGATCACCCAAAAAGGAGGCAAAGATTTGAGTTAAAAGCAATTGCTGTGAATGAAAATGTGGTGATAATTTCAAAATGGCACGGCTACAAGCTCGTAGCACGCTATGAGCTTGAAGTGTAGTTCACCATACAAACTGTGGTTTTGCTTTGCTTCCAAGCAAAGATGGTGTGAACAGATGCAGATTGTGTGAACACAATCTGCATCAAATAGTATATCAGTATATCAGGGCTTCTCAGGGAGTTCCAGGGGGCATCCTCAGCTAAACACTGGTTTGGAACCAAATGGACCTAGTGATTCTATTTGTACACTCTGAAGATTTAACATTGACTTTACAATATTAATTGGGGATTTAAAAAAATACAGAGGCTTAAAACATTTCTCTTCTCCATGGCCGCCATATTTCAAATGGGGGTCTGTAAACTGGACTGTTGACCGATGCCAGCTTTTCAACTTGGTACGTTATGTTACCAGGGGCGAATGGATGACATCAATCGGGACCTGAGCAAGGTGATGAAACTGGACAACGACATCAAGGCTCTGGACAGCAGAAAGAAACAGATGGAGCAAGACAACAAAGAGCTGGAGGAGACCATGGAACAGGTTGGACACGGAAGACTTTAACCCATTCTGTTAAAACTACTCAAGCCATAATATACTTTGTTGTTTCGGAAATAGCAGATATATACGCTCACGACGGGTCACATTATAACACGTTGTGAGCTTGTAGATAAACATTTTTGGGGAACGCATGCCTATTTTCACAGAATTCTGGTGAATTTTTGACAAATCCTATTAAGACTAAACAGACTTTGCTAGTTTGGGACGGCTCAGGGTAGAAGAGACAGGTGCTGAGATCACTGGGATTGTTTATTAAGAATGGTTAAAGAGGTCGGTGTCCTCGATATTGTCATATCATCATTGGTAGCACAGTAATCATTACAAGCAAGCGCTACAGGAAGCAGAGTGACTGCTTCCTACCCATGCCAAAGCCTCTAATGTATTGTGTTGTGTTTATTGCCTCCAGGTGTTCCAGGGCACAGACGCGCAGCTGAAGGACATGTACCTGAACCACCAGAAGACGGTGAGGGAGAAGGAGAAGAGGCTGACCGACAGTCAGAAGGACCAGGAGAGAGCCAACCGCGAGTGGCAGAGACTCAACAAAGTCAAGTCCGACCTCCTGCAAGAACAAGGTACAACAAGAACAAGATATTTTATTTATTTGTGTGTGTGTGTGTGTGTGTGTGTGCGTGTGGGTGTGTGTGTGCGTGCTTTCATCATTTCACTTGTTGACCGGCAGTTAGTATTTAGCAAAATGTCATCATGCTTCAAGTACCATGCTGTATGCCAGTAGTAGTTGGTTCTCATGATTTTTAATCCATTCCTAGTTTTTGCACAAAAAAACCCCACCTGGACTTAAAAGGGCCATAGTCGGCCATAGGTCCTTTTGGGACCTCTTTAGCAAGAGGCTATGGCCATGTTTAGCCATCCCAATGAAGTGAGGAAGAATACAGCTTATTCTGGGGCCAGATAGGACTAGTTGTGACCTTGTCAAACCAAGACAAGGCCCCAATTGAGACATCACTAATTTGTCCAGGTCCTTTCTTTGTCCGTGCTTGCTTGTGTGCACACACACACACAACACACACAGAGAGTGCGCCACTCAAAGTGTAGAGCATCACATTAACTATCTCTTTCTGTTTCCCTGTAGGTCGCCTGAATTTGGAGGCCGACAATCACGCTCTGAACATCAAGAGTCGTGACTTTCAGGTCAGTCGTTCTCTATACCGGCTCTAATTGTCTGATTGCTAGCCGTTGACCGGTCAGCGTCTCGTTATTTTCAAACATTTTGCTACCATCTCATTTTATCGCCAGCCATATGCTTGTTCACGCTAAACCACACGCTGGTTTAGCTTGGCCGGGAATCGGATCTACAAGCTCACAACGCGTAGGCCTTGTAGATCTGCAATTTTCAGCATGCAACCTTACCTCTGCTCCTCCTCCCAGGTGCGCTCCATGGCGTCCTACCTGGAGCTGGACGGCTACGACCGAACGCCGTTCACAGAGCAGCAGCTGCAGAGCTTCCGTCAGCATGTGGGAGACAGGCTGGAGCAGGAGAGAAACACGGCCAAGCAAGCTGTGGTAAGAGGACGTTAACACACACACACACACACACATGATCTGTGCGTGAGGATGTCAGCTGGGCTAGGCGAGGCTAGATGCGCCCGCATATAGCCTCGCCTAGATGATTATTGGCTAGGATGTGGCGATGGGGTGTTCTGGTCAGTCTACTGTATACCTATGAACAAAAGGCCTTTGTTCATAGGTGGGTTTTATCCTGGTTCATAGGTCTTATCCATACTTCAGAGTAAATTACCTGAACCCTAGCAATAATAATACACTACTAACACTGCTACTATAATCATAATCTGCTACTATAATCTTCCAAAATACAAGTAAAACTAATTTAAGTTCATTTTATTGGAGCACATTTGTTGCCTATACCAGTTTAAAAAAACAAGAAGGGGGAGAAATGTTAGAATAAGAACAGGGACACTTTTTTCCATGTGGATGTTTTGAGCAATCTGAGAATTTCCCAGATTGCTTAAATATGATAGGGCTTTTTGCCTTTACTGATAACAAATGAAGCTCGACAGGGAAGAGGGAGACATGCAGCAAAGGTCGTCATGAGCGAGATTCGAACGTGCAACACACGGTCAGGGCAGAGCCTATACGTAGCTTGTGCCTGGACCACTAGGCCAGCGGGCATTTGATTTTAACCCTTTATATTAGTGTACTGAACGTGTTTTGGTGTTTTAAGCATTATGTTTTAACTATTGAAAAATAGCAGATCTACAAGCTCTTAGCGCGCCACCGAGTGGCGCGCTATGAGCTTGTATCTCTGCTATTTTTGAAAAATCGTGAAAACGTGGTGCAAATCTTTGAATATTATGTTATTCAGAAACTAGAAATCTAGACAGGACACAAAGGGTTAAACACATTTATGCCAAAATCACAGATAATTTCCATGGATATATTATTAGGTTTTCCCTAACACCAATCAGATTTCTGCTAATTTGATTGATTGAGACATACAGCTTTGCCCTTGTGTTTCCAGGTGGACCTGCAGCAGAAGGAGCAGCAGAAGCAGCAGAGCGTGGATGAGCTGCGTGACAAGAAGACGGGTCTGGAGCGGACGGTGGAGCTGAAGAGAGACATGCAGGCCAAGAAGCAGCAGGAGCTGAGGAACGTCAAGGCGGAGCTGCAGAGGCTGGAGGGCTCCTCTAGCAGGCTGCAGACGCTGGACAGCGAGCTGACCAAGGCGGTAAGGATCCTGGGCCTATTCCAGGGGTCCCCGAACTTTTTCCAGTGAGGGTTACATAACTTTTCCTTTCTCTGATGGGGGGGCGGCTCAGTGACGATTGCAGGGGTGCCTAAATGTAAACATTTATTGTTTCGGTTCAGCTGAACTAAATGCCCACGTTTTAGCTTTGAGAGTTTGTCTGCTCTCTGTCCATTGTGAGCTGTCGCTCATCCTGATCACATTTCATTTGTGACTTTCTCTTGCATCGATCCGGACATGTAACATTTCTGACTTTTGACAAGAGGTGACTGATGGATATTCCACGGATCACTGTGCTCACAACTGGGGTTGTACCAATACTCTATCAGGACTGGAAAAAAATATATATTGGATCGGCCCTTTCTGTCATATCGCTTCATAATGGTATTGGCAAATCCTGTATCGGTTTTGGAAAAGTATCTGTATTGGTCCTTATGTATTTTTCATTATTGGGTCATATCGGTATTGAGTCTAGTCTAATCACAGAACTGAATAAAATCTTCACTTCATATAAGATGTTATTGTATCGGTATGGGTATTAGAAAGGGAGTAATGATATGCAATTTTGTGTGTGTCTGCGTGTGTGTGTCCGGGTGCTGCAGGAGCGGGACCTGCAGAGTGCGCTGCAGAGCTCCAACGTGGAGGGGCTGAAGGCGGAGGTGTCAGAGCTCCAGAAGGAGCGGACGGAGCTGGACAGCGCCCGGCGGAAGCTGGACCAGGAGATGGAGACGATGAGCAGAAACGCCACCCTGCGCACGCAGCTGGACATGCTGAAGAAAGACAAGGTACCGTACTGCACCGCAGCACGTCCCACATTCAGCCACATTCAACCCTGCATCCTGTATTTTGTCCCGTATATTAACAAATGGTATGGCCAATAATTGTAAGAACTACTAAAACAAATAGCAATTTGAATGAATGAATGAATGAATGATTTGCCTTTATTTCAGACTCAGGGTCCATAGAGAGAAAACACAAAAGACAGTTGTGCATCCTGCTTTTATTGCTGAAAGGTTTCAGAGTACTAGTGTTCATAGTCACAACTCACTGTTATAGATTTTAAAAAGTATAACGCACGTTTTTACGTGATAAGCAGACAACAGAATAATCAATCACCAAAACTTGTGGTAAATCTGATAAGGAGTCAAGTGGTGATTGCACTACAAAACCCAGAAAACACTTTACAACTATAATTGATAACTGATAAATGGTATGGTATAAATGGGAACTTTAAATGCATTTATCTCGGAATGAGCCCTGGAAACAGTGAAATGAGAAAATACAGTCTTTTTTTCTCAAATGTATTTAAAAAAATAAAACCCAACATCAACTCATTTAACTTATTTTTTCCCTTAAAGTAGACACCTCAAGCCGTCTTTGGATATCATTCATTTTCACAAATCAACAACAGGATTTTCTATAAATGATTTCGTTATACTATTGAGCCTAATGGGAGCGAGCCTAGCTTT
The DNA here is from genome assembly GCA_039105355.1 of Benthosema pterotum. Lineage (NCBI taxonomy): Eukaryota > Metazoa > Chordata > Actinopteri > Myctophiformes > Myctophidae > Benthosema > Benthosema pterotum. The sequence goes on along the minus strand of CM076975.1, from coordinate 10,922,162 downwards.
TCAGCTAATCTGTCAAAGAATTAAAAATCCCACTTGCATTCCTCGAGTTCGGCACACCCTGTATTCATTAAAAATTCTGCGGTTCTATCCTTGGGTGGTTTTTCTGTGAAGTAATGATGTCTGCACGCACGCACACACGCACGCAGTCAGACCAGGCCAGTGTAACAAAGCCTGGTGTGAGTGTGTGTGACCTTTTTCTTTAGTGGTAATCTGACTCCGGAGAGATCTTTTCCTCTCCCCCTTCTTCTCTGTCTTCTTCCTCTCCTCTCCTCTCATCTCCTCTTTCTATCCTCCACCTCGTCGCCCTGCAGACAGAGAAGGAGGAGCAGGTGCGTAAGATCAAGTCTCGCCACAACGAGGAGCTGGTGTCTCTGCTGGGTCACTTCCCCAACAAGAGGGAGCTGGAGGACTGGATCCACGCCAAGTCCAATGAGATCAACGGCACCAGGGACAAGCTGGCCAGGCTCAAGTTGGTCCACTACTCTATCTACTGTCTTGATCTAGGCTTGGGGCCCATATTCCATTATACAGTATATTCAATAATTACTTCATTTTGTCTTTTAAAGACAAACTGAAGGAACTATTTCTCCACCCTTCATGGGGATCATTATTATTTTATATAAGGATGAAAAGCCTTTTTCATATAAATGAATGATGATGAATATTTAAAAAGATTAAAATTCAAATTTTAATTACTTCCTGTAATTAGGGGACCTACAACAATAAAAGCCAATAGAAATTAAGCTGATCTGTTTTTATCCCACTTCTGAATCGTCCTCCACAATAACAGTCAGAAATACTCATACCTGCCCATACAATTCTAGGTCGCAATTATCGCATGGATGATGTATCCTCTGCTGCGTGTTATGTATTGTCCCGCCTTTATGGATTAGTTCCAAATCTAAATCTGACATTCACGTTGTTTGGCAGCAAACAGCTGGCGTCCAGCGAACAGAACAAGAGCCACATCTCGGCTGAGCTGCGCCAGAAGGAGCAGCGGCTGGACAGCGACAAGGAGAAGTTCTTCAACGTGTGTGGCAGCCAGGATCTGGAGCAGGACCTGGGGAAGCTGCAGGATGAGCTGGAGAAGACCTCCAAGCAGAGAGGTGAACGCCTTAAAATGACTGCATTAAATGAATGGACTGCACCCCCCCACCACACACACACATGGGGGGGGTAATAATTCCATTATGTCATTAATTAATGTCATTAAATGATTTTCAATTGGATGAGTGTGGACAATTACAATTCCTTGATGTGAAAAAATGTGGGAACCGCTGGTTTAAACAACATTAGGAATCAATAAGCTCAAATAAGTTCTACTTGTACACTTTAGAAACAAGCCCAAAAAACATCCACCAGCAAATATTTGCAAGTGACTTTACAGAATAAAATGAGTCAAATGTTGCTTATAAAACGTAGACATAGCAACACTGCCCGGACGGAAGATAAGCACACACACAGGCAGCTCTAGTGGCTTGGTGGAGAAAATTGTGGATAGTATACTGTATGTAGCACAATACTGTAGTGGTAGAATGGGATGTAGGATGCCCTTACATCTATCCTGCCTGTCTGTCTCTCCTGTCTCCAGCCATGTTGGCAGGCGCCACGGCGGTCTACACCCAGTTCATCAGCCAGCTGACGGAGGAGGGGGAGCCCTGCTGCCCCGTGTGCCAGCGGACCTTCCCCTCGGAGTCGGAGCTGCAGGACGTCATCAACGACATGCAGTCCAAGCTGAGGCTGGTCCCCGACAAGCTGAAGAACACCGAGCAGGACCTGAAGAAGAAGGAGAGGAAGAGGGACGAGATGATGGCCCTCAAGCCTGTCAGGTATGGAGGGTTGAAGCTTTGGGGAACAGCTTTGCGATACCGATAAATTAGTCATTTTCCGGGTACTCAATGTCACGTTTAGTTGTGTCACACCTCTAGATGGATACCAGAGGTGTTCCCTTCCCAGTCTTATATTTACTGTATTTTCTGGACTGTAAGGTGCAGTTAAAAGCCTTTAATTTTCTCTGTCCTCCAGGCGCTCCATCGTGGAGCTGGAGGACAGGGAGCTGCCGGAGCTGAGGAACCGCATGCAGGCGGTCAACAGGGACATCGAGAGGCTGAAGCAGGACGTGGAGGACCAGGAGAGCCTGCTGTCCAACCTGGTGTCCCAGAAGGACACGGCCAGCGCCTGTCTGCAGGACATCTCCCTCATGGACAGATACCTGGTGACTGACTGACTGACAATGTTCCTCATGCATGTTCTATAGCTACGCTCCTCACATTAACAGTTTGAACTCGTGCCCTTGCAATAGAGCTACGTCGCGGGTTATCATTATGAATAATAGTTATGACCGATGCCTCTTAGGTTGATCTACGTCTCTCTACGTCGCTTACCGTCGCTGGTTTGATACGATCCCAATGATAACGGCAGTGAGCAGCGACCGCATATTCCATTCAGAACGGACCAAAATAAGGGACGGACCAACCCGGAACCGGAAGTGTGTCGCCAACTAACTTGTCCGACGGGAAACATGGACCGAAATATGAAATGTGACTTTTAGATGAAAATCGCTGGCACTGGCTACCTCAAAAAATATGAAAAAAGGCTGGCACTGAGTGTGTTAACAGTTTTAACTCAAACACTCGCCATATTTTAAGTTACCTTTGAAGCGCCACTACAATACGAGTTGCATTTGGCTCACTTTAAAACAGTGTAATCGCTTGTCATAGTCTTAAAAAAATACTCCAATCACTACAACAGAGCGGACCTGGTAATGATTAGGGAATCAATTTCCACAACTCTTTGCACGCCTTTTTGCGATGACATCATAAAACCTATCCCACTCTGTTCGGTGGATTACCTGTATGTTAAAACCGAAAAAGTTAAAACTAATTTAAAACGGCACCTAGGCTGCCAAGCCAGCCTGACGGCGTGCCTCCAGGACTTTGCCCCATGTCTGTCCCCTCTTTCCTGTCTGACTACTTAATCAATAAAGGCATAAGCACCCCAAAAAAACAAACCTTTTAAAACGCATTAAAACACGGATTAAACAATGAAAACGTTAACTCGGGCAACTTGCGAAACAGGAGGGAAAGTGTCAATTAACTTGAGTATCTCGGGCTCAGTGGCCAAAGTATTAACAGTGTAATATTGTTCCTAATGCATGTCCAATGCATGTCATTTTTTTTAAAAACTGGTATCTTAAAAAATAACATTAAATTTTATTTGTTGAGTTGATGGGTAACGGTCACCTAAATAAATTAAAATATACAGTACATTGGGCAGAAGAATTAACATTTTTACACATTAAGCTACTAATTCAGACTAATTTAATGAATCCAAGCGGGTCATATTTGCATGTTTTGGAATTAATTGTACCCGAGGTTCTGAACTGAGAAATAACTCAAAAGATTTGTGCCACATTTTCACCATTTTCAAAAATATCAGACCTACAAGCTCATAGCGCGCCACTCCGTGGCGCGCTATGAGCTTGTAGGTCTGATATTTTTCGAACACCAGAACGCATACAGAAACAGAGAGGGTTAACCACTGCGCTATGCTTGTATCCTCCCTACCAGACGGACCTGAAGGAGGTGGAGAGGAAGGTGGCCCAGCAGGCTGCCAGGCTGCAGGGAGTGGACCTGAGCAGGACCATCCAGCAAGTCAGCCAGGAGAAACAGGAGACCCAGCACAAACTGGACACGAGTACGACCACTTAATGTACTTACAGAGGACCTCCTCCGCGTTGCTTGTTACTCTTGGCTCAGCTAGGACAGTGTTGGGGGGGTCCATTTTATACTGCTGTGCGTGGTTTTGCTCAGCTCGCTAAAATTCAATTTAAAAAATATATATATCTAATCGATTTACTCCCGCCATTGTGGCCAACGCAACACGGCCGTGGGATAAAGTCTAAATCTGGCTTTAGCTTCACCGTACGCCTGGCGTGGTTGTGAGTTTCAGCGAGATGATTCTTATACAGTGGACTGGACAACAGCCAGCCTTTTTTTTGGATAAGCATTTAACCCATTTATGACAAGATCTTAATTCAGTATTTTAGTATGTTCTAATAGCACAAAATAGCAGATCCAGTGCACCTGCACCGCACCAACAGCTGCCATCGGAATCTATTGGGCCTCAATTTTCCCAGAACCCTTTGCATGTCAGTGCAATGGATGTTTTTTTTTGTTTGTTTTTTTTCGATGCATCTCCCACTCTTTCTGAGGGAAACCTTTTAAGTCCTAAAACCTGGTTAAAACGTGAATGAAACAATGAAAACGTAAGTCGTTATTGGGAGGGAATCTGTTCTGCAGTCAAATAACTCCAACCAACTTCAACTCGTGCACGTGCCCACGCTTCTCTCTTCAAGCGCGACAAAGAAACGAGCATTTGGGTAACCTCTCCTCTCCTCTCCTCTCCTCTCCTCTCCTCTCCTCTCTCCTCTCCTCTCCTCTCCTCTCCTCTCCTCTCCTCTCCTCTCCTCTCCTCTCGTCTCGTCTCGTCTCGTCTCGTCTCCTCTCCTCTCCTCTCCTCTCCTCTCCTCTCCTCTCCTCGGCAGCGACCAGCAAGATCGATCTGAAGCGCAAGCTGATCCAGGACCAGCAGGAGCGGATCCAGAGCCTGAAGAGCCTGGTGAACGAGACGCGCTCCGAGAAGCTGCAGCTCAGCAGCGACATGCAGAAGATGCAGCAGCTGCAGGACCAGAGCGTGGAGTTCACCACCGAGGTCCAGAATCTGGCCAGGGACATCAGGGTAAGGTCCAGAGACGTCGACTGTGCTTTTGTATCGATACAGAAAAATCGACAATGATTGCCTGAAATTCTGTTGGGGAGATATCACCGACTACACCAGTCTGTGCCAATCCATCCGACACCAGATGATCAATGATCGTGTGGATAATTACATGACCACTGATATGTCACTTACAGCACACTTTGATTTTGTATTTTCAGGTTTGATCTGATCTTAATTAAATGTGTATCTTATATTCCTAGATCAGTGGTTCTCTAGCCATGTTTTATTACAAGCTAACTCTCAGAGTTAGAGACCTCTTAATAAGCATCTGTTTGGACCCCCCTCGATATACCCTGACAGTCCATGGACCCCACTTTGAGATCCACTGTCCACACGCGGGTATCGGATAGGTACTCGCTCGATAAAGAATCATCAGCTACATTTCCACCTTCATATGCCCCGCTTATACCTGTGGGGATATAGGCTCCTGGCCAGACTGATTTACGAAGTGACATTTTAAATGTGTGGAACGCAGATCAGACTGGATTCCTGGCTGATGGGGAAGTAAAGAACGGTACATCTCTAGATGTACGTCATATGAAAGATATGTGGCGTTGTCATGGCTGTATCTCCACTGATCCATCTAGGATGCCAAGGAGCAGCTGATGCCCATGAAGTCCACCCTGGAGAAGCTTCAGCAGGAGAAACAGGAGCTGGCGGAGCGCAAGAGACAGAAGCATGAGGAAGGACAAGAGAAGGTAAGGCAGTGATTCCACCCCGGCATTGATTCCACAGCTTTAAAATGTCAAGGAGCACCGAGGTAACATGCATTTCAGGGCTTGACACTAACACTTGCCCGCTTGTCCGGGGCAAGTAAAAAAATGGTGGGGCAAGTGATGACTGCTACCTGGTTGCCCGATCGGGCAAGTGTGCAACATAGTGCACTATAACACAACACAAGATAAATTTGTCTTGAAGTCAGTCATTGCACTCTGCCTCTGTGTCTTTCCCTGCTTTCTAGCTATCCGCAATTCCAGGCTGGATTTGGGAAACAAAACATGCAAATTAACATACACATCAAAATGACCATTAATCTTCTACAGTGTAGACCTGGGCTAATTAAGATGATGAATTTTAACTCTTGAGAGTGTAAAAATGAAACCAAATGGACCCACAAGGGTCCATTTGGTTTCATTTTTACGTTCTCAAGAGTTACATCTGGTTAACCAACTTAACTTTGGGACCACCTGGAACCTGGGGGGCAAGTGACCATGACCTGAGGGCAAGTAGAACCTGACTTGCACTTGCCCGATGGCAAGAAATGAGTTATCAAGGGTGTTGTAGAAGAAAGAATAGCCCATGCTGGCCGCATTATTTACATTATTAAGTTTCACACCCACGGTGCCTGTGACATGCAGAAGGCGATCGTAAGAAGACAGAATTTGTTGTCTTGTCTCCCTCCAAACCTGATAGATCTGTAAGCCCAGAATAGGAGGCAGGTGCACATCTTTTAGGTTTGTACATCTGCTGAGGTGGACAGAGAGGGATGTGTGACAATAGGGAACAGAATATGTGAAGTTGACTCTGCTATAACTTGAGTTAGTGGCTGCTTCATTCATTTATGACATTTTTGTGAAAATAATCTACAAATTGCTATTGGTCTACACCTTGTGGGCCTGTTGATCTACCCCTTTCAATTGTTATACAGTATGTTTGTAGGATTAACTTACTTAAACTGGATTTTGATGCCTATATCAACTAAATGGGTGACTTTGCCACCTAATATTAATTTGTTCACCGTTGTGATGCATTTTTGTCTCCATCGGGCCGAAGGCATGGGGAGAGAGGTATGTCTTAAATCTGTATTTGTTCTGTGCTCTGGACAGATCAACGCCATCAAAGAGAAGCTGAAGACCATCACGGTCTTGGAAAGAGACATTGCCAAGTACAGTGAAGAAGGCAAGGACCAGTATAAAGAGGTAAAACATGCATACATTGGGTTTAACCCGTCCAGTATGGATGTCTGCACAAACACACTCAACATTAGCACCGCCATCATCATTTGACAGACATAAGTTATCCGATTGATTGAACTTATTCACAGGAAGAGTCGTGGAGGCACATATCTATTAAAAATAATTCCAAAGGGATAACCCAGATAAGCCCTCGGGACTTGTTTCCATTAGGGTACTGTGTGTCCCATCCATTTCTGACTTTTTGTGAAATTTGTCTTGATGATGCATCGGTTTCTATTCTTATAGTTTTTTGGTATGACTTGCCCCGGGGACCGAACTCAAACCTCCCAGTTTCAGGGTGTACACTAACCACACTGAGCTGTTAATAATGTGAAATAAATAATATGGAAACATTATATATATATATATATATATATATATATATATATATATTATATATATATATATATATATATATATATATATATATATATATATATATATATATATATACATACTGTACAGCTAGTAAAAAGAAAGTACTAAGGGGAGGGTTGTAATTGTGATCAAACATAATTTCACGTCGCCATGTGTTACGCTCAACAGCAAAAGGAGAAAGAGCTTCAGGAGACGAACACGCACCTCCACGAGGCCGAGAAGCAGAGAGAACGCATCAACAAGGAGATGACAAACCTCCGGCAGGACATTGACACGCAGAAGGTGCCTCATTTTATCTTCATTCCTCTTCCTCCGCTCAACAGCAGCTTTGACTTCAGTGCTAACCTTTTACTGGAAGCATGTTATTTAAAAATAACATTAATGAATGAAGATGAATTTAGGTCAGGCTCAACTTGGAGACATTACGTGTTCATATACCTCTGAGAATCCACAGTCTACATCTCGCATGTTTTGTTATGCTTTTTTGAAGGGCGCTAGCCCCTACTATATTCAGCTATACTCCAGTAGTCCGGGGACCACCAGTGGTGGATTCCAGGTGGTAACCAAATGGACCTTTATAGATCTGTAACTCTAGAGATTGTGAAATGACACCAAATGGACCCTTACGGATCCATTTGGTGTCATTTCACACTTTCACGTTTAAACATCTGATTTAGTACATTTTCAAGAACCTACACAATCTGAAAATGTAGAAGAATTGTTATTTTGACCAACCTTTTGCCAATTATCTCCTAAATTGTGGACACAAACTTGAAAATCCTTAGTTTGGGGTTCAAGAGATTAAACTCCACATCATGGCTAAAATGCAGAATAAATAGTGGCCCCTGGTTTGAAAAAGGTTAAAATCCACTGCTCTATGATAATGATAAGAGCGGCCCTCACTTGGGATTGATGTGTTCATTTTTACTTAATTAACATGATCATTCTCTACACAGTGTCACAGAAAAGGCACATATTCAGCTTGTACATATGCATTTTCATTGAATTAGTTTTTTTGGTACTATTTTTGACTTTGAATCCTGAGAAGTAACAGATTTTGGGCCGTTTTTCCTACTGACTCCCACTGACTGTGTGTGTTTGTGTTGGGACAGGTCCAGGAGCGCTGGCTGCAGGACAACCTGACCCTGCGGAGGCGCGTGGAGGAGCTGGAGGAGGTGACACAGAAACGCCAGGAGCTCATGAAGGCCATGGGCACCATGCAGGTCATAGAGCTCCAAAAGTAAGCACAATCGTCACTGATAATTCTCTTAATCGCAACGTTTCGAAGTAATCAGAGTTATTTTGTCATACTCATGTTCGTGTTGAAACATTTTAATACTTAAAATAGAGACTCATTAGCAGATGCACAAGCTTACAAACCGTGCTTAACATTAGTCTGCAGGTTCACTGTTCTGAAAATGCTAACTCTACTGTATCTCTAACCCTAAACATAACTTCAAGCACAGGAGCAGAGCATGTTCAGAACAATGAACCAATTTGGAACTATGGATAGTCCTCTCTTATCGCCAATGGTGTTGATCAACGGTTACGGCAATCACTCCTTTATAATATTGTTGGATCGAGACATAATGCTACTCACCGTTGGCATCTGGGTGCTTGCTGCTGTTGTCATTAGCACAGGATCGAGCATCAATGTCATTGTGCCCATACACACCCATTCAATCTGTTTCTTTCAATCGCCTGTATCTCCTATTCCATGTCCCAGTTGATCAGAACAGCCATCCCTTCGTACACACATTTATTTTTCATATCTACCCTGTGCACTATTTTATTACAAATCCGCAGTGAATTGATACTGTGTAATCGTGCCGGTGCCTTTTTTTTCCTGTTTCGATTCTATTGATGAAGTAGATAAAGGAAATGGGAGCAGCTTGTGGTGCCGCTATGCCACCGCCATCTTGAACATCAGCTCTCCTGAGATGTTGTATCTCATTGTGTTTTTTTCCCTCTGCCTGTCTGCGTGTGTGTGCGTATGTGTGTGTGTGCGTGCGTGCGTGCGTGCGTGCAGATCGCGGCGCCAGCTGGAACGCGATCTGGACGAGCTGAAGAGGAACCGCAGCATGGCCCTGGGTCGCCAGAAGGGCTTTGAGGAGCAGTTGATCAACTTCAGGTTAGAATCTTGAAAATCTCTTGTTTTGCTGGGCCTGTGCAGTTAAAGGTAGGGTAAGTGATTTGAAATTCATGGTGTAGTACCAGCCTGGTGTACTAGGGGCGCGCAAGAGTAGCTACACTGCCCTACTTCGTTAACATCGTTAACACTTAAGTGTTAACGATGAAGATGGCTCTGTTCTATTCCGGTCTTAACACTGTCAGATTGCTGCTGTTGTGTGTGTTGACTCAAGTAAAGTAAAATCCTTGTAGCTGATAACGCATCACCCTTTAACTTACATTGATGAGCTGAGAGTCTAGCTGCCGCCAGCCTATTAAATGAGCAGACCAAATATTAGATATACACAGCGTACAAGTGTTGCGCACGACCTGGTACATAATTATATATGTAATGGTATCATACCATGCCAATGCGATGATGATGATCAGGCCTGGATTATATTTCAGCACACATATGATGTTGTTACGTGCAGATAACATTATGCAATGCACAAGACCAGAGGTGAGATGCATTGTCAGCTTCTCTCTCTCTCTCTCTCTCTCTCTCTCTCTCTCTCTCTCTCTCTCTCTCTCTCTCTCTCTCTCTCTCTCTCTCTCTCTCTCTCTCTCTCTCTCTCTCTCTCTCTCTCTCTCTCTCTCTATACTGTAATAATTTTTATTACAGTATATCTCCATAATTTGTTCAAAGGAAACATTTTAACAATGCAATATCACTATTTTATTGAAAATAATAGGGATCTACATATAATTGCATTTTAGGTTCAGCCTTTTTGACTCCAGGGACCACCTTTTATTCAGCATTTGAGCCACGGACCACCATTTGATTACATTTTCACACCAAAGACCTAAAAATTAAAGAATTCTTTTGATTTTGTCCACAATTCCAGGCTGGATTTTGCCAACAAAACAGTGTAAACTTCTTAATTAAGTGGTGCTAATTCAGATGTTGATATATTTTAACTCTTGAGAGTGTGAAAATGAAACCAAATGGACCCGCTAGGGTCCATTTGGTTTCATTTTTACACTCTCAAGAGTTACATCTGGTTAACCAACTTTCCATCCTTTAATCTGGGGACCAACCTGGAACCCTCTCAAGGACTACTGGTGGTCCCCGGACCACCTGTTGAAAACCCCTGGTTTAGATAGTCGGGCGAAAAGGTCGGCAATTTCCCGGTAATTAATCCTAATCGCCATATGACATACCTATGAAACAATGAATCCAAACAAATAGATGTGAAAGACTGACAGCGTTCATATGAGCACTGAGCTGTGCGATGTGCCCGTGTTGTGCAGGAAGGAGCTGCGAGAGGAGCAGTATGCCCAGGCTGATGTTCTCTACAGAGAGAAGATGATCATCATGAGAACCACAGAGCTGGTTAACAAGGACCTGGAGCTCTACTACACTGCTCTGGACCAGTGAGTCAAACACACACACACACACACACACACACACACACACACACACACACACACACACACACACACACACACACACGCTTGTGTTAACCCTTTCTGTACTGAACGCGTTTTGGTGTTTTAGCTGTTGAAAAATAGCAGATCTACAAGCTCATATCGCGCCACCGAGTGGCGCGATATGAGCTTGTAGTTCTGCTATTTTTGAAAAATTGTGAAAATGTGGTGCAAATCTTTGAATACATTATTTCGGAAGCAAACACTTTTAACTCAAATCTTTGCTTCTGGGGGATCCCTAGAACAACATGTTTTTAGATGAGGTTCTGCATAGGTTAATATTCTTGTGAATTTGGACATTTTTTAAAATATTTTATATGGAAAAAACTAGGGCTGCAACAATGAATCGTTGAATCTTAATCGAATCAATGATTCAGTTAATTGACTAATTTATAATTGATTATTCGAACCATCAACTAATGACTGGAGTTTTGACAATTTATCATGGTGTTTTCCCACTTAACTACAGTTTTTCTCCAGTGTTACACGTAACTAAACTAAAGAACAGTGATCCATCTCTCTTCTCTTACAATCTGATGATAGTCTGATGACATGTACACAGTCAGAATAAGACTAAAGACACCACGATTGTTTTAATGAATTTAAAAATATGTATTTTATTTGAATAGCAGCCTAAACAGCAGATAAACAAATTTGTTTTTGATCAAATTGTGTTTTTCTTTTACGTCCAGTTCATATTGATTTTGTCCTACTTTATTTAAAAACATACCTGTGCAAATTTGAAGTATTACATAATCGTTTAATCGCAATTATTTGAGGTAAACATGCACGTACACGCACGCACGCGCGCGCGTGCACACACACACACACACACACACACACACACACACACACACAGTGTGCATGTTGCTTATCTGTAAATACCATTATCTGCTAGTCTTGAGCTGATATTGCGGAATCCCCCTTACAAACGAGCAAATAATTATTCACCAAATGACTGGAGGCGTTCTGTACAAACTATCAATATGAATATTTCACATTTCACACAGAGTGCACTGTCATTTTTCAGACAGATCTGTCAACAGATTTTTCTATAATGTAACAATGTAGTGTAATGTAATGTGTTACATTGAAACAGATAGTGGCGCATAACATAATACAAATTAATTGTGTAATAATCGCCTATATTGTGGACAAAAGTCTTATGTTAACTTTTTATCCTTGTTGATACAACATGACATTATGAGTTGGGCTGCTACAGGACCATTGTTTTGGAGTTCTACAACACTAGACTTGACACCAAAGTAAGGGAAAATGCACAAAGGACAATGCTACGATGATCAGGAGGTGTCAAAACCCAATTGAGAGATTAAATATGACGGTATTCGGCGGTTTTGGTAGACCTGCACCCTTTTATTCCAAGGTGGTAGATCAGCAGATTTAACAACCTCTTAACCCTAGTACACATATCTCCAGGAAGGGCAAAATCAATTCTCGACTGCGGCAGGTGTCACGGCAGGTATAAGTCTTAAGCAGTTATAAGGGCCAGGGATATTGTTTAGGGTTACACCATCACTGCACTGCATAGCCTGCATATTAATAGAATAATGTTGAACACTCCTTCCTTGGTTCTTAACATTCCTAAGGTATGTTCGATTGGTCCAGTGAAGGGGGAAAAGGTAAAAAAAAAATCCTGTTTTCTCCACTAATCACGGTTGAAACCAGAACACCAGCCTGGAGAAAAAATATATATAAATAAACTTCACTGGGCATCATGAAGGTACTGAAAGACCCACCCACCTCAGACATCAGCTACATTATGTAAATTGCAAAAAAAATATATAATCGTCCAGGTGAGAATCGCCCACGTTCACTGTTCTAGGGTTAATTAAACCGCAGATGAGGAAAATGTAGACTAATGACAAAAAGATAAATTACAATGACTAAGACACATAATACACTGCTGGCAGCACCAGCAGATCTTATCCGACCTCCTTATTAGTCATTAGAAAGAAAGAGGGAAAAGATACAGACACAATCACTCAGTCGTATCACACGTAGAGAAGTGAACTCACTCATCGTCATGTTTGTTTGGCCTACTTATTGCACCTTATCTCCGTTTCCTGCTTCAACTGATGACTTGAAGCAGTTACTCAGCTCTTGGTCTGTGGACATCAAAAGCTACGCTGCAGGTGAGAGCAGCTCTGGCCTGGTGTGGGAGGCATCCAGTGACATTCTCCTCTGACCTCTTCGTCACCGTGGTGACGTAGGCCAGTGGTCCCCACATTTTCCACAGGTCAAGACGGATCCACAAAAGAGAGCTTAAAGGGGAATTCCAGACCAAAACTGACCCCTATTTGCGATAGTAGCCTACCTGGTAGAGTGCATTTTCACTGTACTTGTCCATGTAGTTGAATCCCCCTCTCCCCCCCACCTTCCTAACTGCCCCAGATCCACGGGCTCCAATGTCAACTAATGATCCACTCATACTCACCCTAGAAGGAGTTAACATCTGTCACTATTGTTTTTTTCTCTGAAAGTTTGCGCCCACTGTCTGGTGTCACTGGCATCAATCTACCTATGAAGTCATATACTGTATATTGCACATAATTTTTGGCATATATGCCCCCTTTTCTATACAGTACATTTCACCCTTGAGGTCCCCGTCCCTTGCAACAGTTTGAATGGGTGCAGGTTGTCTTAATTCTATGTGGGTATTTTTGTAGCTACTTTTTTCCCCCACACATCATATTTTAATAGTATACTGATACTCACGCATGAGTTTTATGTCACTCTGGGGAAGCCTTTACTTGTAATCCCAGAGGTAATCTATTCCTCCTCCTCTCCTCACCTCCCTTCTGCCACTCTCTTCTCCAATCACTCAGGTTGAAACTCCTGTCACATGGGTGCCAACACCTGAGTTTTTTATTTAATCATGTAGTGGCCCAATTATTTTGTTGTGTATAGTATGGTTTGATGTGATGTGATGTGTGAAAAAATAGGTTTGGAGTTACTAAAATACACATATTAGAATAAAGACAACCTGCGGCCATGCAAACTGCATTGGAGGGAGGGGGACCTCAGGGTGAAATGTAGAAAAGGGGGCATCTATGACAAAAATCAAGCGCATTATGTATGATGTCACGGGAATCGAGGTAGATTGATGACCAATGTGTTTTGGTGTGGAATTATCTGATTATTTTGTTTGTGATTCTATTTTTATTCATGGGATTTCCTAAATTGCGTTCGTTTCTGTTGCAATACCAGACTGTAGGGTGAGAATCGCTATGCTCAAAGGTTAAAGTGCTCCTTGTGGTGGTGACAGCGTCTCTCGGATTACCATCTCTGTTTGCCTCTTGAAAGAGAGAATCAGAGACTCTATTTAAGGGTTTCTGATGGTGATTGATTCTTCTGATGTTTCTTTGCTTAAACAGTATCTGATCTGTAGTAAATGCAATCCATTATCTATGACACTGCAGGCTGCTGTGAGAACTGGGGATGCTCACACTGCACACTTCTCTTGACCCCTCTGTCATCACTAGGCCCAACAACTACGAGCAATACAAAATTACATTAGTTTTATGGATTTATTTAGTTTTACTGCATGGACCCAGTGATTCCCACAAAGTGACCGTAACTACTTCATATATCAAGAAAAAAACAAAGCAATACTCTCACCATGGGACTCTGGCAATTAATTAATACACTGGACATACAACTTAAGTTCTGAAAATCTCTCTAAAACTATCTTTAACTCGGGCTTGATTGATTCAATAGTTTGTTGAACGTAAATGTAACTGTGGTAACTTCACAGAAGAAGGCAACAGAGTACTGTCAAACACTCAGTTCAAAACTGAGAGCACCGCGAGGTCGTGTTTCTGTCCGAGAAAGGATCAAGGACGGGTCGCGAGAGCAGTCTATATGTTTTGCCAAAATCTCCAATTTTTGCGTCTCTCTTTGTCTCTAAAGCTAGTTTTAACCGGTTCCTTTGGGTTTACTTCAAGGTGACACCTTGAGACAAGCCAGACACATTAACATTCCCAAAGCTTTAGTCTCACCCATTTTCATTAGTATTTTCATCAGTATTATATCCTTTTTACAATGTAAACGGTTTTGGGTAGAGGTCGAGTGTTCAGAAAGTCAGTTGTGTGTGTGTCCAAGTTGTCAGTAGTTCACAGGCTCATGCCCATGCATGTGTGTGCGTGTACTCCAGTTGACTTCTTGCAAAGTTCAGGGAAGGGGGCTGCCCTGGGTTAGCGTTAGGGTTTCCTGTTTGTTAGGCTGTCATATCAGTTGTCATGATAATACAACTCTGAGTTAGTTTCATGAGGTGTCAGCAAAAGGGGCTTGCATCAACTTTTGTCTTAATCAAAGTGTTATTTCGCACAGATCTTTTCTTTACAGATTGTATTCCAGTTCTATTCCTGGGGTGCACAAATGGTTAATCATGTCTCTCACACCTCAGAGAACTATTGTAGACTGGATCTGCTACACTTTACTTTATAAAAAAGAATAATTCAGACAAATTCATTTGTTTTCAAGGAAAACATTGTCCTAAAAACGTGTGTAAAAAAAAAAGTGGTCTTGAATGGAAAAATGTAAAGAATGACTTTACAGGTTACTGCAAAAATGAGTCCGTTATGTAAGGGAGGTACTTGTAAGGGCATTAGTCCCAACACTGGTGATGTCTCCATGGACATCTTGGTTAGTGCCACACAGCTGTCATGACATGCTTAAAAGCCATGTCTTGGGCCTACTATGTCATAATGTTGTCTGTAGCCTACTATGTATTTGACATACTTTCTAGTAACCTAGTTCATATGTAGGTGACGTGGTGTCATAACCTACGAGGAGTTGTAGTTGTAGTTGTTGTTGTTGGTGGTAGTGGTGGTGGTTTTCATGTGTGCCGCGGTGCGCGACATGGAGTGTGCATGATACGCACTGGTAATACAATGTAACCAACTTGCACATACATTAAAAACAAAAAGAAAAAAAGCTGTAATTGTTAGGTAACGGAAAATAATATCGAAAAATAATATAGAAAGTAAAAAAATATATATATACTGTAGAAAGTGATTCTGTAAGTGAGTCTGTAATGTCTGGAGCTCTCTGGTGGAGCTGTTGCCCCCGTGACCCGACTACAGATAAGCACTTGAAGAGGATGGATGACTGTATTATAGATAGATGAATACAGACGTCCCACCGTAGAAAAAAATAAACTAAAATATACAAACATTTATATGCCACATGATGATTAACATACCATAGATTGGGTAGTTGCAGACAGTTGGTGTTATTTATTTCTGCACTGGCCTGCACAGGGTTGTTATCTGGTTACAGTTCCTGCAAAATTACAAGGTATGAAAAACGTACATAAGCAGGCATCTTTCCTCTTTTTGATTTAGTATTGACTATAGGTTGTGCTTATTGGCAGCTCCAGTTGCTTAATTGATTTCTGTGAAAACAGAACATGCAATTGTTTTGTAGAACAGCTGTGTAACATTCAGTATTATAAACATTTTAAAATGCATACTCATGAGGGAGTTAAATATATATATATATATATATATATATATATATATATATATATATATATATATATATATATATATATATATATATATATATATATATATATATATATATATATATATATATATATATATATATATATATATATATATATATATATATATATAATGAGATTTGTCTTTGTAGAGGAAAAATAAATGTGCTTGTTTTTTTTTCTCCTCTGGAAAATCCTCAGTTGAGAGAGCACACACTACACAGAAGGAAGGCTGTAGTACATGCCTAATAAGGCGACATTTTCCTTCTATTGTTTGATAAGCGCATATTATAAAAACATGACTTATAACAAATCAATCAATCAATCTTTATTTATATAGCACAGTTTAAAACAGCCGAAGTTGACCCAAAGTGCTTTACAATCGATGCATGGATAAAAACAACAAATCAAAATATACACCTGGACTACACTTGGAATTGTAGAAATCGGGTGAGAATTCCCTGGGAAGTCGGCGTTTGAAATATCAATTTTCTTCATGCAGACGAGTAGGTTAAAATGCATGGAGTTGTCCTGTGTGACGGGGTGCGTAGTCAGGGGTTGAAATGAGCAAAGTGCTAGCAAGCAAGCAACTGACAATTAATCAAAGTGCTAGTCTTGCCGCTTTGTTCTGAACAAGTTGACATTTACATGTTTGCTTTGTTGCACTAAACTAGATTACGGAACAGTAGTCCAGATTTGACAAATCTAGCGAAGTTATGACTAATGTGATTGTTGTATTAGTTAGCAGATGAGCACTCCTAATGACCTAGATGCCATTACTTCTCACCACTATATTATTGATCTGATTGGACTATGGCTGTGTTTCGTGACTTTAATCACGATGGCCTGGCCCTTGTTTCTTAAACTTGCTCAGGCTGAAAAAATGGCATATGCAGAGAACACGACCACTTTCAGGATTTACCATTCTGAAACAACTTCAACGACAAATAATTTGATAAATAAATTAAAATCTCAATCAAAGACACGTCATAAATCAAAAAATAAGGACAATGTTTAAGAAGTACTGAGGATAGGCCGGGGGGTCTATTTTGGGTCTCAAGCTAAAACGTTTAGGAACTAAAAAAAAAAAATGCAATCCCGGGTGAAACAAAAACTGTGGTCGCTTCACTCACTAAATATAGATCCCCCAGCATTCTTACAATTTGACAGGCATTTAAACATTTTGCAGCTGCCGCTACTTGCATAAAAGGGCATTCAGGGATTTGGAAACCCTCAGTTCCTCCCTGTAACAATATGTGCACATGCACATACTCTACAGTGGCAGGAAGTGCAACAGGCCAACAGCTTATCCATCAGGCACCGCCCCACCCTATCATCTCGATTATACAAAAGGCTTTTCTCTCAAAGCCAAAACTTTTTTTTTTTTTTTTTTTTACCCCAGGGGCTCACTGGGGACAGGGAGGAACTCCTTATATGGTCACCACACACTATAGTAGGGAGGATTATCAAAACATTATTTGAATTAAGCGAAATCACTTAATGTACATAAAATGATGTAACCGGATTGTGTAGAAGGCACAGCAACAACTCGAGTCCAGTTTACTGTGCCCAAAGGGTTTATGTAGTTGAAGAATGAGAACTAACTGCTGACCCGGCATTAGATTTACCTGACGATTGCTTGACCTTTAACATGGTCCTCGCTAACTGCGTCTTTGACTGATTATTTATTATATTTCAGTGCATCCTCGCCAAGGACGCCTTTTAATGTCTGTTTATAGCACCTTTAAGCTATACAGTTGTGTTCAAAATAATAGCAGTCTGTTTAAAAATTGAGTAAAGCCCAAAATCCTTATAGTGGTTTTTATTTCCATGCATTGGGAACACTGCACATTATATTCTAAATCAAAACATGAAGAAAAAAGCAGAAATTATTTAATTACTTTACAGAAAATGACGAAAAATGAACATTGGGCTGTTCAAAAAAATAGCAGTGCCTGCATTTTACTTTACAAACTCAAATATTTACCAGACCAACAAAATTAAAGTCATGGAGTGGCCAGCCCAATCCCCAGACCTTAATCTAATAGAAAACTTGTGGGGTGACATTAAAAATGCTGTTTCTGAGGCAAAACCAAGAAATGCAGAGGAATTTATGGAACGTTGTCAAATCATCCTGGGCTGGAATACCTGTTCACAGATGCCAGAAATTGGTCGACTCCATGCAACACAGATGTGAAGCGGTTCTCAAAAACAGTGGCTATACAACTAAATATTAGTTTAGTGATTCACAGGAATGCTGAATCCTGGATATTTTTCAGTTAATACAGTAAATATTTGAGTTTGTAAAGTAAAATGCAGACACTGCTATTTTTTGAACAGCCCAATGTTCATTTTTCTTAATTTTCTGTAAAGTAATTAAATAATAATAATCTGTTTTTTTTTCTTCACGTTTTGATTTAGAATATAATGTGCAGTGTTCCCAATGCATGGAAATAAAAACACTGTAAGGATTTTGGGCTTTACTCATTTTTTTAAACAGACTGCTATTATTTTGAACACAACTGTACCTTAGAGCATCCAAAGCTATACATATAGCTTTGAGTCGTTGTTTTGGCTTTACCTTCAGCCCCAATGCATTGCAGGAAAGGAAAGCTGTTGAAGCATTTCAAGTCTTTTGGGGGGGGTTAATGCAGTTCAGATGGCAGTAGATGTTTAGTGGCTCAATAGACACTCACTGTGACTGCTTGTGTATGTGTATCATAATCTTCATCATCAAAGTGTTTTTAAACACTTTGATGATGAAGATGATCCGATCCGTGCGGTCAAGCCAATAGGAGGACTGTTTTGGCCTATCGATGTTGGCGGTCTTCTTCTACCGGTGCTACCCAATAATAGAAGGTATTGTGAATGTTGGCCTGAGCTGAACTTTTCATCTAGCGATGAATAAGTCAAGGAAGCATCCATGTGGTTTTTCTATCACCACCTTCCTTCTTTCTCTTCACCAGCCGCTGCTTTCTAGGTAGCGTTTATCCCTTGTTTCTTAAACTTGCTCAGGCTGAAAAAATGGCATATGCAGAGAACACGACCACTTTCAGGATTTACCATTCTGAAACAACTTCAACGACTTCCAAATAATTTGATAAATAAATTAAAATCTCGATCAAAGACACGTCATAAATCAAAAAATAAGGACAATGTTTAAGAAGTACTGAGGATAGGCCGGGGGGTCTATTTTGGGTCTCAAGCTAAAACGTTTAGGAACTAAAAAAAAAAAATGCAATCCCGGGTGAAACAAAAACTGTGGTCGCTTCACTCACTAAATATAGATCCCCCAGCATTCTTACAATTTGACAGGCATTTAAACATTTTGCAGCTGCCGCTACTTGCATAAAAGGGCATTCAGGGATTTGGAAACCCTCAGTTCCTCCCTGTAACAATATGTGCACATGCACATACTCTACAGTGGCAGGAAGTGCAACAGGCCAACAGCTTATCCATCAGGCACCGCCCCACCCTATCATCTCGATTATACAAAAGGCTTTTCTCTCAAAGCCAAAACTTTTTTTTTTTTTTTTTTTCCCCCAGGGGCTCACTGGGGACAGGGAGGAACTCCTTATATGGTCACCACACACTATAGTAGGGAGGATTATCAAAACATTATTTGAATTAAGCGAAATCACTTAATGTACATAAAATGATGTAACCGGATTGTGTAGAAGGCACAGCAACAACTCGAGTCCAGTTTACTGTGCCCAAAGGGTTTATGTAGTTGAAGAATGAGAACTAACTGCTGACCCGGCATTAGATTTACCTGACGATTGCTTGACCTTTAACATGGTCCTCGCTAACTGCGTCTTTGACTGATTATTTATTATATTTCAGTGCATCCTCGCCAAGGACGCCTTTTAATGTCTGTTTATAGCACCTTTAAGCTATACAGTTGTGTTCAAAATAATAGCAGTCTGTTTAAAAATTGAGTAAAGCCCAAAATCCTTATAGTGGTTTTTATTTCCATGCATTGGGAACACTGCACATTATATTCTAAATCAAAACATGAAGAAAAAAGCAGAAATTATTTAATTACTTTACAGAAAATGACGAAAAATGAACATTGGGCTGTTCAAAAAAATAGCAGTGCCTGCATTTTACTTTACAAACTCAAATATTTACCAGACCAACAAAATTAAAGTCATGGAGTGGCCAGCCCAATCCCCAGACCTTAATCTAATAGAAAACTTGTGGGGTGACATTAAAAATGCTGTTTCTGAGGCAAAACCAAGAAATGCAGAGGAATTTATGGAACGTTGTCAAATCATCCTGGGCTGGAATACCTGTTCACAGATGCCAGAAATTGGTCGACTCCATGCAACACAGATGTGAAGCGGTTCTCAAAAACAGTGGCTATACAACTAAATATTAGTTTAGTGATTCACAGGAATGCTGAATCCTGGATATTTTTCAGTTAATACAGTAAATATTTGAGTTTGTAAAGTAAAATGCAGACACTGCTATTTTTTGAACAGCCCAATGTTCATTTTTCTTAATTTTCTGTAAAGTAATTAAATAATAATAATCTGTTTTTTTTTTCTTCACGTTTTGATTTAGAATATAATGTGCAGTGTTCCCAATGCATGGAAATAAAAACACTGTAAGGATTTTGGGCTTTACTCATTTTTTTAAACAGACTGCTATTATTTTGAACACAACTGTACCTTAGAGCATCCAAAGCTATACATATAGCTTTGAGTCGTTGTTTTGGCTTTACCTTCAGCCCCAATGCATTGCAGGAAAGGAAAGCTGTTGAAGCATTTCAAGTCTTTTGGGGGGGGTTAATGCAGTTCAGATGGCAGTAGATGTTTAGTGGCTCAATAGACACTCACTGTGACTGCTTGTGTATCATAATCTTCATCATCAAAGTGTTTTTAAACACTTTGATGATGAAGATGATCCGATCCGTGCGGTCAAGCCAATAGGAGGACTGTTTTGGCCTATCGATGTTGGCGGTCTTCTTCTACCGGTGCTACCCAATAATAGAAGGTATTGTGAATGTTGGCCTGAGCTGAACTTTTCATCTAGCGATGAATAAGTCAAGGAAGCATCCATGTGGTTTTTCTATCACCACCTTCCTTCTTTCTCTTCACCAGCCGCTGCTTTCTAGGTAGCGTTTATCTCCGGCCTGATCTTTATCACTGCATGGTCTGATGATGGGAACACACCTGAATCACACAAAACCCCTGTGTATACCACAAAATCTGTGGCATAAGATTCATCATTCATTCCAGGGCCAGTCCTGTCATTATTACTGCTGGCCCCCCGAATGTCGTAATTGTCGGGCAAAACTTTTATAAAATACTGGAAATGGCACATGTACAAGCTGTCGATGTGTGTCATTGCAACATCACTGTTGTCAGATAAGGGCATTCGTGTGTGTGTGCGTGCGTGCGTGCGTGCGTGCGTGTGTGTGTGTGTGTGCCTGTGTTTCAGTGGCTTTTCAAACCTGGGTTCGAAGCCTGTCGTGTCATACAATACTGTAAAAACAAAATAAATATAGGAATTATTAATGTCTCCACAAATGCTTATTTTACTGTGAGCAATCCAGTGTGATTACACTGGATTACGTTCAACTTCAATGTGATCGTACTTGTACATCAAGCTGGAGGACATTGGCCTCAGTGCTTGGCAAGTCTTATTTACTGTTCAAGAAACTGGACATCTACAAGATTGAACATTTGCAAAGGTCTTTCTCAAAATATTACATATTTAACACAAATCTTTTGGGAGTCCAAGGAACTAAATCTTTTCAGACAGTGGTCAGCTGCCAAACATGTAACAAACATGTATACAATCGGCCTCGGGCGTAAATGTCAATCCATATTACACATCTACAGTATCTGTGTTGCTCTTTCTGTGCTCTGTGTGAGTTTCAAGTGTGGTCTTGTTGTCAGCGTTCCAAACCATTTTTCTCTTTACTCTCTTTAGCGCAACATGAATCTCAAAGGCGTAAGCCTGTTAACAGTAGGTCAAACCTAAATTCAGATCCCGTGTTGTGTTTGGATTCTGTCCTGTGAGGAGTCATGTTGTAAAAAGAAAATCTATACACCCAGATCTACTTGTTCATGTAGGTGGTTAAATACAGAACACTTTTGTGACCCTGTGCATAGCGCTATGCATAATGTATTGAATGCATGTTAGGTGCATTAAAAACATTAAGAACACCATAGCCGATCTCTGAGACGCAGAGGGAGTTGGCAGAAGCGATGCTATCTTCTAATGACCGATTTTTGGCACTGAATTAGTATTGAGTATTTGCAAGTTAATAGTTAATATTTGGACATATTAACACATGTAAAGGTCCTCTGTTTCATAGTATCCATTTGTAAGCGTCTGTGTCTGTGTGCTCTCTCTCCAGAACCATCATGAAGTTCCACAGCATGAAGATGGACGAGATCAACAAGATCATCAGGGACCTGTGGCGCAACACTTACCGGGGACAAGGTGTTTGTCTCATCCTACCACCGTTTAAAAATAAATTCATTCATTAAAAAATGGAGGATTTCATTTCAAATGTAGAATAAATAAGCTGATTGAGCTTGTAGATCAACTTTTTTTTTTTTTTTTTTGTTAATTTGCATTGGGCATCCCAAGACATGACCAAAGCAGTGGGGGGGGGGCGGGGCGGGTTGGAAGGAATGTTTTGGAATTCCCTGATCTTGACTCTTGACCTTTACTATCCTGCTCTCACACACCCCTTTTCTCTTTGTGTGCATGTGTGCGTGTGTGCGTGTGCGCGCGTGTGCGTGCGTGCGTGTGTGTGTGTGTGTGTGTGTGCGCGCGTGCCAGACATTGAATATGTTGAGATCAGGTCCGACATGGACGACACGGTCAGTGCGTCGCTAAAGAGACGGGTCTACAACTACCGGGTGGTGATGGTGAAGGGAGACACGGCCTTGGACATGAGGGGGCGCTGCAGCGCCGGACAGAAGGTAACCCCACCCCCGCTATGCACCGAAACGCTCTCCAATTTTTTTAATTTATTTTTTCCCAGTTCAGTTGTGTTAAACCTCCATTCTAACGTGCGTGTGTGCGTTCTCTGTGTAGGTGCTGGCCTCCCTGATCATCCGCCTGGCCCTGGCCGAGACATTCTGTCTGAACTGTGGTATCCTGGCCCTGGACGAACCCACCACCAACCTGGACCGGGAGAACATCGAATCGCTGGCCCACGCCCTGGTCGAGTCAGTGCACACACAAGACAGACACACACACACACCTACATACACACGCCGCACTCTAACTGTCCATGACAGATGTTAATTCGTAACACTCTCTGTTCCACTACTCACCCTATCACAATATTGCTTTTTGGTCGTGCACCAATCGACCCTCCCCCACATACACGAATACACACACACACACACACACACACACACACACACACACACACACACCTCCCAAGTTCTCGAAGAACACAATGATTTATGAGTACCTTTCACACATGACTCAATACCCCGTGCAGTGATGTTGAGCCAACATTGATTCCGTCGGGCAGCCGGCCATAGCCAGAATGGTCAGAGAGCTTTGCTTGAGGAGCCGGAGAGGTCCCAAGTTGTCTCAGGCCAAGGCTAGCAGTGTAGTCTACTTGCCTGCCCATAGAAAAGGTTGAGTATGGGTTCATTATGGCAATCCGATCGAGACAGTAACCATATAAAATACTTTGGTGGCATTACTTACCAAGTAATTAAACCCTTAAATATTCGAAATAATTCCATGCAGGTAGAATTAATGCAATCGATTATTTGCATGGTGATTCATTGCCGATTATTTGCATTGCAAAACGATAGTGTTACGGAGCGCCTTCTGGGTAGGGGTCTACAGTAGAATAAAAGTGAACAGTGGAGGAGACGATTTTAGCAAAGAACCTTTTATTTGTTTTATGGCACTTCTTTTTGTTTGTCTGATCGGCAGAGACAAGTTTACATTATTTGTACTGTTTGTTTTCAGACAAGCAGTTTGGCTTCATAATTGCTAGTTTACACTTGAGATAATTTATCTATATAGGGGAAAAAAACAGAAGGTAACCCATAACTTAATCCCTGACAGACAAAAATAACAATACTAAACCCTTACTAACCAAAAACCTAGAACATATCAAAAAGAATAGGACCTAGCACCTCGATATGGGAATAGGAATGTGTCTCTCTCTAAACCCTAACTAACCTAATCGTTACACCCCTACTGCATGCTGTTTTGATGTGGGTGTGACCGTGAAGACGGATATCCTTCGGGACCCCCCCCCCCACCCCACCCCCTTTAAAAAGTACAGGCACTTTAACTGGGTCTCTCTCGCAGGATCATCAAGAGCCGCTCGCGCCAGCGCAACTTCCAGCTGCTGGTCATCACCCACGACGAGGACTTTGTGGAGCTGCTGGGACGCTCCAGCTACGTGGAGCACTTCTACCGCATCCGCAAGAACCAGGACCACAACTCTGAGATCACCAAGTGCAGCATCACGTCGCTGTCCTCCTACCTCCACTGAGGTCGCCCCGGCAAACGCAGACGAGAAGGCAGTCGGGCTCGTTCTGTAACAAGACGAAAGGAAAAAGAGACGATTTTTGGTCATTCTGTGGATCCGTGGTCGCCGGTGTTCGGTCGAAGGATCGATAACCGTGACTTAAACTACCATTTGAGAAAAGGGCTTTTGTGGCGGCGGTGAAACATCCACTGTGTTGCTTTAGGAGGTAAAAGAAAAGCAGAGCACACTCCGAGGAGAATGACATCAGACGAGACGACTTCTGCCGAGAACGGAGTGGAGCGCCGCTTGTGCTTGTTTGGAGTGGCACGAGCGAGGCGTCCCCAAACGTTTAACTATCTGCTTTCGGGGGGCCCGGTCCGCTTATCTTAACGCAGAGAAAACAACGATGCGGCCGCGCGGGGACGGAGCGCTGGAGAGCAACCCGATGTCGTTCACCTCTTTTTGAACTTTTTGTGTGCAAAGGCTTGAAACCTCCCTCCCGAATGAGCAGCAGCGGAAAAAGTTGGTTCACACACCTCTATTTCAAGACCCAGACACTGCATAGGAAGAAGGTTGTTCACTTTGAAATGGTGTTCATTTAAAAAAGGGGAAAAAGTTATTGTTTCTTTTTCATTTTGTACATTATGTTAGTTTGAACTGAAATGTTGTTGCCATCTGTCGGTCCCTTGTCTATGCCAAATGTTCAGGAAGCCAGTTTAGCACGTAGACTTCAGGCTTTTCAACCAATAAACAAGTTCTGTTGTCCTGGAGCGGCTATTGTCAGTGAATGTCTGATTGTCTTTTCCATGTAGCGAGGATGCGGCTCAGCGTCGCGCCTTTTCCATGTAAGGAAGGATGCAGCTCCGCGAGCGAAAAAAGGAAGCATTTTTTCTTTTTCTCCTTTCCTGACTGCGTCGGAACCGATCTGCCGTTCACACACACGTCAGTCAAAAGGTTTTGCGATGGAGGAAGGTTTAATCTTAACCACATCTCACAGAAGATATCCTCCGTGGTTTGCTCGCCTAACTTGCTGACAATCAGTGCAGTTTCTCTGTTATCTTTCTGATCTCTTTTTTTCTGAAATTCGGAGGGGAAAGCACAGCAAGGCGTGGGCCAGAATGAGCATATAAACCTCGGGCTGCTCCTCAGTCGATCCACAATCAATCACAGCCACTGCTGAGAGGACAACCGGCGAACCACCTGCCACTAGCGCTGTTTCCACAGGTCCACTCCAACTTTTCAACAGCATTTCCCACTCGAGCTTTTAAACAACAGGTTCTATTAGTCGCTTTTCAGCAACAGTTCCACCAGAGCCATGAAGACGATGATGATGATGCTCCTCCTCCTTGCATGTTCTGCGGCGCTGATGTGCAGCGTGGACGCATCCCGCACCAAGCGTAATTTCAAGCAACGCAGCGACATCGCCAATGACATCGACGCTTTGCTCAAGACGATCCCCAAAGTAAGTAAATGGCTTGCTGGAAAAAAATTATGGCACTAGTAAACTGCACAGTGCAGTACAAATATAAATTCTAACTGCGGTTGAGTCATTTTAACAGTTCAGGAGAGGAGAAAAAATGATTTGATTTTATTTTTATGCAAAATGAGTTGGACATACTAGAGCATGTCTGAACTAAATATCAGAGCTGAATTTGACATGTAAATATGAGATAAATACTTAAACATGTAGAGGTTCTGGAGGCCACAGAAGTGAACCTGTCAAGTCTGTTTTCTCAACTTGCTGTTTACTGAAAGACATTACTCTATAAGCCATATCTCAAAGACTGGTGGGTCAAACTGAACAACCAATATGTCAAATTGTTGCTATGATATCCTGCTTTCACATAATAAAACATGAAAAAAAAAATCCTCAATGACTCAACCTTGGTCGGTGCTCTAGATTATTAGATGTCCTTTCGGTGCTGATGGTGAAAACATTTTTTTTTAATAATGCATGAATCTCTTTTTGCATTGCAGGAGATGAAGGAAAGCTTTGTGGAAGACATTGCAAACCTGACAATTGAACCTAACAAATGCAAGGTGAGAGATCAGCTGCTGACACACTGATTAGCAAGGAGGTCTGCACAGCAGTGCAGCAATAGTCATTTTAAAGGATGCCGACATGTTTGACTCGAGACATGACTAGATTACAATTTAGGCATTTAGCAGACGACCTTAAATCCAGAGCGACTTATATTAGTCCATTTCGACCTGACGTTAGATTCTAAAGCGTTCGCTCTGAATGAACATATTGAAATATTTGCGGTGCGTTTTTCCCCCAATTTCTTTTATACTTTTCCCCCAAAAAATACCAGTTGTACACACTTGCTATTTTTAACTTAAAACACCAAAAGTAATGGTTTAGGCAAAAAAAAAGTATGGCAATACACTGTATACATAAACAGCAGTTCTTCTAAATCCTACATAAGCTAACAATTCCAACTTGGAATCATCATCATCATCAATGTTCAAGGAATAGTCCATAGTCATTCCATACATCATACACAACGTACAAGATTGCTATCAGTGACCATATCTAGCTTTTAGGTTCATACTGAAGGCATGTAATGCCCTAAACACAATGGGCTTTCCTTTTCCCTGTTGCACGGGTTCCTCAAACTTATACAATATACATAAGGTGACCTGTACTGTATATTAGTGATGCCCAAATAGGCTGAAAATATATCACTGTTCCTTTCCGTCCAGGCTGAATTCTTCTGCAAAGTAGAAGTGATCCTTGCCAACCACACAGCCAATTACACAGCCAACCAGACAGACGACCAGAAAGACAACCAGGCGGCCGTCGAGAAGATGATGAAAATCAATAAGTCCATCCATCTGCTTAACAAGGTAAGAACTGCAAGCATGATTAAACCATGGGATAGTGCACATGATAGGATATACTGATGGGTCTCTCATGGGGACACAGACATGTCATTGTCCTGAAATGACTCAACTAGTGTTTCAGTTTAACTAAATATTTTCAAAAAGTAGTACCTCTGCAGCTTGATCGGTCCAGAGGGGGTTTGAACAGTGTTGGTCTATATTACTTAGGAAAGTAACTTCTTTACTTTACTTGTTACCCCTTAGACAAAGTAATATCATTACTTTACTTATTACTGGATTTGAAAAGTAATATATTACATATTACGTTATTACTTTCCCAAGTTCTCAACACCGCTTTTGAAAAAATAGAGAAGTACAACATAATCTGTTTATTACAAAATAAAGCAGCAAGAGATTTGTAGTGTACATAACTGTGCAGGATGCAGCGTGTGGATTGGATCTACAATCTACTGCACATCTCTGTCATTGCAGTACCTGTCAATAGCTTGTACATCTGTTCTATTTTTGCATGCAACAACAAGCTCATTTAAAAAAAAAAAAGTAACTTGGCGTTACTTGCAAAGTAATGCGTTACTTATTACCCATTTTTGCAGAGTAATCTCGTTACTTTACTTTTTGGAGCAAAAGTAATAATATTACAGTAATATGTAATCTAAAATTAGTTACTGCCCAACACTGGGTTTGAATGATTAGTACTCCTACAGACAAATAGTGGAATAAGACAAACGGAATAACTTGCATGTTATTAACAAATCACAGTAGTGAAGATGCGCCACAGACCTCACATCACGTTGCACATGTACCTGCGACAGGGTACCTGCTCCCCTTTATGCCCATATACAGGATGTACTCTCTTTAACCCATTGTGTCCTGATCAGATTCTAGTTCCTCATGCCAGATTCTAGTCCCCCACGGTAGATTCTAGTTCCTCTCAGTAGACTGTAGTTTCTGAAGTTAGATTCCAGTTCCTGACACTAGATTCTAGTCCATGACACTAGATTCTAGTTTGTGACACTAAATTCTAGTCCCTGGTGCGAGATTCTTGTTTTTCTGAAAAAATCTCTTTCTGTGTCAGTGATGCTTAACATATTTCATAGGAAGGACCCCCAGAAATATCTATTATTTAGCTGCAGAACCTCATCTAAAAACATGTTGTTCTAGGGCTCCCCCAGAAGCAAATATTTGAGTTAAAAATGTTTGCTTCCAAAATATTGTATTCAAAGATTTGCACCACATTTTCACAATTTTTCAAAAATAGCAGATCTACAAGCTCATATCGCGCCACTCAGTGGCCCGATATGAGCTTGTAGGTCTGCTGCTAAAACACCAAAACGCCTTTCTGTGTGCACACGAGTCTAAAGTGAAACGTTCATCTTTCAGGGGCAGGGCGCTTGCAACAACCAGGAGAAGATGGACATGGAGCCGACGGAGAACAAAATGGAATTCCAGAAGCTGCTGGAGGACCTTAATCGCTGTCTCAGATACTGCAACACCCTGCCTGGCCATAAACACTAAGATGGCTAATAAGTACAATGAGAACTTAGGTTATAGCAACCTCTACAGGTCAGCCAAACCTTCTTATTGCCAAAATGGAACTTTTATTTATTTATTTTTTAATTCTACAACCGAAGGCACTCTTCCAGTCCACAGAACTGTTTACTCCGTATCTAGGCAGCACTCCTCTCCGTTTATTTTTTTTTTGTTTGTTTGTAATTGTTGAAACATTGTGTAAAATGAGCATAATGTGTTTGTTTTATTTATAGATATAATTGTCTTCTCTGTTGATTGTGTGCATTTTACAGTTTCTCTAAACAAAGCAATGCCCATTAGTCAGTGTTTTTTTATTTTTCTATTCCTACTCTACCGAGACGATCCAGCAGACATTAAAAAAAATATATATAAATAGCAGATATCTACAACCTCACAATGCAATCAATGCACTGCATTGTGGGCTTGTAGACCTTTTCATTTTAGAACATAGGGTGTAAGTAGTTTAATTGTCCATTGTTGATGCTGTGTGCTTATTTATTTTGTCATTCTATTTAAGAAAATACGTTAACGATAATGTTCTAATTTATTTATTGTTTTGAACTGCCCGACATCTATATTAATAGTAGTATATATTTATTTGGAGTAGTGGAATGTATGTGTGACTGTATGGTGTGGCCATGTGTTAACAGAAATAAAGTCATTGTATTGAATAAAAAGCCTGGCCTGTCTATAAGTGTCCAATCGGTAAACTATTTACCATTTAGATGGCCGTGGACCCCCATCTGAACATTCACTGTGAAAAATACAGTAAAAAATGTGCACCACAATTTTACTTTTTTTTTTTTTTTAAGTCAGATCTACAAGCAAGTGGCGCGCTACGAGCTTGTAAATATGTCACTTTTCACAACAGCTAAAGTTTAAAATAACTCAAAGTGGTTGAACTTAAGAGAGCTCCACCCATTTTCAACATTTGAGAGTGTACAAGTGGAACCAAATGAACCCTAACGGGTTCATTTGGTTCCATTTGTACGCTCTCAGAAAAAAGAAGGCATCTAAAGAAATCCATTAACATGGTGAAAATACATCTTGATGATGTCATCAAGATGTTTCACCATATAGTGGCTTTCTTCAGACCTCCATTTCTTGGGAACACAGAATGGGGGAACTTTTTTTTTTTTTACATGTCCACCCAACACCTCGAAGGTACATCAATGACATTGTCAAATATTGAAAATGCA
The DNA here is from genome assembly GCA_039105355.1 of Benthosema pterotum. Lineage (NCBI taxonomy): Eukaryota > Metazoa > Chordata > Actinopteri > Myctophiformes > Myctophidae > Benthosema > Benthosema pterotum. Next base: position 10,891,874 of record CM076975.1, on the reverse strand, counting down.
TGGGTGGAGTTCCCCTTTAAATCCTAAAGCGAAGGAATACTCTTTGAAAAAATGGTTCTAGACACCTGCTTCTATGCCACGTCCTAGTGATAACCATGCGTGAGATGACTGTGCACTGCACGGTGCAACAGCGCCACCAAGAGTCAATGCTGCAAAGGAACAGATAATGGAAACACAGCACGTTTAATTTATGCTTTGTAGTTCAGTGGTTATGTTGGGTGGCCGACCTGTAACCACCCACGCAATGTGTTTCGGATGTGGTGTGATGCATTGTGAGCTTATACCAAATCGGCTATTGTCGTGACAAAGTATATAAGCCTTATGTTGTGAACTTGCATACCATATATGCACTGTGTTAATCACTTCTCATATCTAAAATATTTTTGGGGCAAAAGTAGGCCTATGTTTTTTGTCTTGTCATTTACTTTTATGGATACAATTAGGCATAAAACAAATCTTTCTCAAATTATGCTGTACTTGTTTTAATAGCATGTCTGTGTGTTGCGCAGGTGCACCCAAATGCGCATGCCTTAAAGGGGAATTCCACTCATTTTCAATATTTTACTATTCCACTAATATACATTAGAGATGTTGTGGGCATGGTTAAAAAATAAAAAAAAAAAAAAAAGAAGAAAAAGAAAGAAAAAAGTTAATGAGTTTCCTTTTTTCTGAGAGCGTACAAATGGAACCAAATGTACACTCTCAGAAAGAAAAAAAAAATGGGTGGAATTCCCCTTTAAAGGTAGGGGAATTCCACCCCCCAAAAAAATGTTTCTGTTAAAATGCTCTATTATAAGGTGTCTCCCCCACGTTAGCAGAGGAGCTAATAAAAGATCCCCAGGTGGAGGGTGAATTCTCGTCCAATCAGGATCGAGCAGCAGGTTCACATAGTGTAGCTACTCTTGGGCGCCCCTAGTGCACCAGGCTGGTACTACACAAGGAATTTCAAATTACTTACCCTACCTTTAAGAGGCGTCCCCCCACTTCTAAAAGTCCCACTAGCCTACAACACTGGGCGTGATGCATTGTGAGCTTATACCAAATCGGCTATTGTCGTGACAAAGTACTGTATATCAGCCAGGCTTTGTTATGTTGTGAACGTGCATCTAACACCATATACACTTCACTGTGTTAATCATTATTGATAATTATTATTGCTAGAGATGTCCTTATGGTGTATTGTTGGTATCGGAAAAGTATCATCATTGGACCTGACATTGGGTCGTATTGGTATTGGAGAATACGCCTATAGGCCTACGTCTTAAAGTTATAATAAGTGATTTGGAAAACCCTCTGGTCCCCCTGGTAGCAAGATGTGCACATGCTCTACTACAGTGAGGAGAAGTGTGACAGGCCAACAGGCGCGTAGACTTTGTGGGTGCTCAGGGGCCCGAGCCCCCATGAGAATTTCAGACTTAAGGGGCTCTGGGGCTCGGGTAGCCTGAGCACCCCCACCCCCACCCCACAGATTCTCCGAGCCTAGTCTGCCTAATGGCAAAAATGCCCCTGAATGGAGATGTCCCCAACAAGCCAACTCCATACATGGAGCGAGGCGGAGCGGTTCTCGAGTTGCGTGGATGACGCACGTACACGTGTTCGTGCACCCAGGGACACAGTGCACTTATAGATGGATGTCGATATTTTCCTTCTTTTTTTTCCTTTTCTTTTTTACTTTTCCCCCCTCCCCCCTTTACGGCCCCGGGGCGTAAAGGGGGGTGGGTTGGATGGTCCGTGAGCATGGTTTACGCCCCCAGGCACTCTGGGTGGGCTGGTGTGTGATGTTTTGTATGAAAATTCAAGGCAGAATAAAACGCTATGAATATGCATTATGTCGTATGCGTTGCAATGGCTGATTTATACTTAAAAATAATCTTGCATCCCTAATTAAAATGCATCTTGGAACAACTTTTAAAGGGATAGTTCAGATTTTTTGAAGCTAAGTTGCATGAAAGTGGTGTCAACTGTATATGTCCAGAGTCCCGTGGTGGGAGTTCTGCTCTGGTTTTGCTGAAATATGAAGTAGTTCTGGTCATTTTGTGGGAACTGTTTTTTGTGTCCACATCGCTATGCCCAAAAAGTAATTCCATGTAATAGGCTACTGTAGGTGGTTGAACGAAGGATGTGCTAATATTTTAGAAATAATTCCATAAAACAGATTTTTTGTGGATTCATTTATTTTTACTGCATGGCCCCAGTGATCCCCACGAAATGACCGGTACTAGGCCTACTTAATATTCACCAAACCCAGAGCGGAAGTCCCACCATGGGACTCTGGACATCAATTAATATAGTGGTTTATAAGTATTTCATACAGCTTAATTAAACAAAAAAATCTGAACTATCCCTTTAAGTAAAGTTGTAATGGCCAGCACGGGTCAACATGTATATCTGTGATTGGCTACGTTCCATAAGCTTGAGTGCTTATGCTATAGCAGGGGTCAGCAACCTGCGGCTCAGGAGCCGCATGCGGCTCCAGAACACAGCCCTAGTGGCTCAGTGGCTGTAGCATTATTACATACACACCCAAGTCAGTCACCCAAAACGCGTTGCGCTGTCTGACAGTTGCCAATTAAAGTAGCACTTGGCCATGTCAAAAAAGCCCAGCAGTTATCAGAGGTGGAGCTTTCAATCTGAACCACCCATTGTCAAAGGTTTACTCAGTTTACTATGTCATTAATATACCTTAGAGATGTTGTGTGGACTAGAAATGTAGTTCTGTAAAACTCCTTTACTTTTTTTTTTACTTTTTTTTTTAGAAACTCCATTTCTGAAGAAAGGTTGTGTTTCACCATCTTAATGATTTTTCTTTGAGGACCTTTTTTTCTGAGAGTGTGCAAATGGAACCAAATGGACCCGCCAGGGTCCATTTGGTTCACATTTGCACACTCTCTCAGGAAAAAAAAATAATAATAAAATGCGGCTCCAGACTTTTTTGAATTTAATTTTGGGTCGAAAATGGCTCTTTCAACATCTTGGGTTGCCGACCCCTGTGCTATAGCCTAGGAGGACATACACTGTTGAACAAGTACGTTCTTTTACAATGTTTTTTTTATGTGAAAGTAGCCACATCAGATCATGCCTTACCGGTTTTGTACTATGAATATAAACCTGCAAATCTCTAAATCTATCAAATCTGTACCAAATAACAGGGAGTTTAAGCTGCCGCATTTTCACAAAGGCTCCCCTTGGCGGAAGTAGAGGGGCCTGGACGCAATCGCCGTAGCTGTGAAGTATAAACTCAATCAAGCAGTGCAACTGCGCGCGCGCACACACACACACGCACCCCCCGGCAAGCGACCCGAGACGATAATAGCCCCCCAATACAAGCGGCCTCGGTATACAGAGGCTTCTGTTTTAAGTAACCAAGCTTCTTCAGAGTGATAATTGTGGCAACCCCGGCAGAGATGCATTAAGTGGCCATGTTCTCTATAGCCTAGCAGCAGCGCACTGTGTTGGTGGGTACATATACTGTAGCCTCCCTGTGATCCCTCTGACTGGCCGAAGCGCTCGCTCTCTGCCAGAAACATGTTTTGCCACTCCTCTCCCCCTGCCGAGGACAATGTAGCCGTCACTCATTGACTTGATGCAATGTGAGAGCTGTTAGGAGGTGTTGTGCTTCTGGGTTCTCCCTGTGGCATTCAGCCGTGTGTGTGCGTGTGTTTCTGAACCGCGGCTCCCCCTCATTACTAAATAAAGGTTTTTCATGTCGTCTCAGGGGCGGATCTAGGCATGGGCATAGGGGGGTGGCAATGCACCACTAAACCAACAGCATTTCATAAGTGAAAACAGAACACTCTGAGTCAGACCTTTAGCTTTATGCATGCTGCGTGTTTGTTGCAACTTCAACAGTTGATGTTATTTTTGATGCTTTAAAAGTCCTGTAACCAAAAATGGTATGGGGGCGACTTCATCGCCCATGGCGCGAAGCGATTATACTTCACATATATGACTAAAATAAACAAATAAAAACACCATTGGCACCTTATTTCTTTCATAAATAGAGAATATTTCACTCAACAGGAACTGCTCCTGGCGCAGGATGATGATATCACGTGTTCTTGTGTGGTCTAGCTCTATGGAATATAGGGAATGCTCATATGACATCATGATCCTGCGACAGGAGCACCTCCTATTGAGTGAAACATTCTCTCTTTATGAAAGAAATAAAGTATTGAAGGTGTAATTTATCTGCATGTTTTAGTTATAAAAGGCAAGTATCGTGTTTTTGTCTTATTAGCCAGGGATCCTTTTAAGCGTATACCACAGCATTTTTATTTTTATTTTTCTAAAGAAAATGTGATTGGGCAACTTGACCCTTCATGGCTAATCTCTGAGGTCTGTGTATCAGTTGGTCTGCAGATAATCATCACACAGCTACTACACCGATTGGCATAGCATTTCTTCTACGTGCTACCAGCAGGCCAAGGGGATTCTAAATCTCTGAATTGTCTTTACACCTGTCAACCTCCTTTTATTCACACATGGGAAAAGTTTCCCCGACAGTATAGAGTGAGACTATAGCCATTACAAGCTCTCCGTCCACCATAAGCATGTGCAACTATTGGCACACACTTGTGTGTGTGCCTGCAAAGCAAAGGGGTAGAGAAGGGGAGTGCAGTTTGACGTTAATGCATTATAGACCAGTGGTTTTCAACTCTTTTCATGTCAAGGTCCATTATGTATTTGTTTTTGAGCCACGGACCACCATTTGATGAAATTGAGAGTAGTCAACCCAAGAGTATGTTGTTGTCGTTGCCCATTTCGTGCACATTTCCACACTGTATTCATGTCCAAGGGTCCATTTGGTTATGAACTCCATTGCTTAGCTAGCTCCACTCATGGGTGTTTCCCACCTAGACAATGGTTGAAAACCACGACATTGGACTGTGAAGTCCTAAATATTATTATAGCCTACTGTTATCTCCATTTGAGTGCCTCTTTATAGCTCATATTTGATATCACACCAACATACTGTTGAAGTTGCTAGAACATAAACCTTTTTAATCAGATACGGCTACTGTGAAATGTCCACTAGAAGCTTGTTGCTAAAGGAAACACGTGATCAGCTTGCCGGTATATGGTTAAGAGATTGTCACTATACTGTACGTCTTTAAAAAGAGATTAACACTTAAAATAAGCAAAATTAAGCGTTTTAATTCTTCCATTGCATACCATTAATTATTCTATATGTTTAATACTGCGTGTCCTGATAGAAAAATACAAATGAACACTTTGATTAAGTCATTCCTTTGTCTAACAACTCGTCATCCCTCGGGTGTTTTGATTTTTTTCTGGCATATCAACTCCACTATAGTGGCGGCATGATTATTCATAAGGAAGATGATCAATTATTCATCGCTGTTTGAATATTTAATAATTGATTCAAGGTAGACTCGTGAGAGGTAGCATGGGCCTAGACTTGGGGCGATGTCTCTGTGAGAGTTGCTTGCACAGAGATATTTCGGCGTGCGCGCTGCGCATGCGCGTCTCTCGAATCGTTCAAAGTTGCCTTTTTTAACCGTGGTTTCAACTAAGACCTCATTTTGTGTGTGTGTGTGTGTGTGTGTGTGTGTGTGTGTGTGTGTGTGTGTGTGTGTGTGTGTGTGTGTGTGTGTGTGCGTGTGCGTGTGCATCAGTGCCGGATCTAACATTTCCCAATTGGGGGGGGCAGGTGAAAATGGTATGGGGGCTGCACTCATTTTCAGTTACAAGACTTCATGGGTATTAGGCAAGTAAGCATCAATAACAACATCAGTTGTTGAAGTTGCAACAGACACGCAGCATGCATAAAGCTAAAGGTCTGACACAGAGTTTTCTGTTTTCAATGATGAATGCTGTTGGTTTAGTGGTGCCACCGCAGTAGTTAGTTAGTAGCAGTAGTAGTGTTTCAAATCATTTAATTATAAGCCCTTTAATTTGAAATATCTTTGAAATGTGGACTCTTTGCATGCCATCATGTTTGGTGGGGCAGTCAGGGCATTTAGGGGGGGCATTGCCCCCCCATACCTATAGATCCTCCCCTGGTGTGCATGTTTGTTCTGATATCAGCCAGGGTCATGAAATATGTTGGTTCCTCCTGCCTTCCAACCTACTACAGTAGGTTGGAAGGCATTATATTATATGTATATATATAGTATGTGTGCCCTCCGAGGCCTGTGGGTTTATAGTGCTTCAAAGAACGACAATGTGCTGAAATCACCCCCGTGGCATTATAATTAGCCTCTTTTATTCAGCCCACATCTGGTCTCTCTCGATCTGATCTAACTGGATGCGTTGCAGCTTATCACACATTTTTAAAAAAGCCACTAACAAAATCCAGGAAACCTCTCTCTACTCAAAGATCATTGAGCAGATCCCATCATCATCAGTGTTCTTTATAAAAGACAACTCATTCTGTATGGGAAACCCTCTTTTGGCGTTTTATTAAAAAAAATAGCAGGTGTACACACCTCATAGCGCGCCACTCTGTGGCGCGCTATGGGGCGTGTACACCTGCTATTTTTGGGGGCGAAATTGTGAAAACCCACGCAGCACAAATCTTTGAATATTATGGGGCTCCATTTTCGTTACATGCTAAACGCCTTATCCCAAACCCCTTATCCTTTTTTTACTATATTTAAAAACTTTTGGTAATAGTTCAATGTGCCAATCTATTGTCACGTTGTGAGCATGTAGACTGGCCATTTGAACTATTGAAAAATGTTTTTTTTAATAGTTTAAAAAGGCAAAGAAGTTAAGGGATAAGGGGTTTAGCGGTGACGAAAATCCAGGCCCATATGTTCTTTCAGAGCGAACGCTTTGTCGAATCGACGGCGTCAGGTCGAAATGGGGTAGCCCTACAAGCCTACTAGCGAATGGGGGTGTTTGATACTTTAAGGTCCTACCTTGAACCATATAGACGTATAAACAGGGGGAGGAATAGCGGGTCCTCCTGGTTGACTAGCCTGGGGCCACTCTTCAGGCCCTGAGGCCAGAGGGACTATACAGGAGGGGGGAAGGGTGACTGCATCTGCTGCTAGGGGACCTCCTTCAGCAGGGGGTCCCGCGGTGGGCCTGGCGCTGTTTTCATGCCTGCGTTCAAAGACAGAAGGAGAGAGAGAGGAATGCTTAATCTACGCTCCATTGCACGACTCGCGCACATGGAGATCTAGAGTGTGCACATGCGTGATTTGCGTGACACGCCCCCTCATACTCTAGACTGAGTGGCAACCACTGGGTCTAAGAGAAGAGTCCTGTCTTTGTAATCAAACTCGCCAACATATATACATTTATATTTTATTTATGCAAATTAGGATAATCATTAAAATAATTATTATAAATTTTAATGAAGGATATAATATAATGTATACTAATGAATAATGAATGTACATGTTCTAGACATTCTAATGATCGCAAAAACATATTTATTGCAGTCATTTTATTTACTTTTATTAGGGTTAAAGGTCAAATGTAAAATAAAAATCCTCAAAATTGCAGGTCTAGAGATTTTTCAGTTGGGTTAATTGCAGCCTCTGTGGAAGGTATTTCTATGCAATTATCATGACCAATTGCTATGATAAACAATGAACATCAACCATGATATTTATGTGAAAAGAAAATTATAACATTTTTTAATTAATTGAGGGGTTAATGTTGCCAAAAGCAACATTTGGCCTTGAAGAGTTACAATAGATCCACTGTAGACATGTGATGACTCTGATGAGCTACTCTCTGTCAAGAAATTACTTGCAAATGAGGCTTGCTTCATTGAAAATAGCAAGTAAAACTCTGACAGTGTATCAAATGTAAGGCATTTCCTGACAGAATGTAGCTCATAATAATGTTTCTACGTTGAATTTTTATGAATTACAAACTTTCCAAATCGAAAGATCTGGCTTTCTGTACAACTGCAATGTTGGCAGGGGTTTTCAATAGGTGGACCACTGGTAGTGCATTTAGTAACCTGATCCATGGAAGCACGTCTGTGTTGTCAGTTACTCAGAAGTCTTACCAAAGTTAGGACATTCCCAAGAAAGCAAGAGTTAGATTGTCAAGAAGGCTTGCCTGATGAGTCATCATTCTTAGAAAATGTGCCCATCAAATGAGTGATGTCATCATGTGCCTACTCTATCATTACTGTACATCAGTGAATCAATGGAGGTGGATGATTAGATTGATGATTAGATGAATGGATTGAAATTAGGCTCACTTTCCAGCTAGGTTGATTATTAGTTAGGGTCATGGTCCTCGAACCGGATATGACTCATGGTGTAGATTTTGCTCGGAAGTGACATCACTTCCTGCTGCCTGTCCACTGTCCGAAATTCAGACAGGAACTAGGCGGAAGTTCCCATTGAAACCCATTCAAAAAAGGTGGACAAGACATCACACCCCGGCCGAAACACGGACTGTGCAAAAAGCAATGTGGAGGCGGCCCGAATGGGATCTTCCTGCTTGTTCCGGCCTATTTTTTTGGCGGCGGTGAGCTTAAGGAAAAGCTTGCCGCCGCCAAAAATCAGAAGCCAAAACAAGCTGGAAGTATCCATTGAAAATACAGTACATCACAGCCGAGCAGGAAAAGTCGCGAAGCTGCAACGTTACGTCCTGCTTTTTGAATGGGTGTCAATTGACACTTCCGGCTTGCATTTTTGCCAATGACCAGCGTAGGAAAAGCCAAGGGGTGTCTCTACACTTGGCTTGTGGACAGTCCGTGGTTTCGGCCAAACTGTGACGTCACGTCCTGCATTTTCCATTGGGTTTCAATGGGCACTTCCGGCTTGTTCCGGTCTGCATTTTCGGCAGTGGCCTGCTTGCAGGAAAAGCCTGAAGTTGCCGAAAGTACAAGCCGGAAGTGTCATTGACACCCAAAAAGCAGGATGTGACGTCCCAGCTTGCCGAAAACACGGACTGTGCACAAGCAAGGTCTGTAGGGGCTCTAGCCGTCACTGAAAATACAAGCCGAACAAGCTGGAAGTGTCCATTGCCCATTGGCACCCGTTCAAAAAAAGCAAGACGTGAAGTCACAGCTTTGTGAAACCAAGGACTGTACACAAACCAAATGTTGCAGCACCTTATCAGGGTTAAAGGAGGCAGAAGCTGGGGGACTGGTGGTAGATGGGGTCTGTGGGCTGAACCCAGGCTAGTGGTGGACGAGAATTTGGAATGGACCACACTGCCCCCCCCCACACACACACACACACACACACACACACACACACACACACACACACACACACACACACACACACACACACACACACACACACACACACACACACACACACACAGTACATACACACGCACTCTGTGACCGGTTAGAGAAAACCCAACGGGGTAGGCTACTCCTGTTGTCACAACGACTCTCTGTCACAGTTGGTACAGGGAAGGTATATTCTCCTCTGAGATAAAGCAGCCAAGAATATAGCCTATATACTGCCAACTTGGGAGTTTGTTTCTGTCCCATTTGAGGAAAAAAACAGATATTAGAAGATACACAACCCTCTCACCTCTCCCTTTGACCTCATTGTCTCAGAGAGGACTGGTGATGGGACTTCGGGTTATAGAGACTCGTTCGCTGGCCCCGGCCTGTCCATCATGTCGCGGATCCGGGCGTCTCGGCCTGCATGTTGTCTTGACGGTAGAATGCCTCCCTCCGCTATAACCTGGTGCCGGGCTAAGTGCCGTTGTAAGGGGATAAAATCACGCCACAGTCAGTTATTTCTGGCTGAGTTAATCTTATTTCTCTGGGCACTGTGATAATGGAGAGCGTTTGAATAATGAATGCCTTTTGGTATAATACTGTTCTCCCGGTCGGTCCGCTTCATGAATGAATTAAGGATGCACCGGTTCTTTGAGTTGTCTTAACGCCATTCCCTCCTGTCCGGCTATCTTGCCTAATGGTTGCCGTATATACATTTGGATTTGGGCGGAAGGAAGGAAGGTGCCGCGTTGGTGTGACAGGCATGGCTGTCACATATAGCCTACCTCTATTTTTTTGTCAGTTTATAGGCTGCTGTAGGCTACAGTACTATGCTCGAATGGACCTCCAACTACTCTTAGTAAACTTAATGTACTTCAAGGGCTGCATTTTCGTCACACGCTAAACCCCTTATCCCAAACCCCTTGTCTTTTTTGATGAACTTTTTGGAATAGTTCAATATGCCACGTTGCGAGCTTGTAGTTGGTTTTATTTAGTTTTTTTCGTGGTAACAAAGCATATACACACACAAAGAGAGAGAAAGTCCCTGCCTTTCATCATCAACAGCAGGCAATCCAATCATTTTCATGTTGGATGCGAAAGGAAGCATCATGGAAGTAGGCCTATAATTCCATTTTGTTGAATACTCCACAAGACACTATTCCCCTGTCTGTGGTGAAGAAACTATTGTCAACACCTCACTCAATCAGCACTCAGGCGAGTCGAGGCGACCCTTGCAGTGTGTGGGATCAAGTTGAGATCCCACTCGATCCGCCCAATTAAGACCACGGGCCCTCCTACGTCTCACTAGGTCCAGTCCATGCTCTCACCAGGGCAAGCCAGGACTGTGCGTTGCACCAGAGTCCCAACACCGGACACTGTGGATTCCTGATCCGCAATGGTTCCACAGGCTCCACCTGAGCAGAAAGGTTTGAACGGTCCTGGTAAAAGGCCTCACTGAGGGTTTGTTTGGTTGGGCTATAACTATAACTAAAAAAAAACATTGAATGGATGCACCACCTACTGGTAGGCCTGCATATACCTGTACTTGCTAGCACTGTCCGTGGTGCTGAAAGGGTGAGCGTCACTGATGCTACATGCCACTACTGTATACAGCAGGTAATCCAGTTCCTACCATATACGCCTGTTCGCAATTTTGCGTCATGGGAATTTCTCACTTGAATTGAGTCAAGGGGTCCCTAGACATGAAAAATCACCGAGGTGCTTGTCCGTCATAGTGCCACGAAGGGCGTAATGGTCGAATCAAATATGGCCGCCATCGTATATGATGAAAATCCAACTTTTGTGTACATAGACATGCAATACCTCTATCCTGACTAATTGGGGGGTGGGGAATTCATTTCTGATGTTGTTATGACCATTTTGGGTTGTTTTGACCTTTAAACGTCACGGTCAAGGTCATTTTGCTATTCCGAAGACCTAATTTGGCCATCGTTATGATTAAAAACTGGTGCAGTAGGTCTAATCATATAATTCTGACATGTGTGACTCCTGGGTGACATTGATATTGATAAGTATAATTTTGATGGGGTCGGTGGACATTGTGAAGACATTTGTTTTGCTTATAGGGCATCCAACCACTACTCTTCAGCTACTTACGGGGGAGGCCAAGTGGAAGCTGTCTTCTCCTCCCCTTTATTTATTCAATGACTGACTGACCAGCCTTTAACTGAAGTGTCAATTGTATTTTTTCAATGACTGAATAACATTTTTTTCCCCTACTGTCACTTTTACTTTTATTATTATTTAAACAAAAGATACACAATGCATATAGCAATCATATATTTCTCTTTTAACCTTTGTTAAGTGAGTGCTGAAATTATAAAATAAGAGTGACAAAGTGATATGCAAATAATATATTCAACTATTTCCTCTCAAAGTGGATACTGTATATGTGGACATGCACACTAGTGTGATTGATTATTACATTATTTTTTCCATGGCAGAATGCAATGCATGGAAGTCCAGCAGCACAACAGTTACATCACTGTGTGTCACACTTGCTTGCACATTGGACACTGTGAGCTGAGTGCTGACTTAGGGCTTGTGGTAAGGTATTTTGATGGCAGAAGTGTACCAAAGTGCTCCTCCCATCCATGCTCCATTGGTGCTAGTTTTGCCTCTGGTTCCTTGGATGTTGCCAGCAGGTTGCAAGCCCTATGCACCAGAAAGGCACCTTGTTTGATGTGACCTCTGATCAAACTGCTTGTGGGAGGGATAGCATCAATTCCAGTACTGACAGTGAAATAGTTTTCCATTCAAAGGTCATCAAACGTCTCAGATGTTGTACTTGACCTGGCCCCTGTCCAGGCATGTACCAAGTACTTCTTTGCCAATGCTTAACTGTTCAGTTAAGGTTTCTGTCTCACCAAGGTTTATCAGATATTGTACTGGGCCAGAAACCATGGCAGCATATTTGGTGCCCACCTTATAATGCAGTGGTTTTCAACAGGTGGTCCGTGGACCACCAGTGGTCCTTGAGAGGGTTCCAGGTGGTCCCCAGGCTAAATGATGGAAAGATGTAACTCTTGAGAATGTAAAAATGAATGAATTTTTACACTCTCAAGAGTTAAAATATTCACCATCTGAATTAGTACCAGTTAAATAAGAAGTCTACACTGTTTTGTCTGCAAAATCCAGCTTGGAATTATAGACAAAACGAAAAGAATTCTTTAGTTTTAGGTTTTTGGGCTAAAAAGTAATCAAATGGTGGTCCGTGGCTCTAATCCTGAACAAATGGTGGTCCCCGGGATGAAAAAGGTTGAAAACCCCTGTTATAATGGATTGCATTTTTATAGTGCTTTTCCAAGTGCTCAAAGCATGTTACAATGTTCCATTAATTCATACATTGGGAGGTGAAGCGGTGAATAGTCGACGCTCAGCGTCCTCACTTCCCACATTCACACACCAATGGTGGCAACAAGCTGAACACCCACCAACTCATCATCAGAGGCAATTTGGGGTTCAATGCCTTTCCCAAGGACACGTCAAAATGTACACAGGAGGAGCTGGGATTCAAACCGCTGATCCACTGATCATTGGATGACCTGCTCTACCTCCGGAGCAACAGCCGCCCCTCCTTGCTCATGCAGTCCTTTCCAGTCAAGATATGTGCCTTGATCACAGTCTTGGAGGCAAGGGGTTTTCCAAGATAAGAGACTACTTGATGCTGTGGCAGCATGAGTCGCTTTTCCGTATAGTGCCATACTACTGCCAGTGCCAGTTTTCCTTCACCCCCAGTGCTTGGAAGTACTGTATGTGTTATTTAACAGTAAGGCAAAGGTGTCCGTATCTTTGGAAACTATAAGAACTCTCTTGCACTGTTTAACATGAATAGCCCACTCCATATGCACCACACTAGCCTGGTGAAAGCTTCCTCAATTCAGTTTTAAGAGATCAGGGATGTCCTCGCCACCAGCCACCTTTACTGGGAGAACCTCATTGTCATGGACGACAGAGCTGGCACTGATGGTATTGCCATAGGCTTCACTGCACACCATGTCCTGAACTAACAGCTGGATATTTCACTTGTTCTCTAAATTGCTGAGGAATGGGTAAGTCTCTGTTCTTGCCAATGATGTCAATGGCTGCTGCTGAGTCTGTATGTCACATGTCCTCCACTTCCACAACATGAGTGGCAAGAGCAGATGTTGCACTCAATTGGGTGAGATCAAGTCCAGGCTCAATCTCACTGACAAGAGTTTAGTTGTTGACATGAGCTGGAAGGTCACCATCAACTATGCTTCTTCAAAATGGTTGTTGGGCCTTCTGTGATTGCTCAATTGAAGTGAGGTAGCTTCCTCTTTGGTATGGTTGAGTTAATTTTCGTAGTCTTCTTGACCAACGTCTTCTGTCTGTATGAGCAGTACACATGCCCCCCATTTTGTAGACAGTTGAGCAGGCACAGACCGACCCCTCTGTCTACAGCCTGCTTTGTGAGCAGATTGTGCAGTGCTACAGGCACATTGACAATGGCAATAGATTCTGGCACTCTAACATGTCCAGCAGCTTCGCCACATTCTTGCTGAATGTAAAGCAGAGTGGTGCACAGTGCATGCTGGAGATGGCATTCTGTATGTTTATTGGGATGGTCGTTGGTGAGAAGGTTGAGGACGTTGGAGATCAACCCACTCTCATGAAACAAGAGCTGAAACTCTGCAACAGCATTTGCATTGCATGTGGCTCGTACTACATAGTGACCTCCGGGACTCTTCGACACCCGCTGAATGGTTACTTGACCTTCATGTCACTCCTATAGCACAGAACACCTTGACGATCCTGAACAACTCACTGACGGATTAAGAAATGCCGGTAGAGCTCAGGATGTGTAAACTCTAGCACCTTGATTTGCACAAGATGCAGGCAGGCAGTTTTTCATTCACATTTTGCAAAGATCGCCATAGTCTCAATATTACCGCATGTCAATTTCAGTTTCCTTTCCATTTAGAGACTACAGATTTTTATTACACCTACCAACTCCAGCCAAACTCCAAAGAATTGGCCTCACATTCCTTCTCAAACTCCATAAGTTCCTGATTAATTTTTTCTAATTGTCCTATCAGGGCATCAAACTGATCTGGGGAACCTTGATTTGCAGCCAGTACACATCCTGTGCTACCACTGGATATGCAGCTTTGTCCTTGTGGTGCCAGAACATCTCCCACTGGAGTGACCTGATCACATCCTCTACAATCAGCATCCCATACCCAGACATAATGGCTGTCGTTTAACACTGACTCTATTGCATGTCTTATGCACATGTAGGCCTTCTAAGGTTTATGAAAAACAAGAGATATCAGTATCAGATATGAATAATTAATGTATTCCCAAAATTAGTTGAAATAGACCCATTACCCCTAACAATGGTTGGTTATGGTCTTTGGAATAGCAAAATGACCTTGACCCTGACCTTTAAAGGTCAAAACCACCCAAAATGGTCATAACAACATCAGAAATGAATTCCCCACCCCCCAATTAGTCGAGATAGAGGTATTGCATGTGTATGTACACAAAAGTTGGATTATCACCATATACGATGGCGGCCATATTTGATTCGGCCATTACGCCCTTCGTGGCACTATGACGGACAAGCACCTCGTTGATTTTTCATGTCTAGGGACCCCTTGACTCAATTCAAGTGAGAAATTTCCATGACGCAAAATTGCGAACAGGCGTATATGCTAGGAACTGGATTAAGCAGGGGTTTTCAACCTTTTTCATCTCAGGGACAACCATTTATTCAGGACTTGAGCCACGGACCACCATTTGAGGATATTTTATCCCCACAGACCCGCAATCTAAAGATTTATTTTGCTTTTGTCCACAATTCCAGGCTGAATTTGGGAAACAAAACAAGCAAAGCATACATTCCAAAACGGCTAATTCAGAGGATGAATATTTTAACTCTTGAGAGTGTAAAAATGAAACCAAATGGACCCGCAAGGGTCCATTTGGTTTCATTTTTACGTTCTCAAGAGTTACATCTGGTTAACCAACTTAGCTGGGGACCACCTGGAACCCTCTCAGGGACCACTGGTGGTCCCCGGACCACCTGTTGAAAACCCCTGGTATACAGTAAAGCTCTTTAGACAGCAAAGGAAGGTAACCAGGCCGATTTCAAGTGCGTGCGTGCGTGCGCACGGCGCGCCCTAGATCCATCTGTTTATAAAATAGGCCCAAACAGTGATATGCGCAACAGTTGGACAACATATCCAGGACTGCACCTTTAACTGGAACATATCATCCCGGCTTCATGTTTCCCATGCAGAAAAAGAAACCCAATATACGAGAGTGCGTGTCAGGGTTCGCGCGCGCGCGCGCATGTGTTCTCGGGTCCATATGATGATAATAGAGGGTGACTAATAGCAGCCACAGAGGTAGCCTACTGTCCTCCTCTGTCATTTGTTGCTACTGGCACTGAATGAATTATTGAGTTCAGGGTGTCTTGACTCTGTCATTGGCCCTGTCTATGGCCCTGGAATCCACTCCCCTGAGAGAGAGAGAGGCAGAGGGAGGGAGAGAGAGAGAGAAAGAGAGAGAGATGCGTGCAGTCTGTAGCAATTAAGCAGAGCTCTCATCCTCATTCTGTCAAGAATAGTCTTCCCTGCATGAAAACATCCTGGGCCAACTTTACACACGCACACACGCGCGCGCGTCTCTCTCATTGTTGTGAACGTTGACCAACAACATTCGTGACAGCCCTGAGATGAAACACCTCGACCAGATTCAATTAAACCCTATAATTATATACCCACCACACAACAACAGAATGGAAAATAAAAATGCATTATAGCCCATTCATTAAAACAATGTGTTTTGTATAGCCGGCCAGTGCCACTACCATAATAAGATTCCATAATAAGTGGATGTTCTATATACAGTATATACCGTGAAGCTGTAAGAATTTAATTAGATAAATTAATCCAATTAATTGGATAAATGGATGCATCTAAGTAACTAGACATCATTGTAGTGGGTGGAATGTATAGGCCTATGGAATTTGCTTCTATATGACTAGTGTATAGTATAGGCCCAAATCAAGTGGACCTGATTGATTGATTGATTGATTGATTGATTGATTGATTGATTGATTGATTGATTGAGTTTGTAGCCAAGATGTGCATGTATTATTGATTTAATGTCTCTAAATATAGCCTATATGAAAGTCACTGTGACACACGCAAGTCACAGACGCAGTACTGTACCTGCTGCTACTCATCATATAAATCCACAGTTTGGCCCCACGGAACGGATCCGGTGCACACCTCAATTATTGCACCGAGGAAAAAACGCAATATACCTTTCAGCTGCCGATGAATAATTGAAGTGTCCTCAGTCAGTCACTCAGTCGCCACATGGCTGCGACCAGCCTTCAGCTCAACTTACCGCGTGGCGACAAGGTGCACGGCGGAGGGTTATGATATCAATACGGAGCATTACGAAAGATCAATAATTCACACGGACCTGGGAACATTTTAACCTTACAAACTACAACTTCGAGCCAAGGAAGGGTCTGCAAAATAACATTTAACGGTGAACTGTGAATAAAGGAACGAACATTGGTTGTTTAAAGCCATGGTTTCGTTTCAAAGAGACCTTTAAAAGTTGAACACGGTCGGGTCGTTGTTAAATTTCTGTATAGGAATTTCAACATCCGTTTAAATAGCCTACAGAGGCCTATATTAGGCTATAATATATACGTGCATGCAGGGGCTATAAGCCTATATTAATGATGAAAAACAATAACCATATTAGCCTTATTTGCATTTCATTTTGCCCGCCATCCGCTTACAAAAAAAATCCTCTTTCAGCAACATAAATTTACGTTAATTAATCGTCTTCATACTCATCAAAGAGAATATTAATAAAGGCCCCGTGTATTTGAAAACTATATTGATCCCCCATGATGACTGAACCCGAGAGAATAAGGGCTGCAAATCTGCACAGTTAACCTGAGGGGCTGTTTGCTGAGGTTCTCACAGAAGAGGGACGCAAAACAGAAAAAAAGCTCTCAATGCCTCTCTCACTAATCGTACGTTGATTGTATCATGACGCTTATTGTGACCAAAAGTCCTATATGTCAAGTTCTCTCTGGCTGAACTAATAAACTCTAAATTAATAAACTAATAAATAAATAAACAAATAAAGATTAAGATGCGTTTCTACCCAAATTACTACAATATAGACTTACATTATTGCAGGGGTTGAAGGGCAATTATACCCATTTTACTGGCATTAATATACAGGCTTAGGCCTACCTTAGAGAAAAAATAAAATGGGTGGAATTACCCTTTAACAATGCATTGATACTAATGATAAAGCATTATTTCAAACGTAGAAGATAACTGTGCCTACCTTATGTAGTATAGCTTACAGTGGATGCAAGGTGGCAAATAATAAAATAAAAAAAATAAAAGCAGCTATAGTTTGTTACAAAGCGAAGCGTTCGTCCAAAAAACACAAGAAAAGGCCGTTTCCATTGCTCTGTCCTGTCAGTTTTAAATCCACGGTCCCAGTGGAGTCCCCGCGCGCCGCCGCGCGCGATGCTTCCCACGAACTCCCTGTCTCCCTCTCTAAACATAGCCTCCCTTTTACTTGGTTTTATACCAATATATAATTAATATTGCATCGTCATTACTTAATAATTTCAAACCCCACGACATAACCCCGGTGACACCGAGGGGGCATCCATAATTAAAACTTTAACTAATTAGGGGAAAGGCAAGGAAGAGAAGAAGAGGCCCTTTGGCATTGCACCGCGTTTAAAACATTCACAGGGTCTACTCTACACACATACACACGTCGTTTTATGGCTTTATCGTGTGAAAACAACTGCTGCTGAAAATGTATAGTTTCCATTTGTTGTGTTAAGCTTATCTCTCTCTCCGATACATTTTTAATCCCAACAGAGCTCCAGGGAGGCAGTCACACATAAAGCGACCCGGCAATGAATCTCCTGTGAAGCAGTTATAGTTACACTTATACACACTGTTGCAGTTGACATAGTAAAATGTTGAAAGGGCAGAAATTGAAATTGCCCTTTAATGATAGGCCTATAAGTAAGGAACGCTGTTTCCTATTAAAAACAACAATTGCATAATTATATTTCCTATAGTCACATCTTAACAGGAGTCTGCCAAAACAATTAATAAATAATGTAATAAACAAAATAATAATATCATTAATAATAAGGGTAATAATAATAATAACCGCGCCTGATTGCATTTTTAGAAAATGGTCAATAATTTATTAAGTTTAAACTTCACACATTTTTTATCAAGTGAAACCAAAGAGTGCAGGAGGAAATACTTAAAGTATTTCGGTGACAACTCCCTAAACATGTTCACATCAAAATATAACGCATAATATTATTAATTGTGTCAAAAATATAGCAGCAGCCTTCCAAAAAAGACCCATAATACCGTATCACTGGTAAATTAAATTCTTAAACGACAACTGTGTGTGTGTGTGTGTGTGTGTGTGTGTGTGTGTGTGTGTGTGTGTGTGTGTGTGTGTGTGTGTGTGTGTGTGTGTGTGTGTGTGTGTGTGTGTGTGTGTGTGTGTGTGTGTGTGTGTGTGTGTCATAGACTGTGACGATGTTACACACAGTATAAAATCCTCAACGCAAATGTCACCCTGAAATGGAACCAAATGGACGCTTAAGAGGTCCATATTAACTCTCAGAATTATTTTAACACTGACGAGGATTGTAGTAGTGCAGTACTGTGTTGTGCAGCATGTGATTGTTAATGGTTAGACAGTTAAAGGAGGATTCCACTCATTTGTCAACATTTTACTATTTTTATGTGTCATTGATGTGTGGAAATAGCCTAATAATAATTTATAAAAACAGAAAATGTTGAACATGAGGAGAATAATTCCACTTAAAGTTCAAGAGAGCAAGCTCATTTGAACATAAATGCCTACCCCAATACATTGTATTCTATGGGTGGACTATAGGACCGGAAATAGCAGATCTATATACAAAGCAATGCGTTTTTTAAAAACGCATTGTGTTGTGAACTTGACAGGCTATTTCTGGCAAAACGTTTTGGTGTAAAAGGAGGAAAGTAAGTAGTAGTTTAAGGTAACTCAGGTCTGTGTTTTACTAAAGGGTTTAAGTGGCTGTATAAGCGAGACAAGTCCCAGGTTATAAATCAATGGATTATGCTCAAGATGTGTGTATCCTACTAATAATAGGCTAATAAATAAACATTATACAATGAACATCAAAAAACGTTCCTTTAGCACAAATATATAGAGGCTATACATGTTATTTTCAACACACAAATAGAAATGTGCATAGTAATAAGACAGACGAAGAGTGAACACCAAAATGAACTCGATTAAAATTGATAATAAATCCTGTAGTCCTTTTTTTTTGCGAGAATAAATATCCCAGAAGACTAAACTGTGAGGATAAATCCCATTGGAGCTGTCGTTGCGTACATCGTTCACATTATTATCACTCGATCAAGTAGTGTCTGTATGTTTTGATCACACCGTGACGCGCGGGGGACGCGCGGCTCCACCGCGACCAACGCGCCGCCGCGCCGCCCCCTCTCAGTGCACCGCCGAGTATTTCATCCGTTTCTGTTTTTGCCGCTGGTTGCAGAACCACACGCGCACCACGTTCTTCTTCAGGTCCAGCTTCTCGGCGATCGCGGCGATCTTCTCGGACGACGGCCGCGGCTGGATGGCGAAGTACGCCTCCAGCGAGCGCTTCTCCGGCGCCGCGATGGACGTGCGCTTGCGCTTGCGCTCGCCGCCGCTGAACAGCAGCAGGTCCGGCTTGCTGTGCTTCTCGCGGTGCGCCGCCTCCGCCTCCTCCAGCCAGGCCTGCAGCACGGGCTTGAGCGCGATCATGTTGTTGTGCGACAGCGTCAGCGACTCGAAGCGGCAGATGGTGCTCTGGCTGAGCGAGCCGACGCCGGGGATCTTCAGGTTGGCGAGCGCCGAGCCCACGTCCGCCTGCGTCACGCCGAGCTTGATGCGCCGCTGCTTGAAGCGCTCGGCGAACGCCTCGAGCTCGCGCGGGTCCGACTCCACGTCGCCGATCGCGCCGCCCATCGCCGGCACCCCGACGCCCACTCCCACGCCGTGGACCGAGAGGGAGTGCTGCTGGCTCATGCTGGCCATGGCCTGGTGCAGCTGACCCATGGTCTGCAGGTGGTGGTGGTGATGGTGGTGGTGATGGTGGGGGTTCCCGGCGCCGACGCCGACACCGTGTCCGTGGGGTCCGTGCAGGCTCATGCCCGGCGGCGGCGGGGGAGGCGGCTCCACCGGAGGACCTCCACCCATGCCGGCGGTCACGGAGGACAGGCTGGAGGACAGGTGCTCCAGGAGGTCCCCGGCATCCAGGTTCTGTCCGAGGTGGTGGTGGTGGTGGTGGTGGCCCAGGGAGGTGAGGTGGTGGGACACCCCGCTGGCGACAGGGCTGTGTGAACGTTTAATTATGGATTAATTGTCTCGCAAATAATTAATTGGTGGTGCAATGCTTTGATAACAAATAATTGATCATCTAATAACTTCTAGGTGAATATAAAGGCTCAAAAGCTTGTTTTAACTGCTGTTCTTTCTTGTCTTTCTTTCTTTTCCCCAAAAAACTTGTGTTTTACTTACTTGTGTTTACCTACTGTGTTTTTGTTAATATGAAAATCCTACATGCAAGCGATTTGATGACGATTATGACGCTGGATACCTTTCCCCCGGAATTTTAGCAGCGTTTTCCGAAAAATGCGTCTCGTCTGCACGGTCTTAAAGGGGAATCCCCCCCATTTTCATCCTTTTACTATGCCATTAATATACCTTCACCAAGCACCACATTGTGTTTGTTAGAAATTGTGTATGAAAACATATGAACATAGTAAACTGTTGAAAATCGTGATTGCCTCCATTATCAGACGATTTAGGCTATTATAGCAGTGGTTTTCAGCCAGTGGTCCGGGGACCACTAGTGGTCCTTGAGAGGGTTCCTAAGTGGTTCTCAGCAAAATGATGGAAAGTTGGTTAACCAGATGTAACTCCTGAGAGCGTAAAAATGAAACCAAATGGACCCTTGCGGGTCCATTTGGTTTCATGTTTACACTCTCACGAGTTAAATATTCATCATCTGAATTACTACCACTTCATTAATAAGTCTACACAATTAGAGAATGGTGTTTTTTGATCTACCGTCTGTTGACTGTTTTGTTTACGAAATCCAACCTGGAATTGTGGACAAAAGCAAAATAAATCTTTAGTTTTGGGGTCTGTGGGGCTAAAATATCATCGAATTGTGGTCCGTGGCCCAAGTGGCTCATGCTGAATAAATAATGGTCCCTGTAATCAAAAAGGTTGAAACCCACTGGTTTAGGCTATCATATAGGGCCATGCGGGGCTTTTGTTTTGTACTTACCCGCTGGTGGAGCTGATGGTCGAGGCGGTGGTGCAGGCGGAGGTGCAGGGCACGCTGCTCATGGTATGGTACGTGACGTCGGGTTTGAACGGGTGCAGGCTCTTGTTGCCGGTGGGAGAGGAGACGCCGACCTGCGCCGCGGCTGCGCTGTCAGCGGCGGCGGCGCGCACCAACAGGCTCTCATCAAAGCCCGAGAACAGATTGGCCTGCAGCTGGTTGACGATGATGAGGATGATGATGATGGGGGGGAGAGAGAGAGGCAGAGAGAGTGGGAGAGAGCGGCAAGCCTATACTGTCAGTGGGGAATTCTACCATTCTCTCTCTCTCTCTCTCTCTCTCTCTCTCTCTCTCTCTCTCTCTCTCTCTCTCTCTCTCTCTCTCTCTCTCTCTCCCCCCCAAAGGCAAAAAGCATGGAGCATGCAGGAAGACAAAAAAGTCCTATATGAACAAGCAGGCATGCATGCACGCGCGGGTCATAAAAATTTATATGAAAGCATCGTTTAAGCTGCTCCAATATAGACATCATGACGTGGTGGTGAGAGAGAGGGAGGGGAGTGAGGGGACGGGAGGGGAGATGGGGAGGGGGGAGGCTATATAGGCTATACAAACAGTAAGTCAGGTATATAGACAAAAGGCTTCTGTCAGAAAACGTTTTTTTAAGACATTGGCCTAGATTTTCGTCACTGCAACCCCTTATCCCTACAATTCTTTGCCCCTTTTTAAACTATTTCAAAAACATGTTTGAATTAAAAAGGCCAGTCTACACGCTCACAATGTGTCAATGTAAATTGGCTAGTTGAACTATATTCACAAATGCTTTTCAATTATATATATAAAAAAATGCAAAGACGTTTAGGGATAAGGGGTTTGGTAAGTGACGAAAATTGAGCCCAGTTTCTTTTCTTTTCTCAAACCCCATCCGAGTCAATTTGCCCAGTTGGAACTCTGCACTGTAACTACAGCCATTTGTCGTCTCTCTAGGTATATTCATGACACAGTAAAATGTTGAAGAGTTACACTATATACAGTATATCACGCGCAGTGGAACGTTCTTCCACCCCACTAAAATAATAATCATCATCACTCCCCAGCGCATGCTATAACAGAGCCGAAGAGGGGAAAAGCCCACCCAATAATAACCTTACCTGCGGGGCGGGCAGGCAGACCCTGCGCATGCCCTCCGCCGTGCCCGCCGCCGCGTGCAGGCCGGTGCTGTACTTGGGCTCGTGCAGAGGCGCGTGCATGGAGAAGTGCTGCTTGCTGCCGTTCATCATGGTCATCATATTCGTCCCGCTATATTACAGTACGAGCCGGTAGGTAGGTAGGTCGGTATACGTGCTGGGCCCCTGGGTGGCCCTACCTGACATGCAGCCAGGGGACAGGCACAGAGACTCACGGACGGCACAGCTTAACACTGTGGGGAACTATGGCTGCTCCCTCCCTCCCTCTGTCTCTCTCAGTGCATGGACTGAGTTCCAACACCGGGGCAGCACCTCCCCTCCCTCCCTCCCTCCCTCCCTTCTGCTCACTCCATCCATCTATCCATCCATCCACCCATCCGTCCATCCATCCAGCCCTCCCTCCTCTCCTCCACCCACCTGCTCTTGTACTCAGCTTACAAGTTACCCGCAAGTCAAGAGGTGAAGCAAGCGACGTGCGTGCGTGTGTGCACGCGCGATACGTTTTTTTTTTTTTTTTACTTGGACACGAAATTACAATTACAATAGATTGTGACCTGAGCTGTTTCAAGTCACAGAGGTATATAGGCTACAGACGATGACATTCTGCCAAGTTCTGACTGAGAATCCCACAAATGAACCTTAAACATTCAGGCCATGCAGGAGGATACTGGACGTGGATGTCTATCATTTATTTATTTGCCTGGGAAAAAGTGCGCTGTTCAACATAACGTGCAGGTCCTTTTCCACGTCAATGCCAGTAACGACGTTCTATGGGTCATATTAGGGAGTTTAAGATTGAGCTAGGCCGTGGACGAGACGGAGCGGATGTGGGCGTGGTCCGTCGCCGTTGCAACAGAAGCCCAACATGGTTAAGAAAGCAGCCGACGTTGACGAGGCCACACCCTTCCCAATGATGTCACTGGTTCCCATAGTGACACGTCTATGCAGCACGTGACAAAAGTGGTTTCCATGGTGACTCCTACACAGCACGTGTCAAATGTAAACAAGAAAGAAAGAAAGAAAGAAAGAAAGAAAGAAAGAAAGAAAGAAAGAAAGAAAGAAAGAAAGAAAGAAAGAAAGAAAGAAAGAAAGAAAGAAAGAAAGAAAGATAGCTTATTGGATTCCCGCTGGATAGCAAATAGGATTTGTTCCAAAGTTTTATAGGGGAGTCATATAGGATTTTTTTTTAAACTAGGGTCAATATCATTCTATGAACCATGTCTTGAATTAACAGAAAGGACGATTTAAGGAAATCCATTAATTGGGATGAAGTGAAAATTACCACACTATAATTTGAGTGCAGTGAAAAGATCTAATTTCACTTTTGGATCACAGGCAAAAGTATATGATGGCCACTGGCCAGTAGGTGTCATTATATAAGCACATTCCATGCAAACAAACTAACAATCCATGAATCTCACTCAGCTCTCGTCCACGTTGTGACACGACGCCAAGAGCTGCGTTTTGCCGTCCTAGGAGAGGGTCGGACGGCCGCGAGGCTTATGTATCGAGCACAGAGCGATTGATTACGTCGGTCGTAGGCCTCACGTTCCCCCAATCTTAAATAGGCTACTAATGCATATCGAAAGACGTTTCGTTCGTTTCGAAGTGTTTGTTTGTTTAATTTGTCGTGAGGAACAATGGTTTCTATGCAACAAGGCCAACATTGTTTCGTCTCCTTTCAGCACCTCGGACAGCGGCTGTTAGCTATTGTAGGCCTATATCCATATATATCCGTGTGTGTGTGTGTGTGTGTGTGTGTGTGTGTGTGTGTGTGTGTGTGTGTGTGTGTGTGTGTGTGTGTGTGTGTGTGTGTGTGTGTGTGTGTGCGCGCGCGCGCGCGCGCGCAATAACCTTATACGACTGGCGTCCACTTCATTAATCACGTCTGCTGTGGCAACGTTGACCAGCCAATCACTTTAGTGTTCACGGGTGAATAACTTTTGCCTTAATTCAGCTATATATGGGATTAGCATTAGCAGCATATCAAGCCAACACACCTTTCAAATGCATTTTATGTAAACAAATGTAGGCCTATATGAGCAGGTCTAGGAATGCCTACGTCAGGGTAGGCTACTGTGCAATGAGCCATGCCCATGTCCTTGCCAATCGTCCCCCCCCCCCCCCCCAAAAAAATATAGACCCCAAAAAGAAAGAAGGCGTTTTCCCAGACTATACTATAAACTGTAGTAGGCCTATAAACTATAGCGAGAATAGCATCATCTGTTCATCTGTTTTCACTATATACATTAATATGATTTCTTTATTTTATTTTTTCCAATAAGTTACTGGAAAAATAAATAAAACACACACACACACACACACACACACACACACACACACACACACACACACACACACACACACACACACACACACACACACACACACACACAAACAAGTAAATAAATAAATAAATAAATAAATAAATAAATAAATAAATAAATAAATAAATAAATAAATAAATAAATAAATAAATAATAACTAGCCTATAGATCAGCGCCCGGTGAGTGCAAACTTGCGCGTTGCGCATGCACAAGGTGCGTGAGCTGAGTGAGCTAAATAGGCTAGCCTACTCGCTCTAGTTTTAGAGGTCTATTTTGAATAACGTTTACACAGAAATCTTTGTTTGGGCCCTATACCTTTTACACTGTGAACTCGGGGCACTTTTCGACAGGCTGCTATTTACCAGCCACACCCGTGTGAAGTGAGCGGCGCTCTAGTCCGAGTCCGACTCATCTTTCTTCATCAGCAAGAATAATGTTTTTCTTGGGCCATGCCGACCGACACACTCCGATAGGTCTACATGGTAGATGCTATGACGTAAATAACACCAAAAGAAATACTGTTTGTAGTCGACTCCTCCTCATCTAGGCATGCCACAGGCTCGGCCACTCTAACAGAACCCTACCATGCACTTTACACTAATTGGGTGGCCTCTCCGCATCTTTTCAATTGTGTGTCTGCCTGCTCCTAATTTAACCAAGCCTCAGTGTCTCTTACTGACAATCTAGCTGTCAACGGGAGTTCCCAGCTTGTTCAGGAGACTTCGGGGGAAAAAAAATCAAGTCTCCTGAATGCTGGCATGAACAGGAGTGACTGGCATTTGAATTTGCATATTCCGGTAGTAAATGCTGCATTTGTGATCTGGAGTGGGGGGCTTGAAGCCCCCTGAAGCCCCCCTTTGAGGTCTATGCGTGCACGTCCCTGGCTGCATTCATCTATCCATGATCCAACCTTCGGGTCACTCACTAGTACTACAAGCAGACGGTTAGAGCTCCTAGCTCCGTGCAGCCGAAAGAGGAGCCCTACAGCGGCCGGAGGGGGGACCGATGACACAGCGGTTCCACCCGATCCTCGGTGCCGACTCTCCGGTTCCCGCAGACCGTGAATAATTCAGCAGTGCGGTGGCAGGCATCCATTACCACGTTGGCATGTGTTCTTATTCATTATACAGATTAAAAAAGAACACTCACCCATCTTTTCTCACCTCTAGCCTACTTCGCACACCACACCACACCTGGATATGATCTGACCTATAGCGTGGCGTAATATAGGCCTACACCCCCCCCCCCCCCCCCACACACACACACACACACTGTAGGCTTACCCGATGTAGATGTCACGTTTGGTAACTTTACGCATGGCAACCTTAATTAGGCTATAAGGGAAAGGCGAGGGGAAATATATAGAGGCAAACGTGGACAATGCGCACACACATATTCATCTGAATGCACAAAAGAATTGCTTAATTAATTTTCGCTGGGCAGCTTGGAAGTGACTGTGGGGACGTGATGCGTTTCATGTCCTGAACGAATTCCTTCATAATGGACAGCAATTATTTTAAACATGATGGTCAATTCACTGTTGGCCACCTAACTCTCATCCCCAGTGCTGGCAACCCTCCTGTTGATTGGGAATGGGAGGTGCCACATGGGTGCCACGTGCTGTGCAAGAGAGGGGTGTTTGTTCCTGTTTTTATAGTAGAATTTCTAATTATAGGCCTACTGTGTTTGGCAAAGTGATGGATGAAATATGAAGTGTACATTGTATATGGTTTCAGTAATGGTGTATCACTTATGGGCCTTAGTTTGCCTTGTGAATTGCCACTAATTACTGTGAGTGCTCTTGGTATGACCCACCCACCTGGTATAAAATTGTGGCTGAATCTACAGACAGTTTCTTGGAAAGAAGCTACATGGAGCAGCGGAGGAAGAGGGCTGATGGGGACCATATAGGCTATGGAAGGAGGGTGTAGCCCATTAAAAGTAGTTAACCTCAAGTTGCTTGTTTTTTTTTTTTTTTTTTTTTTTTTTTTTTTTCAGTTTTATACCTGTTATTTTGTGGATGTGTTTCATTTTGGACAGTCAGTCACTGCCTGTTGATATTGCACTAGTACCTGGTTGGTGACTTATTGGGTCAAAGAAAAAAAAATACATACTGTATGTAGGCTATCCGCCTATGAGCTTGTGTAGATCTGCTCTAATCTATCCATTATCCATCATCCCGTTTTGAATGTCTCCTTCTCCTTCACACAAACCAGAAATAGTCTTAAGTTGGTTAACCAGATGAAAAGTTTGTTAAGACATTGGCCAATGTAACTCTTGAGAGCGTAAACATGAAACCAAATGGGCCCTTGTGTTCACTTGGTTTTATGTTTACACTTCCAAGAGTTATAATTCATCTACGTATAAGCACCAGCTAATTAAGAAGTCTACAGAGAATGTATCATGTATCATGTATCATGTATCAAATCTATCATGGAATTGTGGACAAGACCAAAATAAATCTTTATTTCTTGGGTCTGTGGGGTAAAATGACATCAAATGGTGGTCCATGGCTTAAATGCTGAATAGTGGGCCCTGGTATCAAAAAGGTTGAAAAACACTGCTTCTACATAAGGCTCTGGACTATTCATGGGTCTCATCTGGGACTTGTTACTACGGAGTTATTAACGTTACATAAACTGCAGCTACGTGTACCAGCAATACAAACACATAGGTGGTCTAATATAGTCACAGTCACTAACAGAATGAATAGTAAAGACACGGAGTCGCGTGTTCCTCCTCCTCCAGCATTACTGAAGTGCCATGTTTATTTAACCAATATATACACATGATCAACAAGCACTTCCGGTCCCCACTTCCTGTCACTTCAGAATAAGCGTATGTTATATACATACACAGTGCAGATACAAATTATGAGATCATATTATCAACACCCCCTCTTGATCTCAGAATAATGGGTTTTCTTCATATACACAATACATTTTTACAATACATTTTCCCTTTTTTTTTTTTTTTTTTTTTTCATTACAAAAATACAATAAAATCAAATTTTAAATGTTATTCTCCAAACATGAATCTGTCAAAACTCTTCAACTTAAACTGTGTGACTGGTTTGGTCATGGCATCTGCCACCATCTGTTCTGTAGGGCAGTATTCAAGAACCATTTTACCATCATTAACAATTGACCTCACAAAATGATATTTTATATCAATATGTTTTGATCTTTGTCTCTGTACTGGATTTTTGGCTAAAGCTATAGCACCTTGATTGTCCTCGAAAATCTTTGGCTGCATGTATTTAGATTCATCAATACCTTTCAACAGTTGAATTAAATACAAGCACTCCTGTATGGCTGCTGCTAAAGCCATGTACTCAGCTTCACAAGTCGAAAGTGCTACAGTGCATTGCTTTTTAGACCTCCATGAAATTAAAGGACCATCTTCGTTTAAACTGATGCAATAACCACTAGTGCTGCGTCTGTCGCTTGTGTCTTCTGCCCAATTAGCATCACTGAATGCTTGCAATCCTAGTTGCTTGTTGCTCTTTCTGTAACATAACTGCTTATCACTTGTACCCTTCAAATATCGAAGTACATGTTTTACAGTAATCCACTGTTCTTCTGTTGGCTTAGAAAAGTACTGGGAGAGTTTACCCACTACAAAACTCAAATCAGGCCTGGTACATGTTGTTAAATAGATTAAGCTGCCTACGGCTTCCCTGTATTTAACCACATCATTCATTACCACAGCACTGTCAGAGTAGTTCAGTTTAGCCTCACAAGGTGTCGCTCTTGGCTTACAATCTTGCATGTCAAATCTGGTGAGGATTTTCTCAATGTATTTCTTTTGTGACATTTTTACACAATGGTCAGTTTGTTCAAAATCAATTCCAAGAAAATGTTTCAATTTTCCCAAGTCCTTCATTCTGAATTTAGCTGTAAGCATCAATTTAACATCGGCCATCACCTTTTCATCACTTGCTGCAATAATTATATCATCAACCCAAAACAAAATGATCACTTTTTGGTTCTCCGTTTCCCTTGTGTAAACACAATGCTCAGTTGGATTCTGAATGAATTGGTTTCCTGTCAAATAATCATGCAACATTCTATTCCAGTTTCTACCTGATTGTTTCAAGCCATACAAAGATTTCTTCAGTTTACAAACCAACCGGTCCCCATTTTCAGATGTAACCTCATATCCCTCTGGTTGGTTCATGTAAATCTCGAAATCTATTGGGGCATGCAGATAGGCCGTTTTAACATCAAGCTGATGTAAAATCAAATTTTCTTGGGCTGCTTTTTGCATTAACACTCTTACACTGGTAAGGTTAGCAGTAGGCGAAAAGGTTTCGTCATAGTCAATTCCAAATTTTTGGCTGTATCCCTTGGCTACATAACGTGCCTTGAATTTATCAGACCCATCTGCATCGGTTTTTAACGCATACACCCACCTGCCCCCAACTGCTTTCTTCCCCTCAGGCAGTTTGGTTAGGGTGAATGTATCGTTTTCACTCAGTGATTCCATTTCCTCATCCATTGCATGAAACCATTCTCTCGAGTTAGGTGATTTTACTGCTTCCTCGAAAGTGAGAGGAACATTACACATTAACCTGTAGCAACAGTCTACGTTCATCTGAACATGGTCTTCACTTTCATCAGTTACATAGTCTTTTAGATAAGTGGGTTTTGTCCTTGTCCTAGTTGGGTAGCGTGTGTTCTGAGGCTCAGCCTCCTCTGCTTGTACCTGACTGCTCCCATGCGCTACAGCTACAACAGGCTCCTGGTGAACCTGTTCTGGTGGGAGGCTATGGGGAAGAGGATTTGGCCTGGATACATTAACCCATCTATGTACATGAAAATCATCATCACCTGGTGTAACGGTCTGAGTTTGTCGCTCTGCAGTGTTTGGGGTCACACATTTAATCAATCGGTGCTTCTGCACTTTGCCACTGTTAGGATAATAAACCAAGTATGCTGGGCTAGTTTTGTCATAACCCACAAAAACTGCTTTGTCACACCTTGAATCAAGTTTCTTCTTATCATGTCTGTATGCATAACACACAGAACCAAACTTATGCATCCTAGCTAAATTTGGCCGTCTTCCTGACAGCATGAAATAAGGCGTCTCTTTTGTACGGTTGTTAAAACACCGGTTTCTCACAATAGCAGCTGCTTGTACTGCATAGGACCATAGACCTTTGGGTAACTGACTCTCAATTAGCATACACCTTGCCATGTCAAATAAAGTACGCCAGTTTCTCTCAGCTGTGCCATTCTGGTGTGGCGAGTATGGAGCAGATGTCTCATGTTTGATACCATTTTTGCGGAGTAATGACTGGAAGCTGTTGCCCATGTACTCCAATGCATTATCTGATCTGATACGCTTAATTTTCCCATAAGGGGCTGTATCTGCCAGGAATTTCTCAGTGGCTTGTACAACATCACTTTTGTTTTTCAGGAAGTACACAAATACAGCACTTGAATAATCATCAGTGAATGACATTGCGTATTTATGGCCATCTATAGACATTGGGTCAATTGGCCCTGCCAGATCAGTATGTACAAACTCTAGAGCTGCTTTGGCTCTGACATCTGGCTCCCTATTCACCGTTTGAACAAACTTTCCCTCGATACAGACATCACAGTGTAAGACCGACTTGTCATTTTTATCATTGATAGTCATCCCTTCAACAACACCTGAAAGTTTCTGAATATCATCATAATTGCAATGGCCTAGGATCTCGTGCCATTTCTGCATACTGTAACACGCATTACACTGGTCATCTTCAACATTACAATCATTGTCCACAGTGCTCAAGTAGTACAGTCTGTTGTACACATGTATGTTGAATTTTGTGCCATCTTTGTACTTTAGAACGTTTTTACCTTTTGTGAAGATGACTGTGGCACCTCTGGTGGTCGCTGCTTGTACAGAAAAGATGTCCTGCGGGTACGTCGGGATGTACAGTGCATTCGTCAAGGTGGTTGTACAGCGCCGTCCCCTGCTGTCGGTCAAAACCACCCTGGCGTCTCCTCTCCGCTCTGCAACCCCACTGCATCTCGTACCATCGGCTAATTCCATGCAGTGCGTCTTGGACTCGAAGCTGTTATCGAATCTCGTGAACTTCTTGATGTCAGTGACGATATGGGAAGTCGCCCCCGTGTCGACTAACAAACCCGTTTGCTTGACACAATGTTCTTGCTGTAGATCTGCACCACGGTCACTCGCTTGGAATGCATACTCAGCGTTGCCGTCTTCCTCCGAGGCTCTTTGCACATTGTCTCGCCGCTGTTGTCTCCTCCTGCAGGCTGCGTAGCGATGAGTGGAGCTCTGGCAGTAGTCGCACCACTGTCTCTCTGTGCACCGTCTCGAGATGTGACCTTTAACTCCACATCTGTAGCACACAACGCCACTGCCTCCAGGTCCTCGTTGCTCACCAGAATCCTCGTGGTGCGTAGTTAGCTGCTGCCCCGCGATCTGGGCTCTGGAGGCACCGTCATTTCGTTGAGCAGCAGCTTCGGTCGGATATCGCCTGTCCTGGTGATGCATAGTCGGCTGCTGCCCCGCGATCTGGGCTCGGAAGGCACCGTCATTTCGTTGAACAGCAGCCTCCTGAGTTCTCATAACATTGTCATGTCTTGATGCTGCAGCTCTGTGCAGCTTCTCAGTGTCCTCAAAACTTCTCAGCTTAGACTTGAACACTGAAAAAGACACCGTCTCGTCGCTTTGTGATATATGGATAGCAAATGGTTTGAACTCCTCAGGTAGTCCTTTCAAAACCATTGCCACCAGTAGTCCATCACTCAATGTCTCTCCCGCATTTCTTAGGGCTGTTATAGCAGTCTCTGCCCGGATCACATAATCAGTCACACTCTCATTGCTGCCCTTCAGTAACGAAGTCAGTTCCATGTACAGGCTGATGATTCGCGGCTTACCCGTGCCTGCGTAATGGTCTCTGAGGATCTTTAATGCCTTCCTTCCATCGTCGGCGGCTTCTCTCATAACGAGTGACAAGCTTTTGTCATCCAAAAACTGGATCAGATTTGCATACGCCAGGGCATTTTTATCCTCGTAAGTCAGTTCATCATCCTGTGAGTCGCCTTCTTCCCGACCCTCGTTAGTGGGTGGCTCCTCATTCTTTAGGATAACATCCTTCAATCCATGCAGTAATAAATGGGCAAGAAACTTTGCTTCCCAGAGTTCATACCGTGTTTGATCTCCATCAAAGTATAGTCTTGACAAACGGGTACTTGACTCATGTCCCGTGGCCGCCATGTCGTTAGCCTCGCTTGGTCGCTAACAAACTTTCACCAAACAAACTCTCCACCTCGAAAGCAGTGCTGGTTGCCTGGGCCCATAACCTATTAACGTTACATAAACTGCAGCTACGTGTACCAGCAATACAAACACATAGGTGGTCTAATATAGTCACAGTCACTAACAGAATGAATAGTAAAGACACGGAGTCGCGTGTTCCTCCTCCTCCAGCATTACTGAAGTGCCATGTTTATTTAACCAATATATACACATGATCAACAAGCACTTCCGGTCCCCACTTCCTGTCACTTCAGAATAAGCGTATGTTATATACATACACAGTGCAGATACAAATTATGAGATCATATTATCAACAGACCTCACAGGTGATTCAATGTCTGATTAGGTTCCTGATTAGGACACTGAATCACCAGTGAGGTCCTAAACATGGCTGGTGGATGATAAATAGATGAGGACAAGGGGTTGAGTTATCTCGCTAAATTTAACA
This sequence comes from Benthosema pterotum, assembly GCA_039105355.1. Taxonomy (NCBI): domain Eukaryota; kingdom Metazoa; phylum Chordata; class Actinopteri; order Myctophiformes; family Myctophidae; genus Benthosema; species Benthosema pterotum. Next base: position 10,859,044 of record CM076975.1, on the reverse strand, counting down.
GATTTAAATGCCAAAAATGGCCGGGGGAGAAGAAAAAGACGTGGTGGTGGATTTACACAGCCTATAGTAAAGACTTTTTCGAGAAGGAATTACTTCATTTTTGGTGCAGTCTGCAGACCAGACACTGGCAGACACGGTAAGGAATGTTTACAATATACATGTTGCAATGGGCCCAGTGATGGTGGTCAGTCACTGGTTGTTAGAGATATTGGTTGTTCCAACGCCTGGATATTATGTGACACAGCCTGTGTGGTTTAGTTTCTGTCGCTTATTCACGGTATGTCTGCTTTCGTTCGTGTTGTGTAAAGGTGAAGATCATGGTCACGTTTCAGTTTCCTGGCTGTGTGTGTGTGTGTGTGTGTGTGTGTGTGTGTGTGTGTGTGTGTGTGTGTGTGTGTGTGTGTGTGTGTGTGTGTGTGTGTGTGTGTGTGTGTGTGTGTGTGTGTGTGTGTGTGTGTGTGTGTGTGTCTTGCAGTCGCAGACCTGGTTCATATCGGCACGGTCCGCCACTGATTTTATTCTGATTTCATTCAGTTTTAGTTGCAATGGGGGTCCTTTGGCAGGTTTGGCACATTTTTTTCCCCTAAAACGTCCTTTCACACTTTTTATTTTATTTAATGTATTATTTATAATTCAGCTTACTGTGGAGACGCAGGCTGGAACTTTTTCTATACTTTTAAATGGTTTGCAGTTTGAGTTTAAATGCAACAGCAACTTTTCAGACAAAAATCAAAATAGATCTTTAGCTATATTTTCCCCCTCTTTATACTTATACTTTATACTCTACTTTGATGCTGCAGCTGTTTCCCTGCAGACAGACACTTGCTTCGTCCTGTAGGCCTAGAGAGTCCAGAACTTTGTTCAACAAATCATGAAAGCAAAGCATTCCTTGGGCTCAGGAAAGACGGGGCTAATTTGTGAGGGGAGAGGGGGGGGGGCGTTTTATCCAATCACAGCAGTAACAGGCTGTTACTTCGAAGCCATATTCAAGCCTATTTAGGTTAATCTCACAGTGGACACATTTACCTGAAATTAACCTTTGAAATGTTTCATAGTTTTAGATATATAGTGCAAATTTGAGAACTGTATAACAGGGGTCAATTCAGTTTAAATTAGTCGAAAGTAGCCTACTGTAAAGACTTGAGCAGGGTTTGAACTCACAGCCTTCAGAATGCAGATCTTTTAGCCAGCACTCAAACTCACTAATTACTGTAAATGTCTGTGGATCACAATGGAATCAAACCTCTGGGTTTTGGCATTTTGTAGGCATACACAGTAAGCAGTGGATCACCGGAAGTGACATGCCAACTATAATTTAGATTTACCTCATTGTAATAGACCTTATCTCTCTTTCTCTTATCTCTCTGTACTTCCTTGAAAATGTAAAATGACTACTGGTATATTGTCCAAAACCATGAACTATAGTATATCATTTTGTAATTTGCTATAATCAGTGTTGGGACATGTGCACTACATAACTTAATCTATTACATAATATATTACCAAAATGCAGTAACTTGTAATATAAATATATTACTGAACAAAAAAAATCAAATATATTATACTTTTCTTTCTGCATTACTGCATTATTTTCAATATTACTTTCTGTCAATATGTCTCGTTGAAAATGTTTTTGTGAGATTATCTTGACAACTGCAAAAGTTAAATAATTACTTATTTTCTATAAATTATTTATTCAGGAGTGACATTTTTTCAAGTTTTCATATGGATTTGACCAGATACCCAAGTGCGCTTGCTTTATTGGAGGTATGCCACTGGCCTACGCAATATTTGCTTAATAGTGACACTAAATATTTAATTATATATTTAAGTAATATGTAATAGTAATATTAATATATTACACTTGCTCAGACAGTAATATTGTAATATAATATATTGCTTTAAAATGAAGGTAATAATTAATAAGTAATATATTAACAAGGTAAAGTAATATTCCCAACACTGGCTATAATTGCTAAGTAAAAAAATAATCAAACTCAATTCCATACTATAGTACAATACATACAGTATTACAATGTTGTATGAGTGAGAGCCGGGGACTCCTGCTATTAAACTCCATAATGATTTCACAAAAAATGGATAGATCACCAATAACCTTGTCTCTCCTATATTCTAAATCTGGACATTGTGATTTCAAAGTGTAGGAAGCAAAGAAAGGAGACCACACAAAGATTTTAAGGTACTATTGCGGAATGGTTTCTTTTTTCCCCCCCACCAATCTTGAGCAATCTTTTGTTTTTCCTTTTTTGATCTTTTAAATCAGATATTTTAAAAAATATATGCTTTGAATTTCCAATTCATATGAATTCTTTAGGTGTTTTCTTTTTTCTTTTTTTTCTTGATCACCCTCAACGCAACCCATTCCTTCATCTTTATTGGCAAAAGCAGACATGCTAGTAAATTAGAAATCCTTTTTGTTTTTACAAACAGAATAAATCAAGAAAATACATCCACATCCTGCAAATATAAACAGTAACAAATCCAAAACTATTATCCAATAAATGTTTTACATTTTTTACAGTTGTGTCGTAGTAGCATACAGTATAGTACAAAAAGAGATAAGCCCCATCTATACTTCGGTGTACAACAGTGCTGCATCATGCAGAACGGCTATTTCCGGCGCGCGACTGCCAACACCGCCGTACGAAGGAGCATTAACTAGGCATTAAGGGGAGATGGAGACAAACGGACATCCTTTCTGAAACTTCACTTACACATGAAGCTTGACGGTAGATCATTCCTTATGTAAAGGCTACGGCCAGTGACCTAACCAGACAATTTCAAGCATTTTTTTCCAATCAATGCTCTTAAATAAAATATGCTTTCTAAAAGAAAAGGACAGCTGGTTCCTGCAAACTGAAAACGCTTACGCCTTGGAGCTGCCTTTTGTAAACTAAAAAGAATTGTGACCAAAAGCCCAACATTGGAGCTCCCCACTGCCATATCTAGCATATATTGCATAACTCTAGCAGAAGTGGCCTATTTTGAATTAAGTACCAGGTCTTAAGTCAAAATTTGGTTGTGTGGCAAAGCTGTTTGGCTACACCTCTGTTTTGACTCAAGAAACGCAAAATCGTTCCATGGTGTGGTATATCGCTTGTGCCCCGATGTGTTATATTAAATGTAGAGGTGGCATTGAAATCTGCCACCTGTCAACATTGACTATTAAATAGTCAAAGCTGAGAATTAGCGGAACTTATATTATTTAGCAAATACGAGGCGATTAGGTCACTGGCGAAAGGCCTCGAGATAGCAGACTGCATTCTGTTCAGATATGTAACCCAAATATTAGAGCACACAGTACATCTCTAGGGGAAAAGGACGAGATCAAGTAGGAAAAACAAAAAACAAAATATCCTCAAGTTCTACAGTACACCTTTTACGTAGAACTGAAAAGGTGAATGGTAGTGTACCACTGTACATTCACAAATGAAATACAAAGTGCTCTGGTTAGTCGTTAACCTCTACCTCTCCACGTTAACAATATCTCGCTGAGGGGTTTCCACGCAGGCTTAAACATGGGCCATCTTTACTACCTACCCATGAATGAGTAAAACAAGGGAGAAGGTTGGGTTACATGCCATGTTGACATAAGCAGTAATACATCACCATATTTTGGTATCGTGACTTGGAATTAGCCTGGCTTACTGGCTCTAGTAGCAAAACATCATCGGTTGGATATAACAAATACTGTGAACACAACACTCTCACAAAACAAAACAAAAAAATAACACATCTAGGCAGAAAAGCATTAACGTGTCAATATGGGTCATACGGTGTTACGAGATTAAGAATTTCTCCCACTCTGAGGATTACTAAATACGGTGTATACGAGACGAAGTACAAAATATAGCTTTTTGTCAACAAATTTCTTAAAATCTTGTCGCCTATTAGGGTCTTGCTAACTTTTAACCTAGAGAATCCGCAGCACTGTCTGTGTGGGAATCACGTTGCCCTGCTCGGAGAAGTCGTGAAATGTTCACAGAAATAGATTGTTGACGTGGCGTTACAAAGTACATGGGCTGGTTTAGCACTAAAACCACACTGCTACACGACTCTTTGCCCCTCCCACCCCGACCCAAATACCCCCACTCGCTCAGAACAACTTAAAAATGAAGGACAAAATAATAATAATATTAAAAAAAGTATCAACAAGTAATTTCTCTTTCAAACATTTACAAAATGTACAAAAGTAAATCACAAATTCTTGTAAAAATCCAGCCTCGAGCTGATTATATGTAAGGCGAGAAGGAAATTATATATTAAAATCAAAATGTTCAATATTACATTCAAACACCCGTCCTTTTTAAGAGATGTCAGAAATGTTTGACATGGGTGACATGATCCTTAATTCCCGACAGTGACAGGCCTCTTAGGACGGCCAGGACATTGACTGAGGGGATGGGGGATGGCTCTGTGCCCAACCGTAATCCTGGGATCTGCAATATTAGGTCACTATAAGAATATCCTTTTCACAGCTCATTCTCCCATAGCCCCAATCGATCGGCTCGTTTGATTGATTGCTGTTGAGCCAAAACAAACAAAGCAACGGGGAAATCAAAGTGTGACGCGGTACATGCAACCTGGGACTACGGTCATGCACAGAGCCTTACTCAAAAAACGGACCACACTAGAAAAAAAAATGTGGAACACACCCACATTTAGGCTAATATGTACAGAAAGTGGCACCAGACAAGTCAGTCAAGTCAGGGGGAAAACAATCGGGAGGGGAGGGGGATGCCATTTGTAAACATTGAACCTTTGCACCATCACTGTACCTGTGCTAAGGTTGTGATGCGTGTGTCTTTTGCACCGCCCCCCAAAAAAACAAACAGCCCTACTGTTTCTTTCCGCACTGGCTACGCAGCCCTCGTGACATTACGTAGCTAAGCAAAGCCTGCTAATACAGGCCACCGGGCGCTCAGACCAGGCACTCGCACACGACACCTGTTCTGTTCTGTAAAAACATTGAGTGCCTGCGAGGGACTTGTGAGTGCATGTTAACATGGAGTCACAGGTCCCTCACAGGCACGTCAGTGTGTTAACACAGACCTCACACCGTCAAGGGCACCCAATGTGTTAAGTGACAAAACGTGGAGGGCATGGTCTATGACGTTTTTCAGGTGCAAAAGACATACATTGCGTGCAATTGTATTGACACAGGTCAACACCCCACCCTGGATTCGCATGGCAGCCCATTTTCGCTCAACATGGCCGCCACGAGAATAGGGTGACATTGCCTGCACTCGTATTGACGTAGGCTGGTGGTTAATGTGTGTTTGGATGCTTCATGAACATGCACACTTCATGAACTCGCTAGATGGTGGATGATCACACCTCGCTACAGCGGCACAGGGACGGCACAGTAACTTTAGGTAGTTGGGTGTGTGTGTGTGTGTGTGATGGGGGAAGGGGGTCCTATTTCAGATCACTGTCCCCGGGTTTAGGAACAAAAACCGGGCCAGGTAGAGGATAGCTTAAATATGTATAAAAATACCTATTCACAGTAGACACAAATGTTGTGCATTACTGATATCATCTGCTCAAAACCACACTGAAAACTTACAGACATATAGATTTGTTTTCTATTTTATAAGTACAACTTAACACTTCTTTAAATCATTCTCAGCAAAAGTGAGACATTTTTTTTTTTTTAAATATGCCTTCCGTCAAGTCAAGGGATAAAACAAACAAAAACAAAACACAAAATAAGCTTTGCCCTCCAGGTTTCTTTCCACAAATAACTCAAGTCAAGACATTTAGTCATTCATTAGAAAGCCTCGAGTCTTAAAACACTGGGAAAAAAAAGGTGTAAAAAGGGTGAATTCAAGTTGCAGCAACTCAGGACGAAAACCAGGAGAACGGGCCCATCTGTAGGGTAGAATAAGGACTTCTGTGGGTTCTGGCTTTGCCTTCATCGTCTCCATAACCGTCTGCCGTTATCGTCGTCCTCATCCTCGTCTTCCTCCTCCTCTTCTTCCTCGTCATCGGGCAAATAAGAGCTACTCTCCTCCTGTGGGATCGAGAGAGACATTTAGTAACCGATGGCAGTGTTGCCAACTGCCAAAATGCACTAGAGAAGTGGTTTTCAACCATTTTCATACCTGGGCCCACTATGTATTCTGCATTTTAGCCACAGATCATCATTGAATGTCGACCTAAGTCTCCAAACTCATTTAGGAGAAATAACTGGCAAAATGTTGGTCAAAATAGCAATTTTTCTACATCTTCTAATTGTGTAGTTTTTTTTTTTTGAAAATTAGGTAATTCAGATGTTTAAATATAATTTAACTCTTGTCTTGAGAGTGTAAAATTAAACCAAATGCCATTGGACCCGTATCTATAAGGGTCCATTTGGTTACCAATGGTCCTTTCTAGGAAGGAAGGAAGACTATTATAGGAAAAATAAGAGTTTTATCTCTGGCGCCCCAAGCAAAAAAGCACTTGATTTTCCACCAGGATTTTTTTGGTGCTGGGGGGTGTCTGGAAAAAAGCTAAATATAGCGACAAATGCGTCAAGTTTGCAACACTGCCCAATGGTGACACGAGACACGAAAAAAAAACCCCAAACACTGTATTTCTTGTCAGTAGACGCATAGATCAGCCGTTTCCGCGATCCAATGGCAATTCCAGTTATGGTTAGGTTCGGGTTTGAGGTAGGTTGACTGTCGGAACCAATAACAATGTCGGAACTAAAGCACTGCACTCGCTATATTTTGCTATTTGTCGTACGCAATGAGAACAAAGTGGGCGAGACATGATGAAGAGCGTCGTACCGCATTGTCTTCCTCCTTCGCCTCCTCTTCCTCCGGCTCGGCTGAGACAGACGGCGCCTTCGGCTTGTACCATGATATCTGCAACACGCGGCCTTTGAACTTGGCCCCTTGGTTTGCTGCCTAAAGAAGCGAGAAGGTAGAGTGTGGTGTGTGATTAGACTGTGGCTGAACACAACTGAGTAACACCTAGTGATCGGAAACACATTTGAGTTGTCTTATAGATTAATCAGCATTAGTTCGATTAATCAGAGGTATTTAGCACAGACACCCTGTTGCACACTGTATATTTTCCAGAATGGATCACAATTATTTTAATACAGAATGACAGAGACATCAGTAATATTGGTTTATCGGCCACAACAGCAATTCATTATGTGGGATGGGATATCAGCCAAAATGTCTCATCGGTACACCAACAATAGCTAATCTAAATGTTGTGAGCTTGTAGAACTGCCATCTGTTGCATTAACAGTATCAACAAACATTGTGGCTTGTACTTTAGTTTTGAAGATATCAAAAGAAATTGTGGGAAATATTGAACGCCATAAAAACCTAATGTTAATGTTCCGTTCTGTGTGACCTACATTCTCTGCTTCGCTTCTGGTCTTGAAGGTCATCACCACACTGGTGGCGTCCTGGTCACGCAGGTCCTCGATCTCTCCAAATTTCTGGGAACGGTAAAAACAAGTGGTGAGCGATTTATGGCAAAAAAACAACAAACAATGCTGTCACGGGACCCTCGTTGTTCCTTGAAGGGCTTCCAAATGTGTACTTACAGGCCCGTAACGCTCACGAGTTGTTCAGGTCCCCGCCAAGATAAAATGTAATGCCCACACGTGCAACAATTCCAGACATTTGAAGATAGTTGTAGGCCTTGAATTTTGAAAGCTAAACTCAAATGACTGTGCTTATCCTATTATAAAATGAAGGAACCTCTGTCAGCCAACCTGTCCATCCAATGTCTATCTGCCTTTTTGTCCTCAATGGGTGGCGCAATTAGCCCTTCACCAAGTCCCTCCCCAATCTGTCCTTGTCCAATAGGCACGTTAGCAGAGGAAAGCTTGACCTGCATAGCAACTAGGGATGCCCCGATGCCACTTTTTCATTTCCGATCCCACAATTTTTGTGTTAGCCGATACCGAATACCGAAAAATACCTTTTATATGAAGTCACATGAACTGGGAATGACACTCCTCTCTCAAATGTGCACTTGGGAAACTCCAAAGCAAACTCCACATGACCCAACATTTTAATTAACTGCCATGGTGTCAACCCCTTACCCCTGTGTCTGATCACTGGTTAGACTGGCATATTTGCCAATATGTGACCCGATAATGACAAATAAGGGCCAATGCTGATACTTTTCCGATACCCATACAGTATTTGCTGACACCGATATGATAAAAAAAAGGGACAAAAAGAGCCGATCCGATATTTTTTTTTATCGGTATTGGGACATCACTAATAGCAACAGTTGCAAAACTATTTGGACTGACATTGGACAGTGACTAATTGATCTGAATATGCAAGTGGACATTGGGGCAATAACAACTGTTGTGTTATTTGCTTAGCTGTAGCTCAAAGAATGACTTAACAACTCAAAAAAAAAAAAAAAAAAAAAATTTTTTAAAAATAAAACCAAGATATTTACATTTTGGTAGAAGTGGGGTGGAGCTTCCAACGACAAAGTTTTGGCAAATAACGCGTCAACTCGTTTCCAGTGGCAGGTAAAAGAACCAATTTTCCCCAGTACAGGGCTTGACACTAACACTTGCCCGCTTGCCCGGGGCATGTAAAAAAAAAATGGTGGGGCAAGTGAAGACTGCTACCTGGTTGCCCGATCGGGCAAGTGTGCAACATTATAACGCAGCACTATAACACAACACAAGATACATTTGTCTTGAAGGCAGTCACTGCGTCTTTCCCTGCTTTCTAGCTATCCACAATTCCAGGCTGGATTTGGGAAACAAAACAGGCAAATTAACATACGCATCAAAATGACCATTAATCTTCTACATTCTCTAGTTGTGTAGACCTGGGCTAATTAAGATGATGAATTTTAACTCTTGAGAGCGTAAAAATGAAACCAAATGGACCCTTGCGGGTCCATTTGGTTTCATTTTTACGCTCTCAAGAGTTACATCTGGTTAACCAACTTAACTTGGGACCACCTGGAACCCTCTCAGGGACGAATGGTTGTCCCCGGACCACCTGTTGAAAACCCCTGGTTTAAGTATACTTAAATGCAAAATTTACAATATATTTTTGGGGGGCAAGTGATCATGACCTGAGGGCAAGTAGAACCTGACTTACACTTGCCCCATGGGCAAGTGCCTCCGAGACCTTAGTGTCAACCCCTGCCCAGTACCTACCACAAAGTGCGGCATCAGTTCCTCCTTCTCTTCCTGGGTGACCCCCAGGATGGCCAGGGCCCTGGTCCGGTGGTCCACCACCATGCGGTTCAGCATGCCCCGGGACGTGGTGGTGTCCCCCCGGCTCCGGCCGCCCCGGCAGTGACCCACCACGTGGTGCACGGCGCCGGGGTCCAGAGCCATCCTCCCCCTGGCCCCCCGGCCCCGGCCCCCCCGGGAAGGGGGGATCAGACCCAGCCACGTCGCCTGGAAGAGGAGGAGGGGTAGGGACATGTTTAAGACCACATACGTCATTCATTTAAAAAGGCGAATTCCACCCATTTTCAACATTTTATTATTACGTCATTAATATACCTTACAGATGTTGTGTGGACTAGAAATCAAGCTGTGTTACACCATGTTAATTTTAGGACTTTGAGAGTGTACAAATGGATCCAAATGAACCCGTTAAAGGTCATTCGGTTCCATTTGGTTGCATTTGTACACGCTCAAAAAATCTTAAATGCGTGTAATTTCCCTTTAATCATTCTCATACCTTCAAGATTAAAAAACCCAAACAAACATTCAAAAATAGTACATGTACAAGATTTAACGTCGTCAATTCAATATCCATCGCGGAAAATCTAAAAAATGACACAGATGCTTTCCCCGTTTTAATGGGTCTTTCATTGATCATTGGACAATAATCTCTTGTTCTAGATTGCTACTTGTACTTCTAACATGCCTCATTCTCTCTCACATACACACACGTGAAAGCAAGCACACACACCCCCAGATTAAACAGATGTGTTAGAACTACATGCCAGCCAGCCGACATCGCATCACAATAATTACTTATAGAAACAACAACACGATTAAAATAATGATCTCATTTTAATGAATTAACTACAATGCTTCAAATGAAATAGATTTTTTTTAATCGAGTCGCAGCTCTTATTTCCATAAAGAATAAATAAGATAGTCCCCATTCTTAAAAACAAAAAAAAATAAAAAAAAAATACACATTTGGCACTTAGTAAAGTCTAAACACACCTCCACCGTCCTTGCTTTGCCTTCTTTAAGTTCACTTGTCCATTTTTAAAGTGACATCTTCCGTCAGTCTATTTAGTCCCTTATACTCACCCACTCTCTCCCTGCACGCTAATTGTCAACCCCCCAACCCCTCCTTGAGTCTCTGCACGAAGAGTGGCGGCTCAAACTTTAATGAGGTGTGGCCTCTATCGAGTCGTAGGGCGAGGAGCGGCGTCTTTATTTGGTTCCTTAAGCCGACGACAATCCTCTGGGCTTGCTTAAGTGGCTGCAGTTTAATGTGCAGAATGAGGCTAAGGGTTGGATGGGGTGGGGGGCATGCATATTTAAACAATAGGGGCTAATTTAAAACCCCCGCAGGGCAGGAAGAAGTGAGGCCGGCGGCACTCGTTCCAGATGGGGATGCGTGAAAACATGCCATGTTGTTTGGCACATGTTCAGAGTTCACCGTCAGGGTGTTTGCCTTAGAAGGGGTGCTTCGGTCGGTCAGGGCGCAACTTAAAGACGCCTATTGTTTTTGTACCATGTATATATATATATATATATATACATGCAATATATCTAATGACCCAGCTTCATCTTTTATATATTTGAGACATTTAACTTTTAATCACGCTAGTGTGCATTGTAAATCGCCACTAGGATGAGTGGAGACAGTTACAGTACGACAAATGAAATGCGCCTTTTCATGTCAAATATTGAGTTTTTCAATGAAATGTAATTTTTACATTTTGGCCCACTTAGGCTTGTGTAACAGCTTCCCCAGCATGTACACATTCATGGCATTTAGATGTACTGTATGCCTGCAAATAAGCAAAACCACTGTTTTTCCAGGTAGCATTTGTAGATACTGTATATATACACGCCTAGCGAATCATTAGTTTCACTTCAGACCTGCTATTAATTTTAGTTTGATTTAGATCCGATTCTAATGTGGAACTCAGATTTCAAATTGCTGCGTCTCCGTTTCCAGGGGGACATTTTAGAACAGCCCACAAAATGTGCTGGTCCATCTGTTATTTACACAATGTGGCGATCCTGTATAACTGCCAGCATTAGGACCGTATCAAACAATTGGAATAATTAAGTTAAGTTTGCCGTAGATCTAAGGCAATAGTGGTAGTCGGAACTAATAGAAACACCAATTCAAAGATTGAAGAGGATCAGTTTGGGTTGGGGCCTGCTTGCCTCCCGTCTCTCCACTGCTAGGTTTTCTCTGGTTATCCTGACGGCTACAGGATTTCTGGAAGCCATTTCAGAGTTGCTTACGGCCAAAAGCTAGAAGTCATCTAGTGATGTGATAGTATAGCATTACTGGCTTAAGGTCAGATTACGAATAAGTCTGCTTGGCCTCTCAGAACGTGTGGGCACATTTGTGCCACTTCTACCACTGCCAGTATGGTGCCCTGTGAGTGAATCTGTGCGAGAAATGCCTTTTCAACTCTATAATTTGCAGTTGACGTGTATTCGATTATGGACAATTGCAAATAATAATGCAAATAATGCAAAGACTTATGCCACATTTTCACCATTTTCAAAAATATCAGACCTACAAGCTTATAGCGCGCCACTCCGTGGCACGCTATGAGCTTGTAGGTCGGATATTTTTCAATAACTAAAGTACTGCCAGTAACATGCTAATGCAGAATGGGTTAACATGTCGGCTGGGCCAGGAAAATAATGCCTATGCGAAACCCTGACCTGGACATGACCTCTATCCAAACTCAACTGATACACACGGCTCTCACGAGTCGTCTCATTTGCTCCGATTGGTTTATCAGTGACAGTCAGCCGAATGCAGTCTCGCGTCCAAGCGATGCTACAGAATAGCCTCAACCAATGGATGTGGAAACCATTTTTTAAAAAGTAAAGTGTTCTGATCTAGCTGAGCAGAGCATGTGCAAGCGCCGGTTGCATCAATAGGTCCTGCATTCATTACATAACATCTCTAACACCACACAGACAAACCGATCAAGTTTCATCTATTTTATATTCCCTTTAGTCAGCTTCAAATCCAAAATACCACAGTTCATTATTCTGTTTTCTGTCACTAATGGGCCATACTCACACATACAGTACAACAGTGTTTCAGTGCACTAATGCTTGTTTAACAGTAAACATGAGTGAAGTGGACATCTAGCATTGTGCAAACTCAACGGCAACAACAGCAAATCGCCAATTCTCCCCCCCCAAAAAATGGGAGGAAGGCTACACAAGAGTTACCTTCAGTGAGCAGCACTGACACTGTCCTTCCGTTTCCCTCTCTGTGCATCTCCAACAAATGTATTGCTTTCTGAGATTTCATATCAGATTTGTAAATTGCCATCATGGCGTCAAGTCAACAACACTGGCGTGTATATATCCCCTACCTCCACCTGCAGCTGTCCTAGCTTCCTTCTCAGGTCTGTGGTGTCCTCTCCAGAACTCATCTTCTTGTGGAAGTCCAACTCGGCATCCAACAGCTCCTTCTGTGCCTGGATTCACATTGTGTAATAACATGGGGGAACACGTGGAATGAAGCTGGGCACTTTGGCAAAGGTCTGTTCGTCATCCTACTTCGCGTGTCACACCCTTGAGCACTTAAAACGAAAGTTACGAATGTAACTACGGTTCTATGAATCCCCCCTGACCGCCAGAGGGCGGAGCTTTAAGCACTGAACTGGACTAGTCAGTGTTTAAAGGGGAACTTCACCCATTTTCAACATTTTAATGTACCTTAGAGATGGACAGAATGGGGGGACCTTTTTTATCATGTCCACACAACATCTTTAAGGTATATTAATGACTTATTAAAATGTTGAAAATGGGTGGAGTTCCCATTTAAAGCACCGGCCTCTGGTCGTCAGGAGCGATGAAATAGAACCTATACGGTGTATATCAGAAATAGTGCATTCATGCAGTGCTTTTAACCAAGTCCCTTTACATAGTGCATCTCCTTCACCCAAACACATTCACAACAATTTGGGGTGCAAGTGTCTTGCCCACGGACACAAAGGTAGACAGAGAAGGAGCGGGGATTCAAACCGCTGACCCATGGGTCCTTGGACGACCTGCTCTACCTTCTCAGTCACAGCCGCACTAGCTATACTTCAGGGGTCTATACTCGGGTCACCTGCCTTTTCCCCTGCTCTACAGGAAAACTCTTCGACTCTTAGCAGAGTCATGCCAACGACGACAATAATGGCACCCAATGGCTCCATGCTTGGTACTCGGCAGCGGGTTAAGACCCTGCCGCATGCTTGTGTGCCATCCGGACTGTATACGTGTACAGTACATCACATCCAGGGGTGTACTAGTACTACATCAAGATGGACAGTCTCACGCTACAGAAACAGGAGATGGTCCGCTGAACCACTGGCCACGGGCCTCAGGAAGTGTCAATTCCCAGGGCTACTCATACTAGTCACCATATACTGTACCTCATTAGCCCACATACCATACATGTCACGTTTTTCAGCAAGGTGTTGCCCTCTGTAAGTATTACAGTATCTGTGTGTATTTTCTATGCTTATAGGCTTGCTTATAGGCTTAATAACTAATGGGGAATTGGAGAGAGACGGAGCCCATTAAGGCCTGGAATGCATCTGTGTCACCTAATAGCTTTTAACCACTACAACCATTATACTGTATATATATTGCTGTTTTAAAAGTAGTCGGTGCGCGGTGAGGGGAGTGAGGTGAGGGGAGTGAGGTGACTCACGTCTGTCTTGGTCTTGGGCTGGTTGGCGGCGTGCGAGGCCGGGTTCATCTCGTTCTGCAGCTGTGAGATCTTCTCCGTCAGCTCCTTGAGGGTTTTCATGATGTTGGCGCGGTCCTCCGGCTTCATCCCTCGGTTCTTCTCCAGGCGGTTTATCAGCGCCTACGCGGGGGGAAAATCAAAATGTGGTGGCAAGTGGTTGATCAAATGACTCTCCATCTAAATCCACTATAAAACATTATCCAATAATGCATCACAAGGCTGATTATTTCCCGATTTTTATTTTTAATTTGAATCTTAGATTCTTCATAGTTTAGTGCAACGTTTAGTGGCTGAGTGTTGTCTATCAGGGGTCCCCAGCCAAGTGATAGTTTGGAACCAAATGGGTCCGTATGGGTCTGTAACTCAAGAGAGTCCATTTGGTTCTGTTTGTACACTCTCAAGAGGGGGGGGGGGGGGGTAATTACTAATTCAGGCCAAACGAGGGGCCCTAGAGATGTAAAATAATTTATTTCCGAGTGTCATTTTGGGGGTCATTGACTTGAAAAAAAAAAAAAAAAAAAAAACAGTTCTGCCAGTGCTTGTCTCACCTTCTGACACTCAATCTGGGTCTCCAACATCTCCTGTTTCTTCTTCCTCATGTCCTGCTGGAGCTTCATCGCCTCCTGGGATAAAAAAAAAAAAAACTTTATTTACTGTGGGGCAGCGACGTTTGGTCAATGCTACCCTTTTCTCCCATTCATTGCCAAAGCTGTTTACAGAAATTAGCCTACAAAGCTCACAACATGCAGATGTACATTTCTGCATAAAAAAATGATCTACAAGCTTGCAACACTGCTTCAGCAGGAGGCGACCCGTCATGGACTTGCCTGTTTTTTCCTCTGGGCCTCCTGTGCTTCCAGGGCCTTGCCCGTCTTGCCCAGGCTCTTGGAGGACTTGTGGGCCATGGAGGCGTAGGGGCCCTTCTGGGTGGCCGTCAACGCCGATGTGGACACCTTGAGGAGACACGGGAGACACCGTGATGAGCAATGAGAGCCACGTCAAGGTACCGCAGATGAAGATGCCAAACGTACTGGAAGGCGGACGTCGCGTAAAACGCAACATCCTTGTGCTTTTTTTCACTGATAACAGCTAAACACAAACTTACGTTTTGATTACAGGGACTAGTGGACAAGATGAACAGTATAGATCATTTTACTCTTGGTTGCATGCTGAAAACAGCTGATCTACCGGCTCATAGATTTGCTATTTTCAGCATGTGCAAGATCAGTCAGCACAACACCATCAAGGCCCGCCAAAATACACTTTAGTCAACTGAATCAACTGAATCAACTGCAGATTAATTTCAGGTGATTACAAAAAAAAAACTTAACCCTTTTTGTGTCCTGAACGCGTTTTTGTGTTTTAGCTGTTGAAAAATAGCAGATCAACAAGCTCATGTCGCGCCACCGAGTGGCGCGACATGAGCTTGTTGTTCTGCTATTTTTGAAAAATTGTGAAAATGTGCTGCAAATCTCTGAATATGTTATTTTGGAAGCAAACATTTTTAACTCAATTTTTTGCATCTGGGGAATCCCTAGAACAACATGTTTTCAGATGGGGGGTCTGCAGCCAAATATGGATAATTCTGGTGGTCCTTGGCTTGGCCTTGGACACAGGAACACAGATTTTTCAGAAAAACTAGAATCTAGTGTCAGAGACTATAGAATCTAGTGTCAAAAACTCGATTCTAGCGTCAGAAACTAAATTCTAGTGTCAAAAGTAGATCCTATCATCAGAAACTATCATTTAGTGTCAATAACTAGAATCTAGTGTCGGAAACTACTGTAGAATCTAGCGTCAAAAGCTAGAATGTTGCTGCAGCTATAATCTGGTGTAAGGAACTACTGTATAATCTGGTGTCAGGAACTCAAATCGAGGGTCAGGACACAATGGGTTGAATAAGAAATGGCTGCCACATGTAGGAGAAAGGGAGAGAGAGAGAGTCGTACCGCGGCAGGGTCCGTGCTGCTGGGGTGCGAGCCGTCCAGCTTGCTGGCCGCCGTCGCACCCACCACTGTCCGGTGCTTGTTGGGGAGGGTTTTGTTCAGCACGTAAGCTGCCGGGTTGTGTTGCTTCACTCCCTGTGGAAAATGAAAATAAATAAAAAATAAAAAGGTGTCTGCACTCCCTGCAGTCCACAAGGAAGTCACTATGGACAAAGTAGGTCAAACTGTTTTCGATGTCAGTCATTATTCACACAACCCACCTCAACCCTAAACCCAACTGCAGGAATGGAGCAGCACATGTATTCCTAGTTACAGTGATGCTTTTGTGGCCTACTGGCATGTATAAAAAGTATGGAACTGATTGGTAAAATCAACACAGCCAATTGTCCCTGCTAACCACTAAACCAATTTATTCAAGTGATAAACCTGTGTATCTCCAAATGAAGTGTAATGACAAACACGTACATTTGCGCTTTGAGTGTGCGGAGCAATAATCGCTGTGGAAGGTTTTCACAACCTGTAGTCACAACTGCCAAGCGTTTGGCTGCCTCGTCTCTAGCCAACCTCTCAGCCAATGCGATATACAGTATGAGACCTGTGCACACTATATATGTGCGGTCCGAAAACGAACAACTCGGAACACGATAATTATGCTTTAATGCAGCAGCTGTTAATTAATTTATTTATTTAATTGGGCTTATTCCATTTTTTAATGATTTTGAATTACATCAAAACAGTTTAAGACCTGAGGCCGATTCTACTAATGCGTTCCAAAATGTTTTCTCAAAAGGGTGTTACCGTATTTTCCGGACTATAAGGCGCACTTAAAAGCCTTTAATTGTCTCAAAAATCCACAGCGAGCCTTATAATCCAGTGCGCCTTATATATGGATTCGTTGAGTGCAGTAGCTTCTATTCTATGTTAACTGTAGTAGGTTCTATTCACTGCGCCTCATAATCCAGTGCGCCTTATATATGAAATCAGTTTTAAAAGGTGCGCCTTATAATCTGGTGCGCCTTATAATCCGGTGCGCCTAACCTTATGCACGAGGCTGTGCTGTGGTGGTCCCAGGCTGGGGCCCGGCGCCGCTCCCTGAGTGGCCCCGGCGCTCTGCTCCTGCTGCTGGGGCCCCGTGTTGGCCACGCCGGCCTCGCGGTGCCAGTAGACGCGGATGAACCGGTTGTTGAGGACCGCCTCGGTGCTGGAGATGGCCCGCTTGGCCTCCTCGTTGACCGTGTACTGGATCAGCGCCGCCTCGGGGTCCCCGCCAAACACCACCTGCAGGGGGAGACGCCGGCGTTCATTTGTCACGATAAAACCAAACAACACAATCTCTCCACAGAACCGGATATTTCCATGAATGTAGCACTCGAGTCTATGTTTTCTAAGGATCGTTCCATTAACCATATAATGCAGTGGTTTTTAAAAACCTTTAGAATATCATGGCCCATCATTTATTCTGCATTTGAGCCACAGACAGCCGTGGTGAGGAGATTATGGGCTCCATTTTCGTCTCATGCCAAACCCCTGATCCCCAAATTCTTCTGGGAGCTTTTTTACCCTTTTGAAAAAACTTTTGGAATAGTTCAACGTGCCAATCTATTGACATCTTGTGAACTTGTAGACTGCCATTTTACAAATGAAAATGTTTTTTTTAATAGTTTAAAAAGGCAACAAAGTTAGGGGATAAGGGGTTTAGTGGTGACAAATGTAGGTCTTTGCCTCTCAAATGCTAAACTTTGAATATGTTATCGTTATTGGACAATATTTTGGGGGTAGCATAGGAGAGATAACACTGTGTAGACATCTTGTAAATTAAAATCATCTACTGCCAGAGTTAAATAGATAAATAATCCACCCACTGCCAGCCATTTTCCTTACTTTTCAAGTAGTCACATAATATTCATATCTGAATCTGACTCCCCCTGCCCCCTTCTCAGTGCTTCGTCGATTTCTGTTTTTGTCAATGACTACAGGTTCGAGACATGCTGTGGGGTTTCACCCACGTTTACCTGGATGTTGACGATGGTGCCGAACTTGCTGAAGTGCTCGTTGAGCTTGGTGATGTTGTTGAGCTCGCGGGGGATTTTGCGCACCTCCAGCTTGGTGTTGATGTAGTGGTTCCTCTTGGGGAAGCTGCCCTTGTGCTGGTTGTTGAAACCAGGCCTGAGAAAAGACAACAAGAGACAAAGAGGAGAGCGTGAGAGAGAGAGAATAGTGTTAGTGTACCAGTTATCTTTTGGTTTAGCTGGTAGACAAGTTAGAAAGAAAATGTTGGCATTCTCTTTCTAGAATAGAGGATGTTGATCACCACCATGCAGGTTGGTACTGTAGTTACTAGAAATGGTAATCAGTTGTGTGGGATCTAGATCTGTGGCTAAATGGGTACACTGTAGTCACGGGATGTTATAGCAGTGTCATACAAGGACAACTACACCCTCTTGCATTTGTGCATATAATATAATAAATGCTTATGTTTCAATGGCATACAATTGGGAGGTATAGCATAGTTTTGTACAATGTGTACAATATATCAAGACATTAAATGCAAATTCTTACGTTTTACTCCTTCAAAACATAACATTGTTCATAATGCACGGATCCTTACTCACATATTTAATCAATATCAATCTGACATTTATTTTCACAGAATAATATGTTCAATTTACACTTGAGAGTTTGACGTGCTACACGTCTTTAATATAATATATATATATATACATGTATAATAAATTATTTTTCGCTGCGGTGACCCGGTAAGCCCCTCTCTTCCTGGAAAGTTAGTCTGCTGTACTAGAAGCCTGTTATCTTGGTTGAATTGACCAGTGACCACTGAACACAAACTACAAGGTATGGCATCATCCTGTGCTGCGATGATTTTATTATATAGATCCTTCAGTGAGTTTGTAATGTCCTTTGCTGCCATTTGTTGGGATGGCATCCTTGGGGTTGGACAGAAAAATTCCCTTAACGGAGTAGTTAAAAGGGGCCAGCAAAATTGTAGGTTGCTGTTGGTGCCGTTATCTACAGTATGATTATATTATTGTCATGAGGTTTTTTGAGAGCTTTTATTATTTCCTGTAAAACAAAAGTACCCAGCTTGGCACTTGTACTCTCCTCGTCCCCAGGCTTAACTCATCTGCGAACAGAAAAGCCTGGGCACAACTAAACCAGAGTCTATCAGCAGAAGTGTCCATCCAGACATCTCTCAGATGGTACTTCCGCTCAGACTCTGCAGTGAAGGTCTGGCCCAGCGGGGGTGTCGGTGCGAGTCCTTACTTGTCCATCCAGGGTTTTTTAGCAGGCGGTCCTTCAGTGACGCTGGCTCCCAGGCCCATGGGTCTCTTCCTGCTGTCCTGCTCCACGACGAAGCGCGACGTGTTGCTGACGGTGGGGCTGGCGGCGACCGCAGGTTCTGTCTGGATCACTATGTTGGCAGCTAGATGATATATATAAAAAAACACACACACACACACACACACACACACACACACACACACACACACACACACACACACACACACACACACACACACACACACACACACACACACACACACACACACACACACACACACACACACACAAAAAAACACAATGACATGACTGAAACTTCACAATTTCAATTGAGACCTAACCATTTAGACATCTAACATGCATGTAATACCATTTAAACTCCATATTGTACACAGTTAAGTAGAGTTCCTCAAGGGTGCATATTTGGTTCTCTGCTTTTATCACTCTACATTGAATCACTGTGCCGGAAATACCCAATCTAGATCAAATATGTGGGTTGTTTGTGTGGTTTGTCATATCAACACTGACTTAACACTCTTCCTGCGAGCATTCTTTTTCTTTTTGGAGATAGCTACTGCCAGTGCTCCTATGAAATGTTGGTTAGCCAGATGCAACTCTTGAGTGTAAAAATGAAACCAAATGGACCCTTGTGGGTCCATTTGGTTTCATGTTTACACTCTCAAGAGTTAAAACATTCATCATCTATATTAGCCCACTTAATTAAGAAGTCAACACAACAAGAGACTGTAACAGAATGGTACTTTTGATCTACTGTTTTCTTTGCCAAAATCCAGCCTGGAATTGTGGACAAAACCAAAAGAAATCCTTAGTTTTGGGTCTGTGGGGTGAAAATGTCAAATGGTGGTCCACGGCTCAAAGGTTGAAAACCACTGATCTACGGCAATAGGACCATGCATCACTAGTATTCTCTAGGCTGAGCTGTCGTGAAATTAACCCTTAGTGTCCTGAACGCGTTTTGGTGTTTTATCTGTTGAAAAATAGCAGATCAACAAGCTCATGTCGCGCCACCGAGTGGCGCGACATGAGGTTGTTGTTCTGCTATTTTTGAAAAATTGTGAAAATGTGCTGCAAATCTCTGAATACATTATTTTGGAAGCAAACATTTTATCTCAATTTTTCGCTTCTGGGGAACCCCGAGAACAACATGTTTTCAGATGGCGGTCTGCAGCCAAATATGGATAATTCTGGTGGTCCTTGGCTAGAAATATGTGAGCATCACTGACACAGGAGCACAGATTTTTCAGAAAAACTAGAATCTAGTGTCAAAAACTCGATTCTAGCGTCAGAAACTAGATTCTAGTGTCAAAAAGTAGATCCTAGCATCAGAAACTATAATGTAGTGTCAATAACTAGAATCTAGTGTCGGAAACTACTGTAGAATCTAGTGTCAAAAGCTAGAATGTTGCTGCAGCTAGAATCTGGTGTCAGGAACTACTGTATAATCTGGTGTCAGAAACTCCAATCGAGGGTCAGGACACAATGGGTTAAGTGCTGTGTGCGTTGATCCCCAGGCCCTGTTGAAGAAGACTTCTACACTACCTCTGGAGCTCTGTCCATCCCCTGAGGTGAGGCCGATGAGGTTGGAGCGCTGCGTCTGCACCCGAGGGATGAAATGGCGGTATTGGTTCCGACCCGCTCCCGTCAGACCTGGAGACTCTGGGTTGTAGCCCTCTGGGTCGTAGTTGTCTAATGGAGAGGTAAGAGATACACAGAGGTTTTACAAGACTGAATAACGATTTCATCTTTAAAAACACACACATACAGTACATGTATATTATATACTATACACATTTAGAAATGGATGTGCACATACATAATATACACCAGCTATGATTCCGTTGTAGGAATTAAGATACGATGCTAGTATAAAATGCTGTGAATTATGCATTGTATGCAATGGCCTCTGATGATGTTCATACATAGATGTGGTCATTCATGGGTTGCGGTTGATTTAAAAAAAAAAAAATAAAACACAGCAGAAGCAAATAAGCAAACCTCCCATTTGCGTAATATGACCAACCACCAAAGTGTGTGCTCTCAACATTCAAATCTGCATTCCTGTGTGTCAGTCACAATGGACTCCAAACACGATTGAGTCTTAACTTATACTTTGTGAAAATCTACTGCCGTTTTCAGTGATCTCTAAACAAACACGTCCGATCACTTGCAAATATTAACGACAGTAGAATCAGAAAGACCATATTGGAAAAACAATTCAGATTTGCCTACAGTCTGAACAAAGCCTCAATGTTTATACTAGTCTGATCTTCCTCATCTGTGACAAAAAAAAGCTTTCTCTGTCTAGTACAGTTTGTACTGTAGTCCACTGTCTGAATGAATGTTCTGCATTGTACTCATTTGGAGTTTTAGTTCTGAGTGACAATTCCGGTTTAGAAAAACAGGACTTTGAATGAGCGGTGTTACTATAGCGAAAACAATACCAACAGACAATGTACCTATGTCAAGCAGCAGTGGTCCTATCCGACCACACAATGTATGTACATTTGTTAAGTACAATTCAAGAGCAGATAGAGTACAACTACCACAGCTGTGCTACTTAAATTGTATTGAGATATTCTACCGGGTCAATTTAACTAACTCAAATGTGGTAATAAGTTATTTTTCTGATTTACTGACTTTGCTTCACATGAGCTACCTTCTCTTTCTCATACGTGTATAAAAGGCGCCACCCTCTGGCCAAAGGCTGCAACTGCAACCTGAAATAACCAAAGCATGAGTGTATAGTTGTGTAGTCAGTGCTTACTAGCCTGGATAATAAACCAGACCGAGTGCTGGCAAAAAAAAATGCCCATCACGTCACTGTCATGAGCCTGGCTTATTAGCCAGACTAAGTAAACACATTAACTCCCCCAATAGACACAGTACAGTCCTGATCTGAAGAGGAGAAGCATCGCTGCTTACATTCAGACTGGACATATTGGGGACGAAGCAGAGACGAAACGGACGAGGAGGAGGAGGAAGACAGAGGAGGAGGTGGAGGAGGAAGAGGAGGAGGAAGAGTAGGCGGCAGCCCCACACCCGGCGGTCCGATGGGAGCGGCGGCGGAGGCAGCGATCGCCGACTGGCGGGTGGGCGTTTCTATCCCACTGGTGGCTATCAGTGGGGGCCCTGGAGGAGACACAAGGGCCCTTAAAGCTGATGCCACAACGTTTTAAAAGCGCTGTGATTTAGATGCGGTTGCCTGCCTGGCGTTCGCAGGACAAAAAATATATACATGAGCCCACAATGCGTTGCTGCGATACTCAAGGCACTCTGTGTGTGGGGATTGAGCGTAATAATAGCCAAGAGGCCAATGGAAAGAGAGGCCAACTTGCTTTACTTTTGCTTATGGATCGTTCTTTAACACATGAGGGCTCTGAGAGGAGAAAACCATGCCAACTTAGGAGCCTACTCATGCCTACTCAATCTCCAGGCTTACATGCGCGCGGAGACAGGGTACCCCAGAGAAACTATCAAAAGGCAGGACCTCCGCTTTGTTAACTTCCCCCCCGAAGTTGCCATTTTTCAGCCAATCGTGGCGGGATGCTCCCGAAAATATATACCCTGCGGAAGCATCTTATTTCTTCCTTTGTGCTCGCAAAGCTGTTGTTAAGACTGAATCATGTGCACTTTGCACACTTCTATAACTGCTTTGTTTGTTGAAATCAACAAGTCAAGGCCCTAGTGAGGAGGGCTGAACAGGGTTGTTTCGCTGGGGACTACAACTTCCGCCAGCAACTTCCGCAACTACCGTTAATGGACTACAAACTACCGTTTGTAGTCCATTTCGCCTCGAGTGGCGCCGATGCAAGTTGGCCTATCTTCACACGTAGACTGTCTTTGATAATACTTTATCGTCCCAAGCCAAGGAAGTCGAACCCATGTTGCTGATTTCTGTTGTATCTAGATTACGTCCCCCTTGCTAGCAGGGAGCAAAGTTATGCATGAAATCAGTACATTTTAACTCACATGCAGTAGAAAACAAGGATATTGAAATGTGGGTTGTAAAATAAGGATATTATCGCTGTTGGGCAGAAACACTTTTTGTTCGAAACTAATGCGCTGTAGGAAATGGGGGAAAAAACTGCAATTGCGTTGTGAGTTTGCTGGGTCTCCTATCTCCGCTACTATCTGTGTAATAAGTGCAACGGCAACCCGCATTTCCATGGCCACAGCTCTGGAAATAACCCAATCACAACCTTGTTGTATATGTTTCGGATTGGATTTTCTGTACGTGTATAAATGTTAAGGCAGTGCTTACCAGTCAAGGGGAAGACCCCGGGCGGGGGCGGCTGGCCGTAGTGGGGCATGGAGGGCATCCGGAGGGAAGGCGGCGGCTCCGTGATGGGGGGCATGGGCATGCCGGCGGGGGCCATGCCGGCGGGCAGCGGCGGCATGCCGGCCGGAGGGGGCATGCCGGCCGGAGGGGGCATGCCCACGGGCGGAGGCGGGAAGGGGATCATGGCGGGCAGGGTCACATCGTCCACCACCAGGGGGTCGTTGCCGTGGTCGTAGGGACAGAGGTCGCCGCGGACGCAGAAACCTTTCTCTGGAGAAAAAAGAAAAAACAGGAGAGAGGGGCTGAGTCCGTGTTGCAGCAGTTACTCTCGGCAATACACCTTGCAGTAAGTCCCGCCCCCTCTCCCTAGTGCTCAACCGTGTGTAGGACAGTCTCACTCATTTTAATGTAAATATCATGGACATTACACATTAAATACTGGCTATTTTTTGGAACGAGACCTTCAAAATCTCTTCCAAATCATGCTGTAGGGCAGTGGGAAAATGTGTGTGACATAGTTTTCATAAAAAAACTATTGGTGGAGAGGTTTGTCTATCACATGTTATGCTCAGCTGTGATTGGACCATAGCAGTTGGAGGGAGGAACTGACTGCAAGGTCTATTTTGCAGCAACAGCACCCATCCTCCAAGTCAGTCCACAATGGCGCACACAGCTGAATCTGTCAGCAACTTGTTCAGTTGTTATTAGGAATGACAACCAAGTAGCACCAGTCGGTAGAAGGCTACCTGGCTACCTATTGTGCGGCAAGATGACACATATTGAAGGACAATTATGACATTTGAGGTAATTATTATTATTTTTTATGTACATTTTTGAGAGGTGCAGCTGCTACTACAGCATTGCTTTATGCAAGCGTGTTTGAGCACGGAATGTGTTTGTGCAGAATGTGGCGATTTGATTGGCTGATGTATGAAGATGTTATCATATGAAAGGCACCACAGGTGTGCTTTTCTCCCCGCTTTTGTGGTCTGTTCTAAACCTGTGGGACACTGAGATAAGTATAAAGTGTCTGCTATGCCCCTGTGGACCCAGCAGTGGGAGAACATTAAACAGGGGTCATTAGTGAGAAATCTAAACAAGGACCACAGCAGTGGCACACAATAACCACAACAAAACAAACAAAATATGATCCCTTCCACAGCAACCAGTCTGACCAGTAAACACAGCTGAAGGTAATAACGTTAGTTGTGTGTTCGCTTCAACATAGGTTTTTGTGTGTGCTAGCGTGAAATATGTGAACTCTAGTTTATCTGGGGTTGCAAACAATGAATCGGAATCAAATTTAACTTAATGTTTCCCACAACCAAGAATTTCAACCAAGTGATTCATGTCCAACCCTAAAAATGAGACATAACAATGATTATGTAGCGCTATACTGGTATAGAATCACTTGAATATTCACGGCTTGAATATTTATTTTTAGATTACCTATGTAAGTTCAGAAGACTACTTTTCTTTTTGGATTGACACGTGCAGCTATTCTTTTCTTTCTTTTTCTGTGCAGCTATTCTATCAAATGTATGCAGTCAGAATAAGCTTAAAGACACCATGAGTTGCTTTAATTGATCTAAAAATGTCTTTGCTTGAATATCAGCCAAATCAGCAGCTAATCAAATGCATTTTGTTTGTTAGAACATGTAGCTAATCAAATGTATTTTGTTTGTTTAGAACATGTCTAAAATCTATGGTGATAATCGTTAAATCGCCATTTGCAGCCCTATTATTATGCATGCTGTCACAGAGTAACACTTAACCATAAGAACGCACAGTCGTACACACAACGTAAACAGTTGAATTAATATCTTGCCAATCTTGCCATACCGTCATAGTCCCTGCAGCGCTGTTTGAGCGTCGGCGCTCCCTTGCTGTTGAACGCCTTGCCGCCGTCTTGCCTCTGGTTTCCGTAGTATCCAGACCAGCTGTCCGTGGTGCTGTCCGGCAGGTGGGCCAGCGTGGATATGGGGCCTCCGGTGCCTGGGACCCCAGCGGAGGACGACGACGATGAGGGGAGGGAGGTGAACGGGTGCTGCTGGGGCGTCGGGAGGAGAGGGGAGGGGTGCTGCTGCGTCTGGGAGCAGGAGGTCCCGGAGGGGTCCTCACGCTTCACCTCGAACTTTGACTTGAAGTCTGACGAGAAAGAGAGAGAGAGAGAGACATAGTATACAGTTTTAGTTTTCGATGCTGTGCTTTGAACCGGTCAACTTCATTGCTTCTTCATCCGTCCTCCTCAGTAGTTCAGCCATAAACTGTGCACCATGCCCGCACCTTTTCAAACAGCTGAACCACACTGCTGAACCAAAAGTTAAAGTGTCAACACACTACTGACATGGTGGAGAGAGGATAGGTGAATTTGAACAAAATCCCATTCTAAGCTTATGGCAGAGTAGAGGAAACAGCAATATAGAAGTTTTTTTTCAAATAAAATAACACCTGGACCACTTTTTTGTAAATAAATCAACTGCAAATAAAATTAAGAAAGCCTTCTGGGGTGGAATCCTCCTTTAACCCATTTTGACCTGACTGTTTGCTCTGTAAGATTTGTGATGCGTTTTCATGATTTCCCCAAAAAATAGCAGGTGTACACGCCTCATAGCGTGCCATGAGGCGTGCACACCTGCTATTTTTCAATAAATAGTAACAGTACAGGATGAATCAAAGTAAAACACACACACACTCAATCTCAACTAAATGTCAACCCCCTTCCACATAAAGTGACCAAAAGCTGCCGTCCGATGTGTGCTGCTGAACAAACCACCTTGTGAGTAACGGGCCCAAATCCAGTCCATGTCGTACACTCGCCAGTTAGAAGCCTCCAGCATCATTAGTGTGGATGGGGAAAAAAAAAATACGTGCGACCCCACTTCTCTCAGACCCTTAAAAAAAACAGGGCTTTACGCTGCACAAAGTCCGTGACACGAGGCTTCTCTGGAGAAAGACAACAACAAAAACCCCTCTCCTAGTGCTCACCTCCTCTGCCTCCCCGGTGCTCGCGCTCTCTGCTCTTCCCCCGGCTGCCGCTGCGACTGCGGCTGCGGCTGTAGCTCCGCCTGCGGGGGCTTCCCCTGCGTCGCTCTCGCTCCCGGTGGTACTCTCCGCTGGCGCCGCCTCCTCCGCCGCTGCCTTTCCCGTGGCGATGCTTGCGCTCCTCTCGCCTCCTGTCGTCGTGGCTCCTGTGTGTGTGTGCACGGCTTTTTTTTAGATACCGTGATACATACAGTACGTGTACACTGTACAAGAGCAAAAATCCTAGCCAGAGTCATAAGGTCTAGTGTTGCCACACACAGGTTGTGTATGCGAGAGAGTGATAGCCTAGATCAGTGGTTTTCAACCTTTTTCACACCAGGTCCCACTATTTATCCTGCCTTTTAGCCACGGAGGACCATCATTTGATGGCGAGTAAAGTTCATTTAGGAGAGATAATTGGCAAAACATTGGTCAAAATAACAATTATTTTGAAAAAATAAGCAATTCAGATGTTTAAATATAAACATCTTGAGATCGTAAAATGATACCAAATGGACCCGTGAGGGTCCATTTGGTATCATTTTACGATCTCAAGAGCTACAGATCTATAAGGGCCCATTGGGTTACCAACTGTCCATCATTTAGCTGGGGAATCCACTGGTTGAAAACCACTGGTCTAGAAACAGTAGGTAATTTTGCAGGTACACCGGCGTTTACATAGCAAATCTGTTTCTTTGCTTTTCTTTTTTCTACCATTGCCCAGTACAGAGAGAATTGTTCCTTGGCAGTGACGTGTGTGTGTGTTGTGTTTCACAGAAGAGGGACACCAGGGCCTTAATCAAGCTAAAAGTGGGTCTCACAGGAACCTACTCTACCTACACGTCACCATGGAGACATGCACGCGGTTCTAATCCCTGGACAACACACACAAAATAGCAACATTTGTTCCCAAGGGAGCTATGAAGGAAAACCACAGAATAACTATGTTGTGTGGATTGTGGGTGGGATTTTTCTCATACGTGGTTAGTCAATCAAGAAGTGATTATTTGTCTCACACATACAGGTTCAAGCAATAATAATGGATTGTATTTTTATAGCACTTTTCTATGCACTGTACTCAAAGCGCTTACAATGGTCCATTCATTCATACATTGGGAGTAGCCCAAATGTTGGTGACAATGTCTGGTATTCTCAATCGCTGTGGTGTAGCCAGGTATGGTGTAAGTCTTCTCATTGGCTGCAGGGCAGCAAATCAGGTGTGGGGCCATGCTCATTGGCTGCATGGCAGCAAATCAAGTCTGGCCTTCTGTGTATAGGCCAAAAGCCTATACCACCAGGCCTGGGTCTGGGCCTACCAAATAATTATCCATAATAATTAAAACCAGTCATCAAGAGCTTCAACTCATGATGAACAAAGCCGGGGAGTACAGTAACATTTTTAATTGGGGGGTCAGGTGATTGAATTGCAGGTTTTAATTATTCTGGGTAATTATTTGGTAAGCTCAGGCCCAGGGCTGGTGGTATAGGCTTTCGGCCTACACACAAGGCCCGAGACCTGATTTGCTGCCATGCAGCCAATGAGAAGACTTACACCGTAGCTGGCTACACCACAGCTTTGAGAATACCAGCCATTGGGTGCAATTCCAGATCGCTTGGTGTAGCCAGGTATGGTGTAAGTCCTCTCATTGGCTGCATGGCAGCAAATCAGGTTTGGGGCCGTGCTCATTGGTTGCATGGCAGCAAATCAGGTCTGGGCCCTTGAGGTAGGCCCGAAAGCCTATACCACCAGGCCTGGGCCTGGGCTTACCAAATAGTTATCCAGAATAATTAAAAACAGTCATCAAGAGCTTCAAATCATGATGAACAAAGCAGGGGAGTGCAGTAACATTTTTAATTGGGGGGGTCAGGTGATTTCGGAACCTTTTGACTTGCAGGTTTTAATTATTCTGGGTAATTATTTGGTAAGCTCAGGCCCAGGGCTGGTGGTATAGGCTTTCGGCCTACCCAAGGCCCCAGACCTGATTTGCTGCCATGCAACCAATGAGCACGGCCCCAAACCTGATTTGCTGCCATGCAGCCAATGAGAGGACTTACACCATACCTGGCTACACCAAGCGATCTGGAATTGCACCCATTGTCTGTCCATTGTTAAGATGGTTCAGGTATAGGGATGGGTAATATGTCATGACCTGAGAATTGATATTGTGTGGGATTTTGGATAACGTAATGTTGTGATATGACCCCGTTGTACCGGCATGTGTTGTTTCTTTGTCTGAATGTGAATGTTCAAATTCCAAAACTGTAAGAAATAGGTCAATGTATAAGCTCACATGGCATTGCTGCTGTGCTTTGTCATAATACTGACAGAGGACAACAAAACTATTTGGACATTTGATTTATCCATATTGGCCATTGATGTCCGATATGTTTTTGACCCCAAAGCCGGAGCTAACATAGAGGCAGATATTTTTGCAGGGGTGATGACATCTTTAGTCCAGTCTTCTCCATTATACCATCTTTGATGCCATGACTGCTCATGTGCACACATACATGTGTACTGTTTCTGATGTATATTTGAGATATTCACTGCATTCATTCATTTATTAAAGCAGCCCCGTTTCCATGACCCTGCATTGAGAATCACACAAACCCAACGATTGAGAAGCACAAGCTGGGCTGGTTTGGCCAGATGGACGTCATACCTGGACTCATTGAAGTCGGGACGGTTTCTAAGAGGACTTCGTCTCTGCCTGACGTCTCTCTGCTCCTGGGCGATTTCAGTCTTGGGAAGAGAAGGAAACAAGACAAACACAACAAGACAAAAACGCAGATGTTTAGTAAAAAAGGTCAACTCTGAACCTCCAGTCCTTTGTGCTCTCCTGCCCACCCCATGGCGACCTTCTACCAAGTGAGTACTTCACAATTTATAAGCCCGTCTGCAAGCTCGTAGCTGCAGAACTGGCAATTGTTAGGGAACTTGAACTGCACTCTTTCGAGTGAAAAGTAAGTACTTCCGGCCCCCTATTTTCTGAACACGAGCGATAAATCATCATAATGACACTGAATGTTTTGAATTATGTATAGGATTTTGGAAGCCGGACGACTGGTTACGACGTCATTAACAGTACCACTGTCAAATCGGCCTATCAATGGGCACCCGCCCACAGGTGATCACAGTACTAGCACAAATGATTATCATCATTTGTGCTAGTACACCACAGTACTAGCACAAATGATTATCATCATAATCATAATAAGGGATTAGTTCAGTTAGCATTCAAGATAAGTTTAGTTGATTCCAATTAACCTGACAATTAACCTGATTCGCCCTCACATTGTAGATTCTACAAAACATTTGCTCTGAAATAACATACTAAAAGATTTGTGCTACATTCTCACATTCTCCCCCAAAATAGCAGGCGTTCACGGCTCATGAAAGTTAAAACACCACAAAAAACATGGTATATACAGAAAAATACAGAGGATTTAGTATGCAATGGCTCTGAATCCTATCTTAATGATTTACAATTCTCTTACCTCTACCACTTCGGTTTTGACCACGGCAGGTTTCACCTCCTCCTTGGGTGTGTCCGTGGCTGGAGGGTTGCCCAAGTAGTTCTTGGTTGTAAGACATTCAAAGAGTTTATCGACAAACCCTGTTGTCTCTGCAATGAGAAAAAAAGCATTTGTTGTTTCGTTAGTGTTTCAAAAACGCGGTGCCCCGTGTTCCCGGACGTACAACAGCGTCGACAACGGCGCATACAAGAGTCGTTAGGTTACCTTTCTGTAGGAAGACGTCGAGTTGGTCGGCGCAGAGAGCTTTGAGGTCTTTCTCAGGCTTGTCCTTCTTCACGAGAGCCACAACGTAGTTGGCCAAGGCAGAGGGGTCCGCATCACAACTGTAGAGCAAATGCACATGATCAGTTCTAGTGAATTACTTTCTAAGTCCAATTGCGCAGAGGGAGGGTGAACATACAATCTCATGCTGTGGGCCTGTTAATCTGCTATATTTTTGCAGAGACTGATAGACTTGGTGTACAGTAGACATACAAAAAAATATACTACTTACTAATATACTAAGAATAGGGGTATATTGTCCCCAACATCCAAGTGGTTAGAGTGCATACCATAAGGGTTGTAATGCCTGACGGCAAGTATGTGTTTTGATTCCCGGCTGGTGGGACCAGTTTCTGCATGTCATAACTCCCCTACCCTTGGTAAATGTTTTATTCAGACAGAGTGAAGAGGTTCCGTAAAGAAGAAATGCTTTACTGAACTTCTTCACTCTGTCTGAATAAAGCATGCAAAAATACAACAATCTCGACACTCTGGTAATTGGCCACCAATCGGTGATTGGCCAATATTCACTACGATCGGTGATTGGCAATTAACGCTATCAGGGGAAAACGATCTTTTGTACCTTTTAATGGTATACATGTCAATCAAATATACATTCTCTCCTGCCTCTCCACAAACAGAGAAACAGTTTTGGAACAGTCTTGGAACTATATCAGTATCTGACTTATTGGTATCGGCTGATCAGGAGAAAGCCATGGGTTATCGGGATCGCTACCCCCCAAAAAAAGAACAATCTAAAAAAAAGAATCAATCTAGGGCTCTATGACAGGGTTTCTAGGTTGTTCCCAACTAACTCTAGGAAATAATTTGTAGACTCCTCTCAGGCTGTAAACTGTGAGTCTTTGAAAAACACTGCTACAATTTGCCATTAAATTAGAAATTATTCCCTCATAGTCCATTGATTGGCCGGCCAAGAGAAAGCACTACAATTTTAATTGTTCCAGTCTTCAACCATACAACACTGATTAACATCACTGTGGCACCCGGGGGGTTTCCACTGACACAATGTGCTGTCTTTTAATTTGAAAGACTTCCCAGTTTCCTGGCCATCAAGGACCCTGAGACTTATTTTGATGGTTTCCTGCAGTGCACATGGAACTTGATTGAAATCACCTGTGGGTACTGATGCCCAGCTGGGGCTGCAGATAGCAGCATTATATAAAAGGGCCTCAAGAGTAGAGGAGAGATGGACAGCAGACATGGAAAGGTTTTGTTTGATAAAGACAGGACAGGTAGCCAAACCAATGTTGGATCTAAATGTCACTTGCCGCTTTATTAGTGCTGAGCTGGAAGTGGAAAAAAGGTGAATCATTTTATTGTTTGGCAATCTTGTACTGTGTTGAGGGGATGTTGGTTGTATTTTATTGTCAGGGAGTCATTCATTGCTATATTTTTAGATTGTGTTATGGAGGACGTTTGTATGCTAATTGCATTGGTTATGCAGGCCTAGCTCTGGTCCATAATTCTGCTTCCGTCTCTTGCATTAAACTCAACCAGCCTCTCATTTAGTGGTACTCACCAATAAAAACATGGCTTGAGTGATTAGAAAGCCTACTTTGCTTGATGGTGGAAGCACTCTGAGCCCCCCACTACACAAATAAATTGCACTTTTTTTATATCCAGAAAGCGATTGTTTCTCTCCAGAGTAAAATACTCTATGAAGGTTTTCTCTTGGCATTAATAGAGGGCACGAATCCTACTGTCTTTAATGTGGAAAAACAATCCTCCTGTGCCCGAAAAGTGCTTTTTTTTGTGTAGTGGGGGGCTCAGAACACTTAAAGCAAGCAAAGAAGGCTTTCTAATCATGCGTTTTGTCCTAGTTTCTACATTGGGTTCCATAAAAGATCAACGAAGCCAGTCGGCTTCATCCTTATTGTTATCCAGCAGATCTGCTACACAACCCCAAGGAACCATCCTTAAAAAGCTGGCCTCTGCATGCTTGTATCGTATACAGCGAACGCACACAAGATTGGTTGATTAACTACTCCATTAGTAGTAGTTGACACATTCCTAAGGCCATTCATTTGAAGAAAGAATGAGTCTGTTGTTAATTAATAGGGAGGGAGAGAGGACTTTGTCACTATGGTGACTTAAAATAAACAAATAACTGACCACAGACAAAGACGGATCATACAGTAGTATAGATGACGCTGTTGCACAACTCTAGTAATCTGTCATGTACAAATGTCTCAATTCATAATGATGAAGTAGAAATGTCAGTGTTACTGTTAAAGTATCAATTTGTAACTTAGTGTGTAGTACTATCAGTGTTGTGAATAACGCCCTTACAAGTAACGCCCTTACAGTAAGGGATTACTTTTTTCAGTAACTTCTAACGTAACTCCTTACATTTCTCAAATTCATAACGGCATTATGATTAGTGTACCATCGTTACTATCATTACTCCGGCGGCGGCGGCAGGACTCGCTGCACTGTGTGCTGTCTGTCTTCTTCAGCTCGCTTCTTCACAGTCTAACATAGAGTATATTGAATAGAGAAGGCACCGAAGGAAAGTTCCCCTTCGTCCACTTGCATTGTTTCCTCCGGATGCCTGATCTAGTTTTAATATATCTATGTGTGTAACGTGACAAGTATAAGCCAATCAGAGCCAGTCTTATTCGTCGAGCAGAGCCATCTAGTAGAACAGCTGCGACATTGAGGGGGCAGAAAAAATGCTTATGATCCTATAGACTTAAATGCATCCGGTAACCTCGGTTGTCCCAATTCAATAGAAGTGTATATAGATGAGCCGCCATTGAAGTGGCCCCATGAAGTGAACAGAGTTTTCGCGTAACTAAAGGCTCTGGCCTCTAGCACATAGACACAACCAGCTGTGTTGTTGTTGCTGCGCACACACTAGCATTTGAGCTGCGGTAAAATACGCTCTCAGACGCAATGATACGAGGACGACAGCGTGACTGGAGCCTTTGCAGCGTGGAAATATAAACACTATTTTACAATTTTGCTGGTAAAGCAGGGGTTTTCAACAGGTGGTCCGGGGAGGATTCCAGGTGGTCCTCACACTAAATGATGGAAAGTTGGTTAACCAGATGCAATACTTTGAGAGTGTAAACATGAAACCAAACGGACCCTTGCGGGCAGGGGCGGAGTGGGGCTGGCCAGGCCATCTGGACTTTGCCATTGGCCAGGCCACCCCCCCCCCCCCCACCTCACCTCGCAAAAGTCGAAGCATGACAAAGCTACTGTGCCTTCAAAGGTTTATTTTCAAACGAACTAATATTACTATTACATATTACTTTAAAAATGTTTTACAAAATATTTAGTATCACTATTAATAAAATATTGTGTAGGCCAGTGGCATACCTACAATAAAGCAAACACCATCTAGCCAAATCCATTTGAGATCAACTTGAAAAAGGAGTTAAATGTATTCCTTGAATTCATGGAAGCCAGTAAATAATTTGAGAAATTATAGAAAATAAGTAATTATTTAACTTCTGCAGATGTCGAGATAATTTCACATGAACACTTGCAGTGAGACATATTGACAGAAAGTAATATAGAAAGTAGTGCAGTAATGGCAGAAAGAAAAGTATAATGTATTCATTTTTTGTTAAGTAATGTATTTATATTACAAGTTACTGAATTTTGGTTGGTAATATATTAAGTTAGGTAGTGCACATGTCCTAACACTGGTCACCACCAGTGTTGCCAACTGGTCCCTTGCGGGTCCATTTGGTTTCATTTTCACACTCAAGTCTCAAGAGTTAAAAATATTCCTCATGTGAATTATCCCAAGTCTACACACCTTCCAGGCAAGCATCTGGCGCATTCTAGTGCATTTTGGAAATGCCACTAGTGCATTTTGGATTTTGGCAGTTGGCAACACTGGCCACCACACACACAAGAAGGGGGCTGGCAGGGGGTGTGTCCCCCACTGATCCCAGCAGTGGCGTAGCCAGAAACTCAATTCAGGGTGGGCATGAGCTATTCAGAGTGGGCATGCTGCGTGCGTGATGGCCGCAAATTTGCACGTGCAAGAAATCTATTTATTGCTATTATTGCCATATACGGTTATATTTCAGTTTATATAACCTTTACTGTACAATGGTTGAATTAATGTCATGAAACATGAAATAATAATCCTGTCACCAACACAGTGTTTTGTTTCATTAGCACAATCATTATCAAATAGATTTCAGCTGTTCACTATTGAATCACAGCCATTTATAAATTAGTTACCAATGTGTCTGCTGATCATGACAGATTTTCTTTCAGGAGAACAGACCAGAGTTAACTTTTGAAAAATCCTTGTGAAAGTCCCCCCACAGAAACAAGCGCTATTGTTTTGATACCTGCCAAATGATAACGATCTGGCAGGTTTACAAACAAAGGGTGAATGAAAAGCTCCATTTGCATTATACTGGGTGATTAGTGCCCGCAAATCACCCATTATACTGTAACTACAGTGAGTCTAGACCTCTCAAGCTCTCTCTAGAGGCTCTCTGGTCTTTGTCCTTTGTTTTCTCAAGTTCTTAGTCATGTTTTCAATGGGTGGGCCAGCTCTCTATTTAGGTGGGCAGTGGCCCACCCCAGCCCACCCGTAGCTACGCCCCTGGATCCCAGGCCAGCTGGGAGCCTCTCGCTAACTCGCTCTCTCCAGTCCGGCGCATGCAGGTGCACTGGTGCAGGGTATCAGGTTACACTCAGTCACTCACACTGTTTAACTAAACTCTGTAGTACTAGAACACCTTTTATTTTTGGAAGGAGAAACACTAGTTTGCCTGGCCTGGGCTGGCCTGGGCCTGTCGCGCTGGCCTGCCCTGGAGGTTTCAAAAAAAAAAAAAAAAAAAAAAAAATTTTTTTTTTTTTTTTTTGTACCCTGTCCAGGCCACTAGGTGGCGCAGGCCACCGGGAAAAGTCCCGGTGGTCCCGATGGCCACGCCGCCCATGCTTGCGGGTCCATTTGGTTTCCATTTCTAGTAAACACAGAATGGGGAGATCTTTATCTTGTCCACGCAACATCTCTAAGGCATATTAATGTCAGTAAAATGTTGAAAATGGGAAGAATTTCACTTTAAACTTGTAAGCACGAATACTACAGAAAAACACCCCTTTTTTGTATGTTTTTTAAAAAAAAGTAAAGTAAAGTAAAGTAACGCCCTTACTTTCATAATTTAGTAAGGAATAAAGTAACTAGTTACTTTTTCAGGGAAG
Source organism: Benthosema pterotum (assembly GCA_039105355.1). Classification (NCBI taxonomy): domain Eukaryota; kingdom Metazoa; phylum Chordata; class Actinopteri; order Myctophiformes; family Myctophidae; genus Benthosema; species Benthosema pterotum. Next base: position 10,823,543 of record CM076975.1, on the reverse strand, counting down.
TAACTATAACTATAATTCCCTTACTTTTTAAAAGTAACTTCCCCAACACTGATTACTATACATGCTGTTCCAGGATGTCATAAACACTGTGCACAATCAGATGAGTCTCCAGAATCTGAGGACCAGGTGACACATCTGCAATGTTGCACACTACAGATGTGCATCAACAGGGACCCTGGTCTGGTGATTCACTTAACTAATACACAAACCCATACAGTGTCTCTATTGGGGGCCCTCAAGAGTTCAGTAAACAGTGATCTCCGCCTTTAGCCAACATGGACATCAACCCTGCAAGCAGCAGCAGTTTGAGTATGTGTGAATATACACACAAACACACACTCAGCTTGCTAGTGCTGCCTGCTAACTACACCAACACCTGGCTGCAGGCTCTTTTTTTGCAACTTTTTGCCACGCACGGGCCAACAAACACTCAGCGATCAGCGCATTTAATGGGCCAACAACAGAACGGACACGCAAACGCACGGGCTGTCTCCATATGCTGCGGATATGGCGGCTGCTTCATTAATATACCAACGCATCATCACTCTAAAAAGACAGTCACACTGGCTTAGCATGCATGGCTAACAGGCTAACTGTTCATTCTAGAGAGGCTGACCATCACATAACACACATCTCTGCTAGCATCTCTGCTAGCTATACGATTAGAGCCATAAAATATAAGACAGAGTTGCGCCAACTCGGTTCACTTCACGAGGCCAGTCCAATGGCAGCTCTTCTGCATAGACTTCTATTGAGAATGGAGACAACAAATGGGGACGAGTCCTGGATCAGAAGTAGGCAGATGTGCATTGGACTCCTGACAACCAGATGTAAAAATGAGTTTAAAATGAAACCAAATGGACCTGCAAGGGTCCATTTTACACCCAAGAATTACACTCTCATTTTACACTCAAGAATTAAAATCTTGTCATGAATCATGTGAATCAGCCCAAGTCTACACAACTGCAGAATGTAGAAGACTTCTGGTAACTTTGACCATTAATCTCAAATGCTGAATAAATAGTGGGCCCTTGTGTCAAAAAGAGTGAAAACCATTGTTTTTAGTAACAGGACAACATAAAAAGCTCTAATTGCGGCGCTGTCGTTGAAAATGTATTTCCAATACTAGTGTGTCCCTCTTTCAGGCTATTTGTACAGCGCTCAGTGAGTAGAGGTATCTATGGTTTCTGCCCCCCAATGTCGTCACTTTTCTACTAGATGGTTCAGGCTGTGGTTTATACTCACATCGGCTCCAGGAGTTTGGCCAGCCACGACTTCAGAGCGTCCACGTTGTCTATAATCATCGTGATTTGTTTTGTTTAGAGGATGGTGGGAAAGGAGAGGCTATAACCGATGTCCAGACGCTGTGGATGATCTTTCGCTCATCCTCTAAAAGGAAATGTTGTTAAAGCTTCAGCAGCAAAAAGAGAGACACACAGATAGGCCTCGGCTCGTTCGCTGCTCCTTCTTCTTCTTCGCTTCACAGCAGTCGAGTCTGGACGAAGCGATTTACGACAGGCTGTGTCGCAACGCTGATGCAACGCGCACGACACGTCATGTAGTACTGTTGTATTTTCCAATTAATTTCCCAATACCAGTGATAAAGACCGGTATACACAAATGGGACACAATGCTAATATGATGGAATACGTTTCATTAAATTAAATGGCATGCACTATGGAGTAGGGAAGGAGTCGAGGGAAGTATACCCTGACTGCACACCGTATGTACTACATCTCCCAAAAGTCATTGCGGGTGGGCTTTGCCCCTTGCGCAGGGCCATCTAGTAGAAGAGGTGCGACATCGAGGGGTCAGAAACTGAACGCTCGAGCGCTGTGCATGCAGCCCGAATAGGGACAAACTGGAGTTGGGAATATATTGATTTCTACGAGGGCGGCGCAAACAAGAGCGATTTTAGACACGTGTGTGGAACATGACAAGTTGTCAACTGTTGTAAAAGCATTGTACAGTGACGACTTCAAAGGCTCCGTAATGTTTCTGTTGTACTATTAAAAACCTCCTAAATGAAGTGATTTTAGATAATTAAAGCTGAGCTGTTGCTTGGGTTCAATGCATTGCGAACTACTTCTGGCCCAGGACTTGTCCCTATTCTCCATAGAAGTCTATATAGAAGGGCATCCATTGGACTGGCCGCATAAAGTGAACGGAGTTGGCGTAACTCTACTCTTTATGGGTCTGCCCGTGGGAAGGCGATGTCATCAGCCGAGTACCGGCGCCTGCTGCTGCCGTCGCGTGGGTTTTCCACTACAACTGTGAACTTGTAGTTGTGTCTGTCTGTATGTGTGTTTGTGAATTAAAACTGCAAAGGAACTCAACGTCTCGGGATCAAAATGACGGTAGGTAACAACCAAGCCAGCAGATGATCATGTTGTCATATCAGTGTCATTATGTGACACTCCAAACGTGTGAGGTTGACGTGTAGCCATGCTGTTATGATAACATAACATTGCATGCTAACTTAGCTGTGGCTAATCCTGCTGGTGATTCAACAGCAGCAGCTGCTGGGCATCATAACTGTTCTGTTTACTGATATATGACTATCGTTGGTTTACTTAATTATGACACGATTGAATGGTTGATTGAATACTTTATTAGCAGTTGTGCAAAAGGCACATGAGTACAGCTCCATAGAACTTTCCAGTTGGGTTCTTTCTTTGTATCAAATCGACCCATTATTAATGGACCCATTATTGGACCCATTATGATGCTTGATACATGTGGCATGCCCTGACACCTTTTAAAATATGTAAATCCCTAGATTCTTTCATAACTAGCCTGGAAAATAAACTAGCTTTGGATCAAGGCTTGAGTTCAAATTTAACTTTAAAATGTAAGCGTCTATAATATTCACATAATATAGACTATAGTTGGGATCTAAGGCACCTTGAACAAATAAGACAAATAAAATCAGGAGACTACGAGAGTTTCGGTGTGGCAACTGTCAAAATTTTCCATTTTGACAGTTGCCATACATGCAGTACAGCCGCAAAGTCTAAATTCTTTTATACTTGGGCTGAATTTAGAGTTGTAATTCAGTCCATTGACTCCACCATCACAAGAACTGTCATCTGCGATTGATTGCTTGTATTCTATTCAACAATGTTAAACTCACCAACATTGCAGCTGTATGGAAAGGTTGAATATAGATATGTTATGATCTACAATAAATTCTCTGTATGCGATTTTTTTTTCTAAGTACTGGAGTTTGGAAGCGCTCATCATTAGTCACTGAACGGCCCTGTGTACCACCTGTTTTAGAAATTTGCAGGAGGCACCGACCCAACCAGCCCAACCTGTTGTCAACCTCCCAAGTCCACAACTTTTATTTACTGACAGAAAGTCAGTAAATAAACCTGAATAAACCTACTGTGGATTTTTATCAAATAAATGCTTTGCAAGTAGAAAGAGGATAATTCAGCCTTTCCATACAGCTACAATGTTGATGATTTTAATGTTGTATAATACAAGCAAATCGCAAGATGAAAATTCTTGTAATGGGGGAGTCACTGGACCGAATTGCAACTCTTGATTCAGCCCAATTATAAAACAATCTAGAGTTGCATTGATTCATTTTTGATCAGTGCTAACCACTCTAACATGAGGCTTTGTGTGTGGGCAAAATGAAGGACAAAATAATTTTATATATGATGTCATGCACTGTATTTGATAGTGGGCAGCACTGAGTGCAGCAGATAACTCATCGTAGCACAGCTCATTTCACACAAGTGGGATTTCTGGGGGGCATGCAAATGCCTGGCTTTTGACATCTTGAAATGTGGACAATATTAATCCTCTGATTGTCTTTGTTTTATACAATAACACACTGCATTCATGTTTCATGACACTAGGCACCCTTCACCAATATTCCATCTACTGTATATGTACAGCCCTGGGTTATCCTCTTTGTCCTGCAGTGAAATAATAAATGCATAAATAAATAACAGTTATGTCATGAACTTATAACTATGAGCGACTTTCTGTCAATAAAGTACATAGATCCATGAAGATGCAGATAGCGTCATGGTGGATGTATATGTAAGTGCCTAAAGGGAGGACTTTGAATACCATTTGAGAGTTTGATTATAGTGACTTGTTTTTTGCTTTAAATTATTCTACAACAGGAGATCCTCAGTTCTGTTTAACTCGGGAACGTGTACACATTTTATTGTGTATTGTATTTCCTGAGCAGGTTTTTGACTTTTAAAGTATCTGGAGAATGCGGATTTTTGGTGGTGGCAACCAGAAACCAACCATGCTGACTCAAATTCCACCTTTCCCTCTGCATGTTAGGAGCGGAAGGGAACAGCGAAGTTGGACTTCTTGAGGAAGATCGAGGTGGAGATGCAGAAGAAATGGGAACAGGAGAAGACGTTTGAGTGTGACGCACCAACCACTATTGGAGAAACCTCAAAGTAACTATGATATATGTTTAGGTTTCAAACGGCATCGGTAGCTATATTTCTTTGCTAAAAGCACGAGTGTTGTCTCATATTTCAACCCCTAATGGTCTAACCGTAGCATTTTGATTCATTTTTCATTTTTGTTTTGTGTACCACAGCAAAAATAAGTACCTGGTCACCTTCCCCTACCCATACATGAATGGAAAGCTGCATCTAGGCCACACATTCAGTATGTCCAAGTGCGAGGTAAGTTCACTTAAAATCGATTTACAATGATGCATAATCCTAGAGCTCTCAAAAAACTACTTTCAAATAAAGATGTATGTTCCCTGTCTCCCTCTCCTGATGGAGAGAGGTAATTGCAATGGTGTTTAAACAACAGTAAAGATGGCAGTGAGCCTATTTATATCTAAACTCTATGCTGTCCCCTCTGACAAATGATGAATATTTCGTTGTTGTAAAATTATTATGCGAACTACACTCTTGGCTATGCTGCACTTGCTTTGGGTAGCCTAAATTAGCCTAAGTGCATGACAAATTGTCAAGTACAGTGTGTGCTGCATATATTGTCATGTACTGCATAATTTGGACGGTCACAGACATACATAACAAGCATTAACACCTGCCTTTTATGTGATGTAAAAATCACACAGATATGCGCGTATGTTTTAGTATATTAGCAGTAGTAATATTTACAAATGAAACCCTCTACCGTACATATTTTTAGGCTCTTTAGAGATGCTGATAGAACAGATAGATGAAGAAATCTGCATATTATGTTGACGTTGATGTGGATTCACTATATTCTAATGTAAAGTGCTTCTGCCCTCTGTGCTCTACAGTTTGGTGTTGGATACCAGCGTATGAAAGGGAAGCAATGTCTCTTTCCGTTTGGGCTGCATTGCACAGGGATGCCCATCAAAGTAAGTCTTGTTTTTGCTATCAAAGGGGGGGACCTTTAACACGCCCACATGTGCATTCCTCACTCACACGAGTGGGCACTGGGCAGACAGCATTACATTCAGTGTTGGCAACGGCCAAAATCCAAAATGTACTACTAGTGGCACTTCCAAAATGCACTAGAATGCGCAAGAGCAGTGGTTTTCAACCATTTTCATACCAGGGCCCACTAGCAATTCTTCTACATTTTCCAAATGTGTAGATTCTTTAAAAAATGGGTAATTCAGATGTTTAAATATAATTTAACTCTTGAGAGTTATCTATAAGGGTCCATTTGGTTACCAGTGGTCCTTTCTAGGAAGGACGGACGACTATCATAGGAGGAAAAATGGTGAAAAACGAGGGTTTCATCTCTGGCGCCTGTCAACCAATTTCGCCCCAGACTCGCTAGCAAAAATGCACTAGATTTTCCGCCAGGAGCTTTTCACTAATTTTGGCGCTAGTGGGGTCTGGAAAATATAAATATAAATATAAATATAAATATAAATATAAATATAAATATAAATATAAATATAAATATAAATATAAATATAAATATAAATATAGTGTCGCCAAGTTGGCAACACTGATTACATTCACAGAAAATCACCCAATGGTGGAACACAGTATGTCTATTAATTGTTTAATTGAATAAAAGTTTAATTCAATTATTTCTTATGCATCGATTAACTATTAACAACCCTACCTCTCTCCTTCCCAATAAAAATGTAATTAATTATTGAGGCAAAATTGTTGTTCAGGGTTGTCATCAGGATGCCGCAGTGCCTTAGTGAAATCTTTCTGGATTTCCCACCCTCTCTTCCCCTATGGCACTAGGGGAGGCTATTATTTGTATTTTAATAATAAGTTCTCTCCAGTTCCCTAGCATCACTAATGTGTTGATCTCCATCTTCCTGTGCACCCAGGCCTGTGCAGACAAGCTGAAGAGAGAGATGGAGGTTTATGGAAACCCTCCACAGTTCCCAGAGGAGGAGGAAGGGGAGGAAGAGAAGCCCAAGATTGCTGATGAAATCATCATCAAGGACAAGTCCAAGGGCAAGAAGGTGAGATTGAACACCAAGATAATCGTTCACTAACACAAAATAACCCCAAATGTTGACCCCAAACGACCTCCAATGCAAACCCATGTTAATTTAGTTCAGCAACCATTGCTATGCTGGGCAAACACTCGTCACCTCATAGCTGTCAGCGTTGTTTTGCACGGCTGTGTTGTTGAACACATACCGCTACAAAGCTTAAAGGTGTGCTAGGTAACTTTGACTGGTGGTCACTACCGGGACCGCACAGGCCCTTTTACATACAAAGAACCTCGTTCTTGGGCTTGCAGGGTGGCTTGCTTCTGCCAAATACGTCAAAATCAATCTCAGTTTATATTTGCACTTTGCAGAAACATCTGTCAATGTCAATTTAATACATATTTTGTGCGATTAACGCCTAAATATACCTTTTTATCACACCTGACAATCTGTATTCATCTGGTGTGGGGGAAAACTGGATGAGGGCGTCTGCCTAAAGTGCCTAAATTGTGAATGGTAAAACCAATCTGTTAATCCTTGGTCCTTTAACTCTATACCAGCCAAGGAAGAGTTTGGACGAGTTAGCCCCGCCCCCAAATTAAAATGGCCAACACAAAATATACTTTTTTATTTTATTATTATTTATTTTATTTTATTTTATTTTATTTTTTTAAAGCCAAAAAAATGTCTGGGAAAGAGTTAATACACATTGACAGCTACTTAAACCCAGCATTTTGTGCATTCACCCATGTTGGTCTCCTTTCTGGCTCCGAGGCAGCATGCTGGGTTATGCCAAGTATATCCGATTTGCATTGTTTCTGAAGACCATTCTCTTTTGTTTCTCTCTCTGGTCAGAGCAAAGCGGCAGCCAAGGCCGGCGGCTCCAAGTTCCAGTGGGACATCATGAAATCCCTGGGGCTGGAGGACAAGGACATTGTCAAGTTTGCCAACGCTGAACACTGGCTGGAGTACTTTCCTCCTCTGGCCGTCCAAGACCTCAAAGACATGGGGGTCAAGGTAAAGTGGTGGTGGGGGCAATAAAACCGTCAGTAAACCTCACCCTGAACCCGTTTCAAAATAATGTGCTTCTTCTTGCGCAGAGCTTTGGTTAGCTATTATAATAAGCTATACCTGTTACACACTCTTCACTTAAATCATATAAAAATCATTTTGATCTTCTGGTCTATAAATATCAACTCTTTATCAGCTTTAACTCAATGGTTTATTTTATCTGCCCAGCCCTCTCCCTGTACAAACATATTATAACTTAAAACTCCATTTTAACCATGATAGATTGATCAAAAACGCACTCTTTGACCGAATAGTGTCCTCCTAATTACGTGGACACCACGGCTGCACACTAGTGAGACACAAAGAATAAAACAATATTTTAAAAATAAATGAAAACAGTAAATGAAAAAGCACGCCCCCTCACATATTAGGAGGAAAATGTCAGTCACCAGAAAAAGACGGACGTTCATGACTAATCTATTAAAATGGAGTGTTATGTTGTAGTGTGTTTGTATAGGAAGGGGCGATGCAGCTAAAATTAATATCAAAATACCGAATCAAGTAACTTAAGCTTAAACTGCCTGGGGTTCTGACATGCCAGCCTTAGTAGACGATACAATTGACTAAAGTTTTTTTTTTAATTTATTTTATCATTTGAAAGTGAAATATCCCTTGCAGAAATGTACTAGACCTTAGTGTAGGGTAAGACACCTCTCCTTGAAATGACCTCGCTCTGTCAGGAGAGGGAGACAGGACATGAATCCTAATGTGAAATCGCCCTAAAAACACCCTAGACGCTGTAATAGGTCGATAAAGGGTCGCTGGTCCTCCTCCTCTTCGGCTGAGTGACATGGTGTTTCTCTCTCTTTCTCTCTCTCAGGTGGACTGGAGGCGTTCGTTCATCACCACAGACGTCAACCCCTTCTATGACTCCTTCGTCAGATGGCAGTTCGTCACTCTGAAGGAGCGAGGGAAGATCAAGTTTGGTAAAAGGTCAGACAGGACATTTTCTTGTCTTATTACCTACGCCGCTGTCAGTTGCGCCACATTGTGTTTTAATCCAGTGGTTTTCAACCTTTTTGATACCAGGGCCCACTATTTATTCAGCATTTGAGCCGCGGATCATCATTTGATGACATTTCAGCCACACAGACCCCGAAACTAAAGATTTCTTTTGGTTTTGTCCACAATACCCGGCTGGATTTGGGAACCAAAACAGGCAAACATACAGATCAAAGTGACCATTAATCTTCTACATTCTCTAGTTGTGTATATTTGGGCTAATTCAGACAATGGATATTTTAACTCTTGAGAGTGTAAAAGCCTTGCGGGTCCGGTCCATTTGGTTTCATTTTTACGCTCTCAAAGAGTTACACCTGGTTAACCAACTTCCCATCATTTAGCCTGGGGACCACCTGGAATCCTCTCAGGGACCACTGGTGGTCCCCGGTCCACTGGTTGAAGACCACTGTTTTAATCCATTCTGCACTGTAACGCCTTGGGGTGTTTCAAGCATTAGCCAGCATTAGCTTTAGCTATGGAAAAATATCAGATCTACAAGCTCATATGAGTTTGTAGGTCTGATATTTTGGGAAAACGTGAAAACATAATGGTGCAAATCTTTGAATATTGTTTTATGTCAGAGTGAACGTTGTTAACTAAAATCTTTGCTTCTGGGAGTTCCTTCATGGGACTCCATATTTTCAGATGGGGGTCCTCCGCACCCAAACACAGATAATTCTGCTGGTCTTTGGCGTGAAATATTTTGAGCATCACTGACAGAGAATCATAGATTTTTTAGAAAAACTATAATCTGGTGTCGGGAACTAGAATCTAATGTCATAAACTAGAATCTGGTGTAGGAAACTAGAATCTAATGTCATGAACTAGAATCTGGTGTCAGAAACTAGAATCTAAGGTCAAACTAGAATCTGGTGTCAGGAACTAGAATCTAATGTCATGAACTAGAATCTGATGTCATGAACTAGAATCTGATGTCATAAACGAGAATCTGATGTCATAAACTAGAATCTGGTGTCAGAAAATAGAATCTAGTTTCAGAAACTCTAGAATCTAGTGTCAGAAATGACAAACTAATGTGGTGTCAAATGTTAATTTCTAATCGCTTTCACATTAATTGGCCCCTCTGCAGGTACACCATCTACTCACCCAAGGATGGACAGCCGTGCATGGACCACGACAGGCAGACTGGAGAGGTATTGTAACTCTGAAACTCTTTCTTTGTGGGTGCTAACAACAGCTGAACAACAATAATGCCTGTCTCTTCATGTCAATATCCTACCCTAAAACTTGAGACCTCTATTTTTTTTTACCACGATGTACCATTAAGCACTTTTAAAATGTTCACAAAGACGTGACCATATTCATTATTTTTTCGTTGTGCAAAGATTTGTCTCTTTATCGATGACAGTAACACTGTCTCCCTGCCAACCCTCCATTTCTAGGGAGTCGGACCGCAAGAGTACACTCTCATCAAGATGAAGATCGTCGAGCCCTACCCAGCTAAATTCAAGACCAAAGTGTTCTACAGCAGGTAACACAAATCTCGCCTTTCTCGTTTAATTGGCTTTTTAAGGCTATTATATCGTATCCCACCTGGATGCTGTGTGCAGTTAAAAGGTAATGCTGTGTGAATGCGCTGTGGGGGGTCCACAGTATGCCCAGTATAATGAGGGACAGGGAGCCAGTCATTTATTGAGAAATGAACCCCTACAGATGTAATCCAAAGACTCTGATCATCACCCTCATAGGGTCACTGGCTCGCTGCTCAATTATACCACTTATTTCACAGCTACCTGAAGGAGCTCTTGGCCCATTTTCAACCATATCTTCATGATAATTGGTCCTTTACTAACACGATTTCTCTGCACTCGTTCTGCACCTCTCTCGTTGGGTGGGCTGTGGACTGTTCTAAATCCTGCCTAGTGCCTGCCAATGACAGACGCCATCAGTGGGCATTACAAGCAAATATAAACTCGTACTGACTTTAACAAAAATAAATGCCGGTACATACAGTAGAAGATTAAATCTGGCTACTGATGATGTCACTGCTAGACAATTGAGACAGAAATGGTGCCATCTCATTATGTATTGAGGTTGAACATTAGTGAGTACCACTTATATGCAGATAGATTGTAATCAGGTTTGATTGATTGAATACTTAATTAGAGAGTAATTTTAACAGCATGACTAAAGCCATAGAGCAGTTGAAGAGTGGCAAGGCAGCAGGCATTGACGGAATTCCACCAGAGCTCTGGAAAAGTGGAGGCCCAGTGTTACACAGCAAGCTCCATGAACTCTTTGTATGTTGTTGGGAGCAGGGCAAATTGCCAAGAGACCTCCGGGATGCAGTCATCATTACCCTATACAAGAACAAGGGGGAAAAGTCTGACTGCTCAAACTATAGGGGTATCACTTTACTTTCCATCGCAGGAAAAATCCTCGCACGTGTGCTCCTCAATAGGCTAGTCCCTATAATAACAGAAGACCACCTCCCCGAAACTCAATGTGGCTTCAGAGCCAACCGAGGTACCACAGACATGGTCTTTGTTCTCAGACAGCTCCAAGAGAAGTGCCGGGAGCAGAACAAAGGGCTTTATATAACTTTCGTCGATCTAACCAAGGCATTTGACACGGTCAGCAGGAAGGGTCTTTGGCTAATCATGGAACGCCTCGGCTGCCCACCAAAGTTCCTCAGTATGGTCATTCAGTTGCATGAAGGCCAGCACGGCCAAGTAAGGTTAGACAGCGACCTCTCTGAACCCTTCCCCATCATAAATGGCGTAAAACAGGGATGTGTCTTGGCACCAACTCTGTTCAGTTTATTCTTCAGCGTGATGCTTAAGCAAGCCATGGAAGGCCTTGACAGTGACGATGCTGTCTACATTCGTTACCGCCTGGATGGCAGTCTATTTAACATCAGGAGACTGCAGGCTCACACAAAGACCCGTGAGCAGCTTTTTCGAGACCTTCTCTTTGCTGACGATGCTGCCCTAGTCGCCCACACCGAAGGTGCCTTGCAGCGCTTAACATCCTGCTTCGCAGAAGCTGCTCAGCTCTTCGGACTTGAGGTTAGCCTGAAAAAGACAGAAGTCCTCCACCAGCCAGCACCCCGGGAAGAGTACCGCCTCCCTCACATCAGTATTGGCGAGACTGCGCTGAAAACCGTAGACCAGTTTACCTACCTGGGGTGTACGATCACATCAGACGCCAAGATCGACAAGGAAATAGACAACAGACTGGCCAAGGCAAACAGCGCTTTTGGCAGACTGTACAACAGAGTCTGGAAAAACAAACATCTTAAAAAAGCCACAAAGATCAGTGTGTACAGAGCCGTCGTACTTACCACCTTACTGTATGGCTCAGAGTCGTGGGTAACGTACCGTCATCACCTGCGACTTCTGGAGCGTTTCCACCAGCGCTGTCTCCGCACTATCTCTAACATTCATTGGAGTGATTATGTCACTAATGTTGAGGTTCTCGAACAAGCGGAGGTCACCAGTATCGAGGCCATGGTAATGAAATCACAACTACGTTGGGCAGGGCACGTCTCCAGGATGGACGATCATCGCCTGCCCAAAATAGCCCTATATGGCGAACTTTCAACTGGTCACCGTGACAGAGGGGCACCAAAGAAACGTTACAAAGACTCCTTGAAGAAGTGCCTCGGTGCGTGTCACATTGACCACCGCCAGTGGTCTACTCTGGCTGCTGACCGCGTCACCTGGCGCCACACCATCCACCAGGCTGTCTCCGCCTTTGAAGATTCCCGCAAAAACAACCTGAGGGAAAAACGCAACAGGAGGAAAAATCGCCAAGCCCCAGCAGCCGTACCCATTGTGACCCTTGACTGCAGACACTGTGACCGCACCTGCCTATCTCGGATTGGCCTTGTCAGTCACGAGCGCGCCTGCAGCCGACGTAGACAACCTCCTTTGTGAAAATCTTCGTTCGCGAAGCCAAGCCAAGAAGAAGAAGAATTTTAACAGCATTTGGTACAGTCAGACATTTGAGATGTGAAGTGAAGAAATAGAGGGGGGGGGGCTGCTGTCAATTTTTAGACGGCAGATGAGCGTGTCGTCATCCCCGGCCCCTCCCATCATTTGGAGCGATGTCCACTCCGAAAGGTTGACTGACTCCTCCCTCTAGGCCACTGTGGGGTAACAAATTCATCCAGGCTTTCCGTTTTCGCGCAACGCGGACGGAAATGAAAGCTACATACATCGACACTAACTCTGGGGGAAGCCCGAGTTCGAAACTGGCAACCTTGTGGTTACTGTCCGGCCCCACAAGCTGTGTAATAACGATAAAATGTTTGCAGCACAGGGAAGAGAAATATCATTCTGATAGCAGAATCTGCTGGAGGTGCAGCCTGAGCTCTGTTCTGCAATACATTTTTCTCAGGAGGAATGACATTTACTCGATGGAGACGGGAGCTGATTCAGACAGATTCTTTCTGTTGAAATTATTAAAGGATATTTCAGAAATATGAGCAATCCTCTGACAATTCAAAATGGAAATGTGTACGATGTTTATAATTTCGCGTTGCCTTGTCCCGAGTTGACCCTTCTTTCTCAGCATTTTTGGTCCTATGATAGTAGTAGCTTCGGGATATTTTCACTTGCGTGAGCGGAGCGGGCGCAAGTAAGGCGATCGGTGCGCAGTGTTCGGCGGTCGGTCCCTCAGGGTTCTACGATTGGTTGGTTTAGTGAAAGACCTTTTACGAGTATCAGCCCGCTCCGCTCACGCACAAGTAGGCCATGGCCTACTTGTGTGCAACGCGCAAGTTTCCACTCTGCTGAGTGCCAATCTAGTTGGCATTTGCTCTCATTATAGTTGCATAAATTGCATTTCAGCATTCTCTGATAGTGGGTGCATTGATTTAGTTTCAGGGTTGCTCTGATAGTAACAGCATCGATTTAGTTTAGCCTCTAGCTTTACGCTTGTTTTTAGTACAAACCACGCATCAAGAACAACGGTTCTGTTCCGCTGGTGCACTATGCCCTCTGTATGGCTCTATAAGCCATCCCCAGAAGCTATTTGGACGTGTAAAAATAGCTCACTCAAGGCACCAGTTGTGGGATTGTTATTGTGTGCTACCAACGGCAGCGCTCCACACACGCCCCAGACTCTTCTCCCTTCTGGCATCAAAACTATGGGAATGCAATGCACTTCCCATTGCGAGCTGCAGTTTCACTTCCGCCGCAATCTCAAAACAGACCTCTTAAAACCTTAGCCCATAGCATTTGCAGTAGACCTTGCCATAGTCTTGAACTCTTACAGGCGGATGGAAGGTCTCAATTTATATATCTCAGATATATATTTTTTAAATGGTAGTGTATGTAGACTTGTACCACTCAATAGAGCTAAGCAGTCCTGCCCCCTAGTGACATCGCCCCTGTTCCAGAAATGGATTCCCCCATTCATTTTTCTCATAGACTTTTCGAAAATGACTCATATAAAGGCGATTACGCCGTGGACAAAGACAACTATATGTATTATTTACTGTTATGTTATGCTATAATTCACGTATAATTCACGTACATATATGATGCTTTGCCATGCTTTTTCTTTGTTCATTTCTCAATGTCAGTCACTCTGTTTTTTGCTGTCTCCTTCATTAAATGCCTAAACTGTAACGTTTACCCATCAAAACAGCTGCTGTGCATTTTCGTAAAAGCCAATTAAAAACAATTGTAGCATATGCCTGACTTGCATAAAAGTTATTTTAAGGCTTGTAAGATGTATTGCACACGATTCTACCTTTTTATACGTGTGCTGTCATATTCTGGGATAAGAGTAATACTTTGAAGGCCTGATATATGAAAGTGCCTGCACAACCTTTTAAAATACTTGAATTGTGCTTAAACAGGATAGTTACAATGCAGAATGGGCCGTTAGAATTCCCCTTTAAAGTCATTGTTCTCTTTTAGTTATCTACCTAAACCACCTTTATGCTATCCTCCACGCCAGTGGTTTTCAACCAGTGGTCTGGGGACCACCAGTGGTCCTTGAGAGAGTTCCAGGTGGTCCCTAGCTAAATGATGGACAGTTGGTTAACCAGATGTAATCTTTGAGAGTGTAAACATTAAACCAAATGGACCCTTGCGGGTCCATTTGGTTTCATGTTTACACTCTCAAGAGTTAAAATACTCATCATCTGAATTATTCCAAGTTTACACAACTAGAGAATGTGGAAGATTAATGTCACTTTGACCTGTATGTTTGACTGTTTTGTTTCTGAAATTCAGCATGGAATTGTGGGACAACGGTAGAATAAATCTTTGGTTTTTGGGGTCTGTGGGGCTAAGATGTCCTCAAATAGTGGGCCACGGCTCAATGCTAGATATATAGTGGGCCCTGGTGTCAAAAAGGTTGAAAACCACTGCTCGACGCTAAATTTCATTGGTGGAAATGTCTACAAACTCCCAATGCGTTGAATGTTCAACTATTGTGACCTTCCCAGAATAGGGACGTCCCAGTTTGTGTGGTCTAAAAACACTGTCATATAAAAATGGCACCTTTAACACCATGTTTTCCATCCAGCGCTCTGAAGGGGAAGAACATCTACCTGGTAGCTGCCACCCTGAGGCCAGAGACCATGTTCGGCCAGACCAACTGCTGGGTGAGACCGGACATGAAGTACGTGGCGTTCGAGACGGCCGGCGGCGACGTGTTCATCAGCACCAGGAGGTCTGCCAGGAACATGGGCTACCAGGGCATCACCAAGGAGGACGGCGTGGACCCACCGGTCATCATGGAGATGCTGGGACAGGTAGCCGGGCTTTTTCTTACGTCAATGGGATTTGTCAGCACTGTTTCCACTGTTTTGCCTTTTTTCAATGCCCTCCTCATCCCACAGAACACTCCAGACTTCAGAAAATCCACTGAATACTTGAAATCATGAAAACTAAGAGGAAAAATGGAAAAAAGAAAAAAAAAAAAAAGATTGAATGTCACAGAATGACAATATGTTTGACCAGTAACTTTACAATACATATAATTTTGTGATGGTATTGTGAGGATGCCTAGGTGTTCTTTCTTTCCCACATTACACTGGATGAACATCCATCCATCCAGTGTAATCTTTGGCGCGAAAACATTTGCACCATATGTCATACAATAACATATTACAATATGCAAAATCACACAGTGTCTAATATTATTCACTATTGGCCTTTATTTTTTAACACTGTTGAAATCACTATCTAAGCTTTAGTGTCCAGCTGACATGTTGTGAATGTGATATTATATTGTGCACAAGGCTCTTCCTGACTATGAGTGGCACCTCTCTGTCTCTCTGACCAGGATATTTTGGGCTGTGCCCTGAGTGCTCCTCTGACCTCCTACAAGGTCATCTATGCTCTTCCCATGCTGACCATCAAGGAGGACAAAGGTACGGCTTTAAGACATTTACTTCACAGCACAATCCTAATGGTGTATTACCAAAAAAACAATGGATGTCAGAACACTAGTGTTAAGCACTGCACAGCAAGTCCCTTGGAAAGTACACCTCATCTTATGCAAGATGAAGAGAGTGATAACTGCGCCCTATGGCTGATACTACAGTTATCAGTCCCTAGGGTTTATACACGGCAGTCACGGACCCATGAACGCAAGAGTGTGTGCATCACTGCTGTTGTTTTAGTATAACAACATATTACCGGCCATAGGATAGCATTTGTGGGTGCCCTTTGTCAACAAGGGCGAATGTGATAATCCCAATGTATCAACCTGCTAGAAATGCTTATGTCCCTATCTATTTCAGTAATAGTATTATTACTGTATGTCATATGTTTGTCTGGTTGTGCACCAGCACACGTAGACAGATACACAGCTTCAAAATGTGCTCAATACTGTACTTTCACATTGGCCATATTGGTGGAGTCATAACAGAGTTTCTTCATTGTCTGTGTATAGATCAGGGGTTTTCAACAGGTGTTCCGGGGACCACCAGTGGGCCTTGACAGGGTTCCATGTGGTCCCCAGCTAAGTTGTTTAACCAGATGTAACTCTTGAGAACGTAAAAATGAAACCCAATGGACCCTGCCGGGTCCATTGGGTTTCATTTTTACACTCTCAAGAGTTAGAGTTAAAATATTCATCATGTGAATCAGTCCTAATCTACACAACTAGAAGATTAATGGTCATGGGCAGAAGCAAAGGAAATCGTTAGTTTGGGGGGTCTGTGGGGCTAAAATGTCCTTAAAAGGTTAAAAACCCCTGGTATAGATCAGTAAGGGACATCCTGACAGATAAAACGAATGAGACACACTCACACTCGGCAAAAATGTGTCCCTTTATGCTGCGTCGACACGGGCAGATGCAATTACAGATGCAAAGCCATACAGTGTCTTTGAAGCTTTTGTAGCAGCTACTGTACAAACGTCAGGTGCTTGTTCATGTTGCTGCGGCCCTCCATTGACAGTGTGTCTGTAACTTGTGCTCCTTCAGGTACCGGGGTGGTGACCAGCGTTCCCTCGGACGCTCCCGACGACATCGCCGCTCTCAGAGACATCAAGAAGAAACAGGTGAGTTGCTTGAGTAACGTGATGTCGCCAGAACGATGTGCGATGACGTCAAACATATAATGTTCCGATGTGCAGCCTCAACATAGAGAGAGAAATCCTAGAAAGATAGACATACGTTTCCAACATGGCCGGCAAGATGGATATGTTGCCAATTTACATACTCATAAATACTACAGTAGCAATCTAAATATGGCGGTGTGTATTATCTGGTATGCCAACTTCAGGAAGGTTGTAAACTGATTTACATTATGGCTATGATGGCTGATGGCTATTGCATTGAATAACAGAACTGTTTGATTTCTTTTTGGCTTTGTAAATTGTTCCAATTTGATTCTATTGTGCTACACGGTGCACATGGCATACGTTCCAAACCATTAATCAAGAGGCTATTAATGCTTTGTTGTTGTTTTTCCCCTCTCTCCCAAAGGCCCTGAGGGAGAAGTATGGAATTGAAGACAAGATGGTGTTGCCTTTTGAGCCAGTAAGTTAATAACCTGCATGAACCTATGTCATAGTAATATGCAGTAGTTCACCCAACCAGTTCCCCACAGAAACTAATGCAGTGTGTTTGTGTGTCCATGCCAGGTTCCCATCATTGAGATCCCAGGCTATGGCAACCTGTCTGCTCCTGTGGTGTGTGACGAGCTGAAGATTCAGAGCCAGAATGACAGAGAGAAGTTGGCCGAGGCGAAGGAGAAAGTCTACCTCAAAGGATTCTATGAAGGCGTGAGTAGCCTCTGATTGCTCTGCGCTGCATCTGGCTTGTCTAGATGAATGAAATAAATAAATACAGTATATATGAATTTTTCCATGGCCAACAATGCTGTTTGCACCCGGGAGGGGACATTAGATACTGTATGTAAAATAATTGTGTTTATTCATGTTTATTCAACCGGTTTCAGTCAATCCATAATATAATGTGTAGATTATCTTCTATGGAAACATGTCACGCACCAACGATAGGCTTATCTTCAAGCCTACTATGTGTTGCAAACCTATAGATGAGCCTATTTCTGGTTTGTTCTATTCTATTTGTCATTTTGAGATTGAAAAAGTCTTTGAAGTGGGCAACTAGCTGAACTTTATGTGATACTGATATGTTAAATCTTCCAGATCCCAGGTATTTCATAAACGCAAAGGTTAAAGCCTCCACCTGAAAAGCAACATAATAACACATATTGTGCTGTTTATGTTGATGAAATGCGGTACCAGAGTGTAAAGGCTCCTTTTGACTTCTTTTTCATTGTTAATTTGTAGCATTTTGCCCAGGAACATTTTCAGCCGTGTCTCGTAAACCTCGTCCAAACAGAGTAGCCAGAGAAATGTACATTTTTTTTTGTAAACCAACAACGTGTAAATTCTGTCTATGTTCCTCTCCTTTTAGATCATGCTGGTTGATGGCTTCAAGGGCCAAAAGGTCCAGGATGTCAAGAAACCCATCCAGAAGATGCTGATAGACAAGGTGCCCTCCTCCCCCAACATAACTTCAAAGCTGTGTACTAACTTAACCACTGTGAACCTGGCGTCTGTATTTTGGACAAACGGCTTCGAACCGTAGCAGAGATTACAGATCAATGCGCTCACGACACATTAGGATTGGCTGATATTACAGTACATACTGTATAGGGCCCACCATGGTTATTTTGTAAGTTTGCACATTTGATCAAAGTTGCACTCAACACATTAGCATCTAAGCCACACAGCGCTCACTGAAGGATGCAGCACTAAACTGAACATGTTAAAGTAATCGTTCATCTCTCCATCCACAGGGAGAGGCCCTGATCTACATGGAGCCTGAAAAGCAGGTCATGTCTCGGTCAGCCGACGAGTGTGTCGTGGCCCTCTGTGACCAGTGGTGAGTGCTGCAGCGCCGCTATGTTACACTATAGCAGGGGTTTTCAACCTTTTTGATCCCAGGGCCCACTATTTATTCAGCATTTGAGCCACGGACCACCATTTGATGACATTTTAGCCCCACAGACCCCAAAGCTAAAGATTTCTTTTGTTTTTGTCCACAATTCCAGGCTGGATTTGGGAAACAAAACAGTCAAACATACAGATCAAAATTACCATTAATCTTCTACATTCTCTAGTTGTGTAGACTTGGGGCTAATTCACATGATGAATATTTTAACTCTTAAGAGTGTAAACATGGTTTCATGTTTACGCTCTCAAAGAGTTACATCTGGTTAACCAACTTTCCATCATTTAGTCTGGGGACCACCTGGAATCCTCTCAGGGACCACTGGTGGTCCCCGGACCACCTGTTGAAAACCCCCGCACTATAGCTATAGAGGAGTGTTCAGTACAATCTTGAGCTCTATATTCCGTAGATTGGTCTCTCCAGCTTATAAGTAAACTGTCTGAAAGTCCATTTTCGGGTCGGGAATAACA
This sequence comes from Benthosema pterotum, assembly GCA_039105355.1. Lineage (NCBI taxonomy): Eukaryota > Metazoa > Chordata > Actinopteri > Myctophiformes > Myctophidae > Benthosema > Benthosema pterotum. Next base: position 10,804,190 of record CM076975.1, on the reverse strand, counting down.
ATTCTAACCAAATCCAGGAGAGGCAACTCATGCACGACACAGAATAAACTAGTGCAATTGCCAGTAAATTGTGTTTTCAGACGTAATAATAAACAATAAAAGCGAGTAAGACACATAATTGGAATCGAAAACTGTAAAATCGAAGCTAGCAAATGTGTTCTCTCTCCTTTTAATGAAAGTCATATTTTCTTACGACTATAATAAATGTTGTGCTGTTGGTGATGCATTTACCCACATATATCTTGTTGTGGGGCGCCAAATATCTATAAAAACTTAATTCAGCAGAAAAACAGCTGTTTTTTTTTTCTTTTTTTTTTAGCTAATAGAGGTAACTTTTTGGCCAAAAATTGAAATAGATATAATATATAAAGTTGCCTCTATTGCCTTTTAACATTGATTGTATTTCCAGGTACCTGGACTATGGCAACGCGGAGTGGAAGCAGCAGGCCAACGAAGCGCTCAAGTCTTTGGAGACGTAAGACGCCTCACATGTCTCCTAAGTTCCTCCTAACCTACCGTAGCCCTTTCTGCACTGTTGGCCTCCTCTTAGAACATTCTTTAACACTGTATTCCATTACTTAGTGCTCTACTGTATGTGCTTTGCAGTTTGTTCCCGCCGTGCAGTTTCTGCGAGGAGACGAGGAAGAACTTTGAAGCGACCCTGTCCTGGCTCCAGGAGCACGCCTGCTCTCGCACATACGGCCTCGGTGAGTGTATGTTTGTATGTACAGGGCGGGACCACACGGCAATCGCGGCATGTTGGACTGGTCTAGAGAGTAGCATCGCCAGCCACAGCAGGATTCAGGGTTTGACGCTAACACTTGCCTGTTTGCCCGGGGCAAGTCAAAAAAATGGTTGGGCAAGTGAAGACTGCTACCTGGTTGGCCCGATCGGGCAAGTGTGCAACTTAGTGCACTATACTGCACAACTATAACACTTGAAGATGCTCATTGCGCTCTGCGTCTTTCCCTGCTTTCTAGCTATGTCTCCTATCTCTCTCCCAGGTCCATTTGGTTTCAAACTATCATTTTGCTGGCGTCACAGACCCCTGAGTCCGTGACCACATGTGGGAACCACTGGTTTACACTGATTTACAAGTTATGTAGCTGATTGTGACTTAAACAAAACATAGTCTTCGACTGCGAAAGGAAATGTTTAAAGCACCCAAGTAGAACGTAAACTTAAATGCAAAATTTACGATATATTCTGGGGCAAGTCACCATGACCTGAGGGCGAGTAGAACCTGACTTGGCCTTGCCGGGGCAAGTGCCTCGGAGACCTTAGTGTCAACCCCAGCCACAGCAGGATACTTTTCAAAGTAGATCATGAGTTCAGGTTTTGATTGCAAAAATGAAAGATCATCTTCTTCCCTCCAAACTCCCTGTAGAGTACACTGTCTTGTCTAATAAAGCTTGTAGATCTGCTGCTTTTCTCCAGTCAGAATAGGGAGAGTAGGGTTCATGTGCTTAAAGCCGTTTCATGGCAGTCTGTAGAGGGAGCTAGAGGACTGCTGATGAAAATACTAACTGCATCTACAGGTATACAGGAATGGACACAATAAAAAAGCCCTCAAAACCTTTGTTTTTTGTTTTGTTTGTTTTTTTCCGGAGGGCAAACTTGACATGAAACACCTCCTGCTCAGTACAAAGCAGACTGTGACTGACATGCTTCATGCGGTTGTTGTCACCCCATTGTCATCACTGAGTCCATCTGCATGTCTGGTTGTCAGGAATCGTCACCCTCATGCCTTTTTTTTGTTGGCAATTAATTGTCTGAAGAAACATTAAATAAATATATATGTTTTATTGAAAGTGGTAAATCAAAAGCTTTAGGCTTTGTAAACAAGATAAGATTAATGACCAAAGCAGGCAATTCAGTTTTAACTTCATACTCCAGAAACCATCCTATATCAAAATTGCCTTGAGTGGTGCACTTCACAAACGTAAATCTGGATTCGCGAGACGCACTGCAACCTTTTGCTCTGATCCAGACCCAACTTGGCACAAACTGTTGGTTTTTAGGGGGTCTGCCGTGGAAACGGTCACACCAAACCTAGTACAAACACTGTCCACGAGGTCTGGCATGAATAATAACTGATGACCTCAAACAATTTGCAATTACCGTAATTTCCGGATTATAAGCCGCACCTGAATATAAGCCGCACCAGCTAAATTTGGGGCAAAATACTGATTTTTTTTTTTCCTTGTATAAGCCGCACCTGACTATAAGCCGCACCAGGCTTATAGTCAAGTGCTTCATGTTAGAGCAGTGGTTTTCAACTTTTTCACAATTAAACAACATCTTCACCCCACAGACCCCAAAACTAAAGATTTCTTTTGGTTTTGTTCACAATTCCAGGATGGATTTTCGCAAACAAAAGAAGCAAAACATCAAAATTAGACCAAAATGAACATGACTTATGACTTATTAATTAAGTGGTGCTAATTTAGATGGTGAATATCATAACTCTTGAGAGTGTAAACATGATTTCATTTTTACGCTCTCAAAGAGTTACTTCTGGTTAACCAACTTTCTATCATTTAATCTGCGGTGCCCACCTGGAACCTGGAAAATCCATAGATTGGCCGCACCGTTGTATAAGCCGCAGGGTCAAAAGCAAGTGAAAAAAGTAGCGGCTTATAGTCTGGAAATTACGGTAGACGATTATGTCATCATTCGGGCTCATAACACTGTAACTTGTCGGGTGCCACGCAGGAACCCGTCTGCCGTGGGACCAGAAGTGGCTGATCGAGTCTCTGTCGGACTCCACCATCTACATGGCGTACTACACCGTGGCTCACCTCCTGCAGGGCGGCGTGCTCAACGGACAGGGGCCGTCCCCGCTGGGCATCAGGTAACCCGTACCACTGCAAACTATAGGGCATACCTGGGCATCATGCGGCTCCGGGGGCCAAATGCTCCCCTTTGGCTGGCTCTGACCGGCACGTGAAAGGGTGGTCTTTGAGAGAGTTCCAGTTAACTCATTTACCGCGATCGGATCTTCTTTGTTTTCTCCCCATTGCCACGGCTCAAACCAGTTCGATCGGTAAAAACCCTTATTTTGAAGCTCAGATCTCCTAAACAGGATGTGCTGTTTCTGTTGTCTTGGCTGACCTCTCTTCTGACGATCTGAGCAAAAACATCCGGGTCACAAGTCAGGAAGAGCCGTGTAGCCTTAGCTGATTTACCCATGCGCTCACAACATTCAGGGGGCAAACCGGAGGAGAGCCGTTTGAATGCATTGGATTGAATGAATGTGAATGGGACAAAAAAAAAAAGTTGACGCCAATTCTGTCCCAAATGAAAGTCAGCAACGGGATCATCATCAGACGATGCGCTCGGACTAATAGTTGGATTAAAGAATGAAATCTACATTTCGTCGTGATACGCGCCGTCCGCGTGACCGGCGGGAGGAGTATAACGGGAAATCCACGTGCAGCTCGAGAACGGCGTACAAAGAATTAAATATGGAAGATTGGTTAACCAGATGCAACTCTTTGAGAGCGCAAAAAACGAAACCAAATGGACCCTTGCGGGTCCGTTTGGTTTCATTTTTATACTCTCAAGAGTTAAAATATTCATCATATGAATTAGCCCAAGTCTACACAACTAGAGAATGTAGAAGACTAACTGCTCATTTTGAGCTGTATGTTGGACTGCTTTGTTTCCCAAATCCAGCCTCGAATTGTTGATAAAAAGCAAAAGAAATCTTTAGTTTTGGGTGTCTTTGAGACTAAAATTGACATCAAATGGTGGTCCTCCATGGCTCAAACTTTACTTTTATTTTGAAATTGAATTAATATTACGCAGACTTTAGTTCAGCCTTTAGTCTTGGCCCTCCACAATATTTTATGTATCTCATTTGGCCCCTTGGGGAAAAATAATTGCCCACCCCTGCTATAGGGTCTCTGAACCCATTGAGGAGTACAATATGGGCCGACTTCATGAAGCGTCATTTCCCAGGTTGTGTCTCTCCCTCTGCGGTATAGGGAAGATGTTTTTTTTTTTCTTTTTTTTTACATGATTAGTGAAGACAATTTTTCACAATATGGTAGATACATAATTGCCATGATTTGTTAATCGGCAGATGAACCCAGTATGAAAGCAATTGTTAGCAGCAGCCCTACTGAAATCTCAAAATACTAATTAACTGGTGGGTACATCCACATCAAAACAATAATTATTTTAATAATAATTTTAAAGGAAACATAGGCAACTTTTTTTTTTTGCCAAAAATCAAAATGGATATATACTGTAGCTATATTTTTGCCATTTTCCCATCTATGCTGCTTCTACTAGGATGCTGCAGCTGTTTCCCTGCAGACAGACACTTGCTTCGTCCTGCAGACGCTCCAGAACTTTGTTGTCAATAAGTCATGAAGACAAAACATTCGTCAGGCTCAGGAAAGGCGGTGCTAATTTGTGAAGGGGAAGGGGGTTGTGTGGGGTGAGGCAGCGTTTTAGCCAATCACAGCACAGCAGTGTCCAGCAGTATCATAATGAGCCAATAGAGTGGAGGTGAGGTGGAGTTAGATTCGGTTTACAGTGTCTGTACACACTAAAGTTGCCTCTATTACCTTTAACACCTTTCTGTACACTTTTTTTAAAAAATGAATCTTACTCCTAGTATAATCCTATTACCAATACATGTAAATAAATGTATTCAGTCACTATTGCAAATAAGGGTTATTTCTTGTCCACAAGTAATAAAGATCCATCTCTCTCTCTCTGCCTGTCCCTCTCTCTCCAGGCCTGAGCAGATGACCAGAGACGTGTGGGACTTCATCTTTTTCAAGTCGTCGCCATTCCCCAAGACGGACATCCCCAAGGAACACCTGCAGAAGCTGCGGAGAGAGTTTGAGTACTGGTATCCCGTGGACGTACGCGTGTCTGGCAAAGACCTGGTGCCAAACCACCTGTCCTACTACCTCTACAACCACGTGGCCATGTGGCCAAAGGACAGGTATGTTGGGGAAAATACTCAAATATTTGACGTAATGCCCTGAGATCCTGACATTAATTTAATAATGTACAGGTAGCCAGGAATAAGACTGCCAGTTGATATTAGCTATTAATCCATATACATATTCCGCTTTGTTTGCTTTTTATTAGCCTAGTTGGTAGCCACTGCTAGCACCAGTCTTCCGTCTTTTGTGACATTATGTCTCTAACATAAATTTGTGCTTCCACTAAACAAAACAATGATCAGATTGAAAAAGAGTCACTCTTCTTTGCTCATGTTTAGCAGGCACTCAGCACCTATACCACTCTCAATGGGAACGGGTGTCGAAAGAGTTAGTAAAAGTAGTGTAAAAAAAAAAAAAAGTATAAACACTGCAATGTAGAAAATATATACTCTGTTACATGTAGAAGTTTTGTATTAAAAAAATGCTTACAAAAGTATTGGCATACAAATATACTTAAGGTACCAAAAAGTAAAAACACATTAGGCTGAATGTCTCATTTCAAGTTTTCAAAATATGTACAAAAATCTTTAAAAAAAAAAGCATATCTACAAGCTCTACAATCAGTCTACACATCTCATCTACACTCCCAAAGATAATCCAAACACTTCATCCTCCTGTTTCAGCACAAACTGCCTCTTTTACATTTTCGTTTTCTTAGCCAAGTGGAGGAAAGAATAAAAAGTGTAATAAAATGATAGCCAGAGGCATTTTCGAGTGGCGGCTGCCTTGTTTTCCTTTTTATAGCAAGGTTCTTATCGTGATATATTATTTTAGATGGAAACGTACAGGCTTACAGAAGAAAAAAGAAAAGAAAAAAGTGATTGCAGTCTGACTTTAAAGGTATATTGGGTAACTTTTCTCATTAAAACAAATTCAGGGAATGGCATATTTGCCCATGTGACAAATATGCCATTCAGTTTAAGCCCTCAAAGCCTGTTCTAAATGTTTTCTATCAAAAGTGACAGGGGTACTGTTTCCCGGGACAATAATGTCAAACACATGTGATTGGTCCTTAATTCCAAGGACCAAGTGCAAGGGGTGCTTGGGAAATGTAGGACTAGGTCTTAAAAACTGCAGTACCGACGGTGACCACCAGTTAAAGATGCCTTGTGCGGTGTACACCTTTAACACATACTGAACCCATTCGGTTAATGAAAAATATTGTGAAAACTATACAGGGACCTAATATTTTAGGGGCATCTTTTTCGTTCCAGTGACAAAATGTATGTTCCAGGGACAACGTTTTAGTTCCAGGGACAAATTCTTAGTTCCAGGGGCAAATTTTTACTTCCAGGGACAAATTTTTACTTCCAGGGACAAATTTTTACTTCCAGGGACAATTTTTTACTTCCAGGGACAACATTTTAGTTCCAGGGACAAATTTTTTGTTCCAGCAACCTCTAAGAAGTTCCCTGGAACTTTTACAAAATGCCTTAAAGCGCATCCAAAGAAACCCCCAAAGTGTCGTCTGGGTCTAAAGTGTCCTTCTGCGGCGGCTCTTCAGCGAAGGCCTTCTCCAGAACCTTTAGAACGGATCTGCGGAACACGTCCTTAAAGTCCTGACCCACGAACACGTACAACAGTGGGTTCAGGCAGCTGTTGAGCAGTGCCAGACCCACGGTTATGGGGACGCCCAGGCCCAGCGCCAGATACAGCGTGTCGGTGTCATCCACGCTCCCGTTCACCACCTTGATCACACCCAGGACGTGGTAGGGGGCCCAGCACAGGAAGAACACGCCGATCACCGTCGCTACGATCTTGGAGGGGCGACCCGTTTGGCCGGCCAGCGAACGATTGCGCTTAAGCCGGCAGATGACGGCGGAATAGCATGCGACGATGGCGGCGAACGGGACCACGAACCCCATGAGGAAGCGCGTGACGGCCACGGCCCCGTATCGGAACCGAACCAAGTCCGTGCCGTTGTCATCGCCACCATCGCCGCTGAGCGCAAAGTCGTTGTAGCACAGGGTGACGTTCCCTCCGTCGCGCTCGGACGGCCGTGTGTCCCTAAAAACGAAGTGAGGCGAGGCGAGGGCCAGGGCCAGCGCCCAGATGCCCAGCCGCACCCACGACGCCTTCCGGACGGTGCGGTGGTTCCGCGCCCACACGGGCCACACCACCACCGCGCACCGGTCGCCGCCGATGGCCACCAGAGAGTAGACGCTGACGTACATGTTGGTGTAGAAAAGCATCCTGTACGCCTTGCACATGAACCTCCCAAAAGGCCAGTGTTCGTCCAGAGCCACGTAGGCCATCCCCAGGGGCAGGGACGCGGCCACCAGGAAGTCGGCCACGGCCAGATTAAGGTACCACACGGTGTTGACGGTTCTCTTCATCCTGGCGCCCGTCGTGGCCCAGATGACGACGGCGTTCCCCGACACGCCGAGCACGAACACCAGGCCGTAGAGGACCAGCGACACCATCTTGTAGGATTTTTTTAACCCACTGTGTCGGTCGGTCTTGTTTTCAAACTCCCAGAGAGATCCGTTCCCACCAGACAGATCCATCTCTTTGCAGTGATAAAGGGGCAGGACGTGGTGATAAACTCCAAAGCCTAAAATAATAATAAATGTATATAAGTGCAAGAGCGAGCCAGCTGTGTTTTTAAAGGTGTCTACAGACGCTGCCTGTTTAAGGTGTCATGGGAGTTTAATCTAGGCCGTAGAAGCATCGTCATATGTTAAATAATCGAGGCAACTTTTTAGCCAAAAATCTGTATTTTTTTGCCATTTTCCCCTCTGGGTTGCTTCTACTTCTACAGCAGAGACACTTGCTTCGTCCTGCAGATGGTCCAGAACTTTGTCAACAAATCATCAACACAAAACATTCATTGGGCTCAGGAAAGGCAGTGCTAATTTGTGAGAGTGAAGAGGATTGTGTGGGGTGAGGCAGCGTTTTAGCCAATCTCAGCACAGCAGTCTCCTGCAGATTCATAATGAGCCAATAGAGTGGAGGTGAGGTGGAGTTAGATTCTGTTTTTAAACAAATCTGTTTAGAAACACAGATTAGTATGTACGTTTGTAGCACACTAAATTCGCCTCTATTACCTTTAACTAATAAAACAATTGCATTTCATGGTTTGTTTTAACATGCCATTTATTATTCATTATTTTTTTCATTATCATACACAGGCCTACCGCCTACTGTTACTGTTATATTTCCTTTAAATAAGTGTTGAATGGCTCTATATTACAGAAGTCTAGATCTAGACCTCCATGATAAATAAAATAAAAGAATACCTCTTTCAAAGTGTTGAAGAGGTGTCAGAGACGCGTCTTGTTCAAACTGTGATCAGTAAGTAGTGAGGAGTATATAGGTCATATGCAAACCATTGTGGAACAATGGTGGAACAAAAAAAAAAAAAAAACAACCGTGTGAATTAGGGAAGTTCCAAGGTAGACAGAGGAAGGCTGCATCGTTTGAGGCAGGTGATTTTTAGTCCCGTCATCGTGTTGGGTCAACTGGTGCTGTAACCAGGAGAGGGAACATGATTAAATCTTCAAGCATGCAGTGATGTCTCAACGTGAGACGATGTGACTGGAAAATGGAAAAAAAAAAAAACATTACTTATCATATTTGTCTGTTCAGACAAACGCTGGCTCTGTTGTGAATCATTTCTGCTCTCCGGTTTGCTCCACATCCGGCGGTTTTATCAGGCACTACCACCGAGTCCAACTCTGCTGCTGTGTTAATCTCTGTGTATGGTTTAGCATGTGGTCCAGGGCTGAAAATAATTTGACGAGAAATGACCGCCGAATATCGGACACCTGATGATGTGCGAGGATGTCTCGCGACCTAGTTTGTCCCAGGGTTGCCAACTTGGCGCATTTGTTGCTATATCTAGCTTTTTTTCAGAGCTCCCTAGCGCCAAAATTAATGAAAAACTTCTGGCAGAAAATCTGGTGCTTTTTTGCTTGAGTTGGGGCAAAATTGGTTGACAGGCGCCAGAGATTTTTCCTCCTATGATAGAGTCCTCCTTCCTTCCTAGAAAGGACCATTGGTAACCAAATGGACCCTTATAGATCTTTAACTCTTGAGAGCATAAAATAAATTGCTATTATTCTCCTAAATTAATCAGAGAGACTAAACTCAACATCAAATGGTGGTCCTTCGTAGCTAAAATGCAGAATAAATAGTGATCCCTCGTATGAAAATGGTGAAAAACCAAATTAAAAACCACTACTCTAGTGCATGCATTCTAGTGCATTTTGGAAGTGCCACTAATGCATTTTAGATTTTGGCAGTTGGCAACACTGGTTTCTCCTTTCGCTTCATCACAAGTGCAGGAAACGGGTAGCAAAGGGGCCTCTCGCTTCAGCTCAAGTTAGTGGTTAGTGGTTGTGACCACAGCATCCTATCAAGAAGCGTTAACGTCTGCAAAACAATACCACAAAGTGCAGGCGACAAGGTTAAGGTTAGCATGGGACATGTGCGCAAACTGTGGCGCATGTGCGTGTTTTTTTTGTTACAACGTGCATGCTAGTCATGTACGACACAGGATTTTTATAGTTAACTAAAACTAACGAAAAAAACTTTTTAAATATCCGTTAACTGAAACTAAATAAAAACTACAAATAAATTTAAAAACTAAAACTAAACTATAACTGCATTGTGTGTTCACATAACTAACTAAAACTCAAATCATACTCAAAACACCCTTCGTTTTCTTTTTTTAACAATATGTATATGTCTTTCAGACATTTATAATATAAACTTTTTATAAACTTTTTGGCAGTTTTCAGCACCATACAGTACCACGCGATGCCAAACAAAGTACGAAAAAGTACGGTATGAAAAAAAAAACTGAAATTAAAAGTAAAACCTTTTACAAAAAAAAGTAAAAACAAACTAAAACTGAACTAAAATGAAAAATCCATAACTATAATAACCCTGGTACGACATGTACGCATGTTATGTTAATTCATATCAAATATTCATTTTGTGTTACACATTATTTACAGTATGTGCATTGTGTGCAGACACCAATACAACAGATATAAGCAACGGGGTAGATGTATTTATTCAGCACAATTCGTCTTCAAGATCAGACATTCTACACAAATTTAATTTGCGTGAATATTGCATAACATAAAACATTTATAGGATCTTACTGAACACGGATCCAGAATACAATAATGCATGCGTTCTCCTATCTTCCATGAAAGCCCGGGACTTATTTGGAGAGCGAAGATGCATCGCAGCATTGCGATCTGTGCACCACACGTGCAGAACGCTGCCATGGCATGATATATAAGTTCAGTTATACCTCGTTGTGAAATGGGAAATAATCAAAGAAACGCATTTGTTTTTTGGGTTTAAATAAAATACAAGATACAAGATAAATGTGTCATAAAGTGGAGCGATTATACTGTATAATATGTGTGCTTTCTTCCAAGCAAGTTAATAACTCAGGGCAGCGATCAATGCTTCCGTGTCACTGTTCTGTGTGAAGTCAGAGTGTTAGAGGGAGGGCAGGGGGTGATATCCCGTAGGAGTGTAATTTTGTATTGTAGGCAGGTAAAAGGGCAGGGGCTGTTGCTGTTTCCCATTTGCCTATGTGTGCATGTGACGTCCCTATAGACTGTATATTTTGGCACAGGCAGAGTTGTGTCTTAATTGTATGCCGGTGTTGCGTGCCTAATATAACTAAGCTACAAGCTCACAACGCATTGCATGAACGATGCATTTCAACTTTTAACTCGGCTCTCGTTTCTTTTTTCTCCATTTTTTTAATTTGGTAATTTGTTCAAATATGAAATATTAATTTGCAACACTAGTGTGCTGTGGCTGTGCCAGACAAAGGCAGCCACTTTTGTCCAATTCACATAATGTTTTCAACGCTAGTTGCAAACCCTTCACGAACGGTGACGCCAATTTGTTCTTCTTCACAGCGGGAAGTGGCCACAGGCGGTACGCGCCAACGGACACCTGCTGCTCAACTCTGAGAAGGTAACATTCCCTTTAGAAAACTCTCCACTTTTATTTGATTCATCGCATGGTTGCTTGTGTGTTGTGCGTCTAACCGCACGAACACTCCCCCATTCCATGTGAATATTTGGCAGAAATGGCAGATCACAGCACAGCTTGCAGAGTGGTTACATTTGTCGATGACGGCGTGTAAGGCATCGACTGTTGTGCATGTAGGGAGCTTACTTACAACGTACAAATAATGAGCAAATTATTTGTTTAGCACAGAACTAAATGAGCTAAATGATGGAAAGTTGGTTAACCAGATGTAACTCTTTGATAGAGTTAAAATATTCA